>CM027121.1:58308664-58486807 GCA_015476505.1 Urochloa ruziziensis | reverse complement strand
GCTTTGCCCGTCTTTGATGGGTCCGATTGCTTGCTCGTCCCTTTCTTTGGCTTGCTAGCCATGTCTTTTATATAAAAAACTTGTGTCACATCTTTGGCTAGGACGAACGGTAAACCCAATCTTGTTTAGGTCCACTATAGTCATCCCATACTCATCAGTTGTAACTCCTCCTGCAGTCAGTTTCACCCATTGACACTTAAACAGTGGGATCTTTAAAGGTCCATATTCCAGTTCCCATATCTCCTCTATGACACCATAGTATGAGTTCTTATTGCCATTGCTGTCGGTCGCATCGATCCGGACACCACTATTTTGGTTGGTGCTCTTCTTGTTTTGGGCTCTTGTATAAAATGTATACCCATTTATGTCGTAGCCTTGAAATTTTAAGATCGTGGTCGATGGACCCCTAGCTAGAAAGGCTAGTTGCGAATCAATACCCACAACATCCATCAGATGTTCTCGCAACCAATCTGCGAAACTACTATTGTGTTGACGTTGAATAAATGTCGCAGTCTTTCCTGGATTTTCTTCATACAGAATCTTCATGTGCTTCTCGATGTATGGAGCAAATAAGGCTGACTGCTGCAGAATTGTGAGATGTGCTTTACGAAATGTCAGCATGTCTCTGATTACCATCGTCTTTCTTCCTAGTGTGCCCTTTCCACCAAGTCTCCCCTCATGATGTGATTCAGGCAACCCAATCGGCTTGAGGTCTTCGATAAAGTCAACACAGAATTCAATCACCTCCTCTGTTTCGTATCCCTTAGCAATGCATCCTTCTGGACGAGCACGACTACGTACATACTTTTCAGAACAGCAAAGTATCTCTCAAAAGGGAACATGTTATGAAGAAATACCGGGCCCAGTATACGAATCTCTTTGACGACGTGAACCAATAGATGTGTCATAATATTGAAGAATGATGGTGGAAATATCATCTCAAAGCTGACAAGACATTGAACCACGTCGTTCTGTAGCCTATCCAAATCTTCAGGATTGATCACTGTGGCGACCATCCCTTGGATGTCCTTTAATCACCTGTATCAGTCCCTGGATCAGTATGCTGATACAGGTTTTACACAGGATTAGTATTGGAAGCAATAAATGCGCAGTAAATAAAGAATAACTACCTTCGCCTTAGCGGAGAGCGGCATTATGACCCATTCGAGGAGGGAACGGGCCGGAATGCCCTACATGTCCATGTACCTGTAATCATTTGAAAGCAAGGCTGAGTACATCTACGATTGGTACTCAGCAAATCCTGTGTAAAATTATAATGTATGCAGGGGAGTGAGGTTATCCTTTGGTAGAAATATAAATACAAAGTAAAGTTATACATTTGTAAACAGGGGTGGGAAAGGAGAAGTATTATGTTGTTTGGTCCTGGAGGGGCATTCTCATCCCTGCCAGTCCCCATATTTTAGTTCTCTCTTTCCCAGAGACCGTCAGGGTCCTTCTGGGCAGGCTTATGCCTCATTTATCTGGGCCTCTGCCCGTCTCGTCATTTCATACTTTATTTCTACTTGTGTATGCTAATCAACGGGGGCTTTGACTAAATGGGCTCATAACCGAGAGCCACGGCTATCGACAGATTGGTTACTCTGCAGAGGTTGTACCCTATGCCATACGGTCGGTCAGCACTTACCGTGTACTTTGGCGGTGCCGACCTACGAGACCCGTACCTGCCGGCGTCTGTCTCCAGACAGCCTTTCCTTGGTCCAGCCACAGATAGTACTAGGGGATAAACAGGGGCTACTAATCATCATCCGCCTCGCGGATGTCGACCCGGGTCAAATGAGCTCATATATTAGGGCCCTCGGCCCTCAGGGTCTCCCTACCCTGTACTCTAGTCAACCCGTGCCGCCCAGTCCCAGCCCTCTGTCTGGGGCTGTCTCTAGTACATCTGTATCCCGACTTGGTGCGTGCCCGACTCGGCACCAGAGCGCTACTCAGTTCGCCGGTCGGCACTCTGCACCAATCATGCGGCTCCTTGGGATGGATTTACTAGGAGTTGCTAGCGGGGTGTGGGTCAAGGCCTCACATTACAGGTCATTCCCGAAGGCTATGTCCTTTTTGGCCCGTATGGCGGTACTGGCATTAGAAAGACTCTCCCGTGAACCGGTCCTTATGCGACCAGAGCAAGCCTTTGAGACAGGACCCTCTACCGAGGCTGCCTCCCTTACTCGCAAGTCCGTCCTTAGAGTTTCTATTATTAGTTGGTTCATTTTATACTTAATCCAACATTCTCTCTCATCTCCCGGAATCTCTTTCCTCACAAGTCATAAAAGTGTAGAATTCCTAAGAAATCTACTTCTAAACAACGCTCGGTCAGCGATAGGTCGTGACCGGGGTTATTAATAGGATTTTGGGCTAGAAGTAGCTCTAAATCAAGGGGGAGGTGGAATATAGAGGGTTTTCCTTATGTTTTAGCAAAGAATGTATTCCATGTTATTAACTTGGTTGATTTTATTATGCAGGAACTGGGACTGGCATGACCAAGGAGTTGGTTGCCAGGACTTACCTTCATGAACGGTACTTGGACGTCCGCTAATGCGTACGTAAGCTTGACGTTGACCAGGCTTGAGCTTCTGGGTCTTTGGGAGCTTCGGCATCTTGGGCAGGGCCTGGTCACGCCGACGACCTATCGATCAATAAACCCAGAAAATAACATTCAGTAAACAATACATCAATCAATTCCTATAGAATAGAAATAAAGGATAAAAAGAGATATTGAGAGATAATCCATTAATTACGGTAAACAATTAATGGATTCAAAGGAATGGAATCCCCGGGAAATTAATAAGTAATTTCCTTGGAGATGAGCGAACGGTCGGGGAGTTATACGGATTTTTAAGAGATAACCCCCGGATGACGGCGGCTTTTAAGATGGGCTCGGGACCGTGGATACGGGGATTATTGGATTGCTAAGTAGTAATCCCAGAGTAATTAAGGGATGGTTATATTAATTATTTAGAAATGAGTTTCTAAATAATTAATGGCATGGAATGGATTCGGGTAGCATAACGGGTAGGGTTTTATCAAAACCTTGGGTTTTGATCGGACGGCGAAACGACGTCCGCGGGGCTTTAGACGGGGTTTCGGCGGGGTTTTGGTATAGCGCGATTGAGATTTGGGGCTAGGATATAAATCCTAGGGAACTAAGCACATGGAAATGCTTAGAATAATCCCTAGTATTTATGGAAAAACTTGGGGATTTGATGGAGCTTTAGAATAGGATGGGTAATAATTGGGGTGTACTAACGAGGCTTTTCTATTGGATGAGAGTGACTCTTTTGGGAATGAGGTCAAGAAATATCCTAAAATGGTTTAGATGGCTCTAATAGGTTTAGAAATATTCCTAATATTTTTGGAGAATTTTGGGGAATTTTTGGAGTGGAGGAAGGGCTTGAAATAAGGATTTGTGTACACTTACCGGGTGTACTTAGCAATTTTGGAAAGGCTGACGCACGCGCGGGGTCCACCTGGCGCACTGTTCCGTGCTGGGTTTAGACGGAAATGGGGAAGGATTTCTTAGGAAAGAAGGTGGTGATAACTTTGGTTTGATCCAGATGCGGAGGTGTTAAGAGGGTTGACTCCGTAAGGAAGCCAGTTGAAGGAATAGATTTGAGATGGTTTTATTTGGAAGGTGTGGACTTGGTGTTGGTTCCCATGGGTTCGGAGCTCTCATGACTCCGTAAATTCGCGGAATAGTACCTGTGGATGAAAGTTCTTGATACAACTCCTCATATTGTATCTTCTTTGATTTCCTTAGCTTCCACAGGTTTCCACCGTATTTCCATTGATTTCTTCGGAATACTGATCTTTATCACATTAGATGTATAGGGTTGTCCTATACCTTTTATGTGACTTTTTCCGTATTTTCCGGAATCTGTGGGTTATAGGCCCACTTCAACTGATTTCTGTAGCTCTCCAAATGTAATGTCCTGACTGATTCAGGATCTACCCCACTTAAGGGAATCAAAGCTTGTATTTCCTGACGGACCTTCAGCTTCATTTCTCAGAGATTTCCTTTATCTCCGAATCCTTGCTCAACCTGACATCATTTGGATAGGTATAGATTAGAGGAAATCCTTAAATTTTTGGAAACGAGGGAGTCTAACCACACATTTTTACAATCAACTACCAATCAACCCTATAACTGCTAGATAGGTGGGGGCTAATGGCTAGGTTTACTCAAGCATTATTCAGTCAAAAATATGTCAATACAAGGCTTAGGCTGATACTTTAACTCAGTGCCTAATACTTCCGTGATTTCTTCTATTTACTCTGCCAACTCTAGCTTTCCTGCTAGACTTTCTTTTACAATTTCTCCATGGTCTTGGATCATCAACCAATCTTCATTCATGTGATCCATACCTGTCAGAGTAATATTTGGAGTTAAGCATAAGGTAAGGGAGATTCAGGGGTGAAATGGGGATTTTTCGAGAAATCTCGAAGGGTATGAGGAGAATAGAAGGTTTAGGGTTTCCTAGCGTGTATGGTCTATCTTATATGGTGCTAGGAATTTATTTATCGCTCTGATACCATCTCCTGTGGCGACCATCCTTTGGATGTCCTTTAATCACCTGTATCAGTCCCTGGATCAGTACGCTGATACAGGTTTTACACAGGATTAGTATGGGAAGCAATAAACGCGCAGTAAATAAAGAATAACTACCTTCGCCATAGCGGAGAGTGGCATTATGACCCATTCGAGGAGGGAACGGGCCGGAATGCCCTACATGTCCAGGTACCTGTAATCATGTGAAAGCAAGGCTGAGTACATCTATTTGGTACTCAGCAAATCCTGTGTAAAATTATAATGCATGCAAGGGAGTGAGGTTATCCTTTGGTGGAAATATAAATACAAAGTAAAGTTGTACATTTATAAACAGGGGTGGGAAAGGAGAAGTAATATGTTGTTTGGTCCTGGAGGGGCATTCTCATCCCTGCAAGTCCCCATATTTTAGTTCTCTCTCCCAGAGACCGTCAGGGTCCTCCTGGGCAGGCTTATGCCTCACTCATCCGGGCCTCTGCCCGTCTTGTCTTCTCATACTTTATTTCTACTTGTGTATGCTAATCAACGGGGGCTTTGACTAAATGGGCTCATAACCGAGAGCCACGGCAATCGACAGATTGGTTACTCTGCAAAGGTTGTACCCTATGCCATACGGTCGGTCAGCACTTACCGTGTACTTTGGCGGTGCCGACCTACGAGACCCGTACCTGCCGGCGTCTGTCTCCAGACAGCCTTTCCTAGGTCCAGCCACAGATAGTACTGGGGGCTAAACAGGGGCTACTAATCATCATCCGCCTCGCGGATGTCGACCCGGGTCAAATGAGCTCATATATTAGGGCCCTCGGCCCTCAGGGTCTCCCTACCCTGTACTCTAGTCAACCCGTGCCGCCCAATCCCAGCCCTCTGTCTTGGTGCGTGCCTGACTCGGCCAGTACATCTGTATCCTGACTTGGTGCGTGCCTGACTCGGCACCGAGCGCTACTCCGTTCGCCGGTCGACACCTTGCACCAATCATGCGGCTCCTTGGGATGGATTTACTAGGAGCTGCTAGCGGGGTGTGGGTCAAGGCCTCACATTACAAGGTCATTCCCGAAGGCTATGTCCTTTTTGGCCCGTATGGCGGTACTGGCATTAGAAAGACTCTCCCGTGAACCGGTCCTTATGCGACCAGAGCAAGCCTTTGAGACAGGATCCTCTATCGAGGCTGCCTCCCTTACTCGCAAGTCCGTCCTTAGGGGTTCTATTATTAGTTGGTTCATTTTATACTTAATCCAACATTCTCTCTCATCTCCCGGAAGCTCTTTCCTCACAAATCACAAAAGTGTAGAATTCCTAAGAAATCTACTTCTAAATAACGCTCGGTCAGCGACAGGTCATGACCGGGGTTATTAATCGGATTTTGGGCTAGAAATGGCTCTAATCAAGGGGAGGTGGAATATAGAGGGTTCTCCTTATGTTTTCACAAAGTATGCATTCCATGTTATTAACTTGGTTGATTTTATTATGCAGGAACTGGGGCTGGCATGACCAAGGAGTTGGTTGCCAGGACTTGCCTTCATGAACGGTACTTGGATGTCCGCTAATGCGTACGTAAGCTTGACGTTGACCAGGCTTGGACTTCTGGGTCTTCGGGAGCTTCATCTTCTTGAGCGGAGGCCTGGTCACGCCAACGACCTATCGATCAATAAACATGGAAAATAACATTCAGTAAACAATACATCAAGCAATTCCTATAGAATAGAAATAAAGGATAAAAAGAGATATTAAGAGGTAATCCACTAATTATGGTAAATAATTAATGGATTCAAGGAATGGAATTCCCAGGAAATTAATAAGTAATTTCCTCGGAGATGATCGAACGGTCGGGGGTTTTATGGATTTCTAAGAGATAACCCCCAGATGACGGTGGTTTCTAAGAAAGGTTTGGAACAGTGGAAACAGGGAGTATTGGATCGCTAAGCAATATCCCCGGAATAAATAATGAATGATTATATTAATTATTTAGAAATAAGTTTCTAAATAATTAATGGGATGGAATGGATTTGGATAGCACAACGGCTAAGGTCTTACCAAAACCTCGGGTTTTGATCGGACGGCGAAACGACGTCCGCGGGGCTTTTGACGGGGTTTTGGCAGGGTCTTGGGATAGCGCGATTGAGATTTGGGGCTAGGATATAAATCCTAGGAAACTAAGCACATGGAAATGTTTAGAATAATCCCTAGTATTTATGGAAAAACTTAGGGATTTTATGGAGCTTTGAATTAGGGAAGGGGATTGTTGGGGTGCATTTAATGGAATTTCCTATTGGATGAGGGCTAATCTTTTGGGATTTGGGGTTAAGAAATATCCTAAAATGGTTTGGATGGATCTAATAGGTTTAGAAATATTCCTAATATTTTTGAAGAAATTTGGGGAATTTTTGGAGTGGAGGAAGGGCTCTAAGTAGGATTTGGTGTACACTTACTGGGTGTACCTAGCATTTTGCTAGGGCTGACGCGGCGGGGTGGCTGGCTGGCGTGGGCTGGTGGGGCCCGCGGTGCGCACTGTTTCGTGCACCGGGTTCGTTGACCGGTGGACCGCGTGTGTCGCGGTCTGCGGTCCAGTGGACCGCGTCCACGGGCCGGGGCACGGGACGACCGTTGGGGTGACGGCGTCCGGCCGACGCGTGGGACCCACGGACAGTGGGCGCGGGGAGGGCAACGGCGTCAGTTGGCTGACGGCGTTGGCTCAGTCCCACCTGGCAGAGGGTGGAGGCTGGCGTCTTCTTCCTCTCTGCTCCTCTTTGCTTCCTCTCGCCGGCGAGGGAAAGGGGGACGGCGGCCAGCGGGCGGCCTGGCGGCCGTGGGTTGCCGGGGCTAGGGCGGAGGAGCTCGCCCGGCGCTCGGCAGGGCTAGCGGGGAGGAGGTGGAGGAGGGGAGCAGCGTGGGCCACGGTGGCAGCGACGTGCGGCGTCGGTGCACGACGCGGCGGCGGCTGGGGGTGGCACGCGGTGGCGGTGGCGCAGCGCGGCGCGGGGTGGCGCCGGCGGCGGCTGGGTGCTGCGGCGACGAGTGGTAGCATGGCAGCGGCGTAGCGTAGCGTGCGGTGGCGCGGCGAGGTGGAGATGTGGCCGGCGGCGGCAGCGCATGGCCAGCGGCGCCAGCAACGGCGGCGCGCTGGGGAAATTGACTCCCCGGCGGCGGCGCAGTAAGCTGCGGCGCTGGCGCTCACGGTGGTGCCCGCGGCGGCGACTTGGCGGTGGTAGGCGCATGCGCAGGTGGCAGCGCGGTGCCGGCGGCGTAGCCGCGGCCACGGCCGTGGAAGGGAGGGGAAAGCTCGGCGTGCGACCGTGAGCTCCGGAAGGGGGGGGGGGGGGGGCGGGCGTGCCTTTTATAGGCGGAGGAGGCGGTGCGGGTGCCGCCACGTCGCACGGCGGAGGAGGGGGAGCTCGACGCGTGGTGCTTCGCCGGAGGAGAGGGTGACAGCAGCGGCGGCGCAATTTTGGGCCGGCGGGGGTGGTCGGCGCCGCACTGCGAGTGCGGTGGCAGCTCACGGTGCTGCCACGCGTCCTGGAGGGAGAATCTCAGCCGGCGGCCGGAGATCGTGCGACGGCGATCCGTCCGGCGCGGCTGCGGGGAGGGGGAAGGGAGGAGGAAGATGGCGTGACATCATCTCGATGTCAGCGCGGGGAGTTGGGCCGGCGGAGCGGACTGGGCCGAGGCGGAGCGGAGGGGGAAAAGTTGGGCTGGCCCAGCGGAGGCGAAGCGGGGAAGGACCGGGTGGGTGGACCGGGCCGCGGGCAGGCCGAGGGAGGGGCGGGAGCGGACGAAACTAAGAGTTGGAGGGCGGGGGTTGGACCTTGGTGACGGGCCGCGAAGTTTAGTTGGGCTGGAAGTAAGGGGTTCGGCCCAGTTATCTTTTGAATAGCTTTTCTATTTATTTGAAGGGGAGTTTAAACTCAAATTTGAATAAGGATTCAAATTTGGGTAAGGTTTTGACGTGGGGCTTTGAGATGAATACTAATTTGGGATATTTTGGGGAAGATTAAAGAATTAATATTTATATTGGATTTAAATATTAATTCCAGAAATTGGAAGGGAAATTTGGAGAGATTCCTATCGTTTGGAAACTAAGGAAATTGGGAAAGTTTCTAAGCATTCAAATGCAACACATATGTTAATTTAATGCATGGTTTGATTTGGGAAATGTGTATTTCTAAATGACTTAAAAAGTAGGGCGTTACACAAAGGGTGTCAGAAAGAGGAATAGAAGTTGATAAGGCAAAAATAGAAGTTATTGAGCAACTACCACCCCCGACGAATGTCAAGGGTGTGCGAAGTTTTCTGGGAGAGAGAACTAAAATATGGGGACTGGCAGGGATGAGAATGCCCCTCCAGGACCAAACAACATAATACTTCTCAGGTGGAGGGGGTGTAGCGCCGCGTGGCGCAGGGCGGCGTGGCGCGGGTGTCGCGGCGCAGTGGCGCGGCGAGGTGGAGGTGCGGCCGGCGGCGGCGTGTGCGGTGGGGGTGGGGACGGAGCAGCGCCGGCGCCGGTGGCGAGGCCGCGGCCACGGCCGTGGAGAAGGGGGGGGGGGAGCTCGGCGTGCGGCCGTGAGCTCCGGAAGGGGGGTGGGTGTGCTTTTATAGGCGGAGGAGGTGGTGCGGGTGCCGGCCACGTCGCACGGCGGAGGAGAGGGAGCTTGAGCGGAGCTCGACGCGTGGCGCCGGCCGGAGGGGAGGGTGACGGCAGCGGCGGGCGCAATTTTGGCCGGCGGGGGTGGTCGGTGCCGCACTGCAAGTGCGGTGGCAGCTCGCGGTGCTGCCACGCGTGGTGCGCGCCCCCTGGGGGAGGATCTTGGCCGGCGGCCAGAGATCGTGCGGCGGCGATCCGTCCGGCGCGGCCGCGGGGAGGGGGAAGGGAGGAGGAAGATGGCATGACGTCACCTCGACGTCAGCGCGGCGAGTTGGGCCGGCGGAGCGGACTGGCCCAAAGCAGAGTGTAGGGAGGAGCTGGGCTGGGAAGGAGGAAAGGGGGCGCGAGCCGCGGGGCGCGCCGGTGGGCCGAGCGACCAGTGGGCCAAGGAAGAGTGGGGGAAGGAGTTGGGCCGTGGGCCGGCCGACGAAGGGGAAGGGGTGGACGAGGCCACGCGTTTGAGGGGTCAAAACGGACTTTGGCGACGGACTGCGAGGGACAGTTGGGCTGAAAGCGTGGTTTGGCCCATTTACCCATTCAAAGGGTTTTCTATTTATTTGAATGGAAATTTAAGTTCAAATTTGAAAGGGGATTTCAAATTTGAGTAGGATTTTGATGTGGGGCTTAATTCGAGGGGTTTTTGGAAGGATTAGAGATAGGGAATTAATATTTAAATTGGATTTTAATATTAATCCAAAGAATTTGAAAGAGAAGTTTCTAAACATACAAGTGCAACACATATGATACATTTGAATGCACAGTTTGATTTGGGAAATGTATATTTTGAAATATTGTTAGGAGAGAGATTAAGTTTAATTTAAAGAAAAATTTTGTAAAGCCTGGATTTCTAAATGTCTTAAAAAGCAGGGCGTTACAGGGCTACCCCACTTAAGCGAAATCTCGTCCCGAGATTTGGGGTTAGAGAGGAAACTAGGATTTACTTACCATTTCCTTAAAGGGGTGAGGATCGGAGTTTCCAATTTTCATCAAAAGGAACTTCTTTTTCCCTTTAATGTTTGCCACCTCTTCTTCTTGTAACTTGTCTATTCTTTTCTTTCTCCTTGTAAGGGAATATTATTATGATGGTTTTGTCCGTTATTCCCTGAACTTGTCCAACAATTTTCCGGCCGTACCTGGGAGGTTTTGAGGATACTCTCCTTTCTAGGTTGTTTTAATCCTCAAGTTCTTGAGGCCGGGTTTTCTTTCTTCTTTTGGGGTTACTACCCCACTTAAGGAGAACTAACTTATCCTCACCATAGGATTTTCCTTTTTCCTGTAGATATCTGGGATTCTTGGGATTTCTGTCTAGACTTCTCATCCAGGATTTACTTTATCTTGATATATCCATGTCGAGTCCTGGTACCTCCAGGATAACTCATTCTCGATCGTCGGAGTTATTCTGTACCAGTTTATCCCCTGTGAACCATCTCCTGTGGTTCTTCCTTCAACTTAAGGAAAATTGACCCGGAATTTCCTTAAGTTAAATTCCTAACTCCTCAGTTAACTCTCAGAGTTTCTTTTATCCTTGAGAGCGTGGTATCTTTATCCAAGTTTCCAATTATTCGAGGTTACTCGGATATATCCTTCTTTGCGGTTCCTCATTCTTGAGATATTGCCTGGAACCATCATCTTCCTACCATTCATCTCCCAATAGTTCCTTTTTACTTAAGAGATGAGGCTTGGGCGAGGCAGTGATTGTAGCCAGGGTTGCATCTATGTGGACTTAGTAGAATCTCCCAGGTTACTTGGTGGAGGCTAGAGTTGTGGAGAAACTTGGGTGACCACTTCTCATCCTATAATTTGGTTTGGTGATTCTTCTGAATGTTTTGAGAAGTGTCTCCTTCCAATACGGCAGGATGGTCAGTATGCTTGCTGACCTATCTAGTGGAATAAGTCTCCATATTTTATGTGGCGATTCTTACAAATCACCCAATTTATTCCACTAGAGTTCCTTCTTCAAGTTTCTTTCGTCCGGGTGGTTTGCCTCGAATGCTCAAAGGAATGAGCATGATTCAATCCTTCCTGCAGTGGAATAGTTTCCACAGGGTTCAAGGACATGTCCCCTTTTGAAGGATATTATTGGAAATCTCAAGATTACATGAGTTTATCTTGGGCATGACCTCGGATAGGTAACCTTGACGGCTAAGTTTGGGTGGTTACCGTGGTCAAGAGTACGGTGGGTTGGTTCCTCCGGAATGGTCGGGGGTTGTGGTTACGAATAACCGAGGATATAGTCGAGGAGCATTTTCCATAAAGGAACTTGCATGCCTCAATGATCTGTAAGGTTGGAGAGATTTCCTCATTAGGAGAGGGTTCTCGATCCTCGGGAGGATGCACGTGTTTCGGGAGGGTTGGGGACCGGGCTGTGGGTCAGGAAGGAGCGGTGTGTCATCAAGAGAGTGGATACACACACCGGTTTATGGGGTGATGAAGTGGAAGTGTGGATTTAAGGATAATGGCGATGGAGCAATGGATGTATACACGTAAAGGCTTCCAGATAGGGTTACATGGAAGAGCCTTTCTTAGAAAGGGTGTTGGCTAACCCGGGGGTATATTTGTGTTGCGATCCCGGGTTACGAATGGGGTTATGTTGGTTCTCACGGGTACGGGTGGTAAGAATTAGTAGGGGATGACGTCGGTGGGGGAAAATCTTTTCAAGGAATTGTGCGGCATATCCTTTAAAGGATAGTACTGCTGGGGAGTTGATTATATGGAATTTGGGTTTATATGCAAACAGGGAAGGGTTTCTTGGAGAGAAGGTGGCGATAGATTTGGTCTGATGCAGATGTTAGGGTGTTAGGAAGGTCGACTTCGTTAAGAAGCCAGTTTGAGGAATAGACTTGAGATGTGATTATTTGGAAGGATTGGACTTGACTTTTGTGCTCCTGGATTCGGAGTTCTCCTGATTCCGTAAACTTGCGGGATCGTACCTGTGGATAAAAGTTCTTGATACAATTCCTCACTGTATCTTCTTTGATTTCCTTAGCTTCCACAAGTTTCCGCCGCATTTCCATGGATTTCTTCGGAATACTGATCTTTATCACATTAGATGTATAGGATTGTCCTATACCTTTCATGTGACTTTTTCCGTATTTTTCGGAATCTGTGGGTTATAGGCCCACTTCGACTAATTTCTACGGCTCTCCGAATGTAATGTCCTGCTTGCCTCGGGATCTACCCCGCTTAAGGGGATTAAAGCTTGTATTCCCTGACGGACTTTCAGCTTCATTTCTCAGAGATTTCCTTTATCTCCGAATCCTTACTCAACCTGACATCATTTGGATAGGTATAGATTAGAGGAAATCCTTAAATTTTAAGGAACGAGGGGGTCTAACCACACATTTCTACAACCAACTACCAATCAACCCTATAATTACTAGATAGGTGGGGGCTAATGACTAGGTTTAATCAAGCATTATTCAATCAAAAATACGTCACTACAAGGCTTTAGGCTTATATTCCGACTCAGTGCCTAGTATTCCCGTGATTTCTTCTATTTACTCTGCCAGCTCTAACTTTTCCACTAGACTTTTCTTTCACAATTTCTCCATGGTCTTGGATCATCAACCAATCTTCATTCATGTGATCCATACATGTCAGAGTAATATTTGGAGTTAAGCATAAGGTAAGGGAAATTCGGGGGTGAAATGAGGATTTTTCGAGAAATCTCGAAGGATATGAGGAGAATAGAAGGTTTAGGGTTTCCTAGCATGTATGGTCTGCCTTATTGGTGCAAGGAATTTATTTATTGCTCTGATACCATCTCCTGTGGCGACCATCCTTTGGATGTCCTTTAATCACCTGTATCAGTCCCTGGATCAGTACGCTGATACATGTTTTACACAGGATTAGTATTGGAAGCAATAGAAGCGCAGTAAATAAGGAATAACTACCTTCGCCTTAGCGGAGAGTGGCATTATGGCCCACTCGAGGAGGGAATGGGCCGGGATGCCCTACATGTCCATGTACCTGTAATCATTTGAAAGCAAGGCTGAGTACGTCTATGATTTGTACTCAGCAAATCCTGTGTAAAATTATAATGTATGCAGGGGAGTGAGGTTATCCTTTGGTGGAAATATAAATACAAAGTAAAGTTATACATTTGTAAACAGGGGTGGGAAAGGAGAAGTATTATGTTGTTTGGTCCTGGAGGGGCATTCTCATCCCTGCCAGTCCCCATATTTTAGTTCTCTCTCCCAGAGACCGTCAGGGTCCTTCTGGGCAGGCTTATGCCTCACTCCTCTGGGCCTCCGCCCATCTTGTTGTCTCATACTTTATTTCTACAGATGTATGCTAATCAACGGGAGCTTTGACTAAATGGGCTCATAACCGAGAGCCACGGCTATCGATAGATTGGTTACTCTGCAGAGGTTGTACCCTATGCCATACGGTCGGTCAGCACTTACCGTGTACTTAGGCGGTGCCGACCTACGAGACCCGTACCTGCCGGCGTATGTCTCCAGACAGCCTTTCCTAGGTCCAGCCACAGATAGTACTGGGGGCTAAACAGGGGCTACTAATCATTATCCGCCTCGCGGATATCGACCCGGGTCAATGAGCTGATATATTAGGGCCCTCGGCCCTCAGGGTCTCCCTACCCTGTACTCTAGTCAACCCGTGCCGCCCAGTCCCAGCCCTCTGTCTGGGGCTGTCTCCAGTACATCTATATCCCGACTTGGTGCGTGCCCGACTCGGCACCGAGCGCTACTCAGTTCGCCGGTCGGCATTCTGCACCAATCATGCGGCTCCTTGGGATGGATTTAATAGGAGCTGCTAGCGGGGTGTGGGTCAAGGCCTCACATTACAGGTCATTCCCGAAGGCTATGTCCTTTTTGGCCCGTATGGCGGTACTGGCATTAGAAAGACTCTCCCATGAACCGGTCCTTATGCGACCAGAGCAAGCCTTTGAGACAGGATCCTCTACTGAGGATGCCTCCCTTACTCGCAAGTCCGTCCTTAGGGGTTCTATTCTTAGTTGGTTCATTTTATATTAATCCAACATTCTCTCTCATCTCCCGGAAGCTCTTTCCTCACAAGTCATAAAGGTGTAGAATTCCTAAGAAATCTACTTCTAAATAACGCTCGGTCAGCGACAGGTCGTGACCGGGGTTATTAATAGGATTTTGGGCTAGAGATGGCTATAAATCAAGGGGGAGGTGGAATATAGAGGGTTCTCCTTATGTTTTCACAAAGTATGCATTCATGTTATTAACTTGCTTGATTTTATTATGCAGGAACTGGGACTGGCATGACCAAGGAGTTGGTTGCCAGGACTTGCCTTCCTGAACGGTACTTGGACGCCCGCTAACGCGTACGTAAGCTTGACGTTGACCAGGCTTGGACTTCTGGGTCTTTGGGAGCTTCATCATCTTGATTGGGGCCTGGTCACGCCATCGACCTAATGATTAATAGAATAAGGAAAACAACATTTAGTATAACAATACATCAATCAATTCTTATAGGAATGGAAATAAAGGATGAAAAGAGATATTGGGGTTATCGGGAGATAATCCATTAATTACGATAAATAATCAATGGATTCAAAAGAGTGGAATTCCCAGGAAAGTAATTTCCTTGGAGATGATCGAACAGTTGGGGAGTTATAGAGACTTTTAGGAGATAACCCCCGGATGACGGCGGCTTTTAGGAAAGGTTTGGAACAGTGGAAACAGGGAGTATTGGATCGCTAAGCAATAATCCCAGAATAAATAATGAATGATTATATTAATTATTTAGAAATATGTTTCTAAATAATTAATGGAATGGAATGGATTTGGGTAGCACAACGGTTAGGGTTCTATCAAAACCCCGGGTTTTGATCGGACGGCGAAACGACGCCCGCGGGGTTTTAGACGGGGTTTTGGGATAGTGCGATTGAGATTTGAGGTTAGGATATAAATCCTAGGGAACTAAGCACATGGAAATGCTTAGAATAATCCCTAGTATTTATGGAAAAACTTGGGGATTTTATGGAGCTTTGAATTGGAAAAGGGGATTCTTTTTGGGGTGCACTTAATGGGATTTCCTATTGGATGAGGGAAACACTTTTGGGGTCTGGGGTTAGTAAATATCCTAAAATGGTTTGGATGGCTCTAATAGGTTTAGAAATATTCCTATTATTTTTGGAGAAATTTGGGGAATTTTTGGAGTGGAGGAAGGGCTCTAAGTAAGATTTGGTGTACACTTACCGGGTGTACCTAGCATTTTGCTAGGGCTGACGCGGCGGGGGCGGCTGGCTGGCGTGGGCTGGTGGGGCCCGCCACGCGGAGTGTTCCGTGGGCCAGTGTTGTTGGGCGCGGTGGACCGTGGTTGATGGGCCACTGGTCCAGTGGACCGCGTCCACGCGCTGAGGCACGCGACGGTTCGCGGGCGGCGTCCCGTGGGACCCATCTGGCAGCGGGTGAGAGCGGAGGACGGCGTTAGCGTCGTCGTCGGCATTGGCCAGGCCCACGCGGCAGCGACGGCGGGGGAAGCGGGCGGCGCGGAGCGACGGCGTTGGCCTGGGCCCTCCTGGCAGTGGGAGAAGGCGGGGGACGGCGACGGCGGCCATGGTCTTCTCCCCCTCGCCAGTGGAGCAGACGAAGGAGGCGGCCGGCGGCACTGGGGAGCGGCTGGCGGCGATGGGGAGCGGCTGGCGGTGTGGTGCGCGAAGCGCGCGGCGGCGGTTCGCAGTGGGGGAGGGCGGCTGGCGGTGGCAGCGCACGGCCAGTGGCGCCAGCAGACGGCGGCGCTGGGGAATTGGCTCCCCGGCGACGGCGGCACAGCAAGCGGCAGCGCTGGCGCTCACGGTGGCAGGCGTGGCATTGTGGCAGCGCCGGCGGTGGTGCCGGAGGTGGAGTGGCGTGGGCCGCGGTAGCGCAGCGCGGCATGGCGCACGACGGCGCGGCGGAGGGGGTGGAGCGCCGCGTGGCGCAGGGCGGCGTGGCGCGGGTGTCGCGGCGCAGTGGCGCAGCGGCGCAGTGGCGCGGCGAGGTGGAGGTGCGGCCGGCGGCGGCGTGTGCGGTGGGGGTGGGGACGGAGCAGCGCCAGCGCCGGTGGCGAGGCCGCGGCCACGGCCGTGGAGGAGAGGGGGGGGGGGGGGGGGGGGGGGGGGGGGGGAAGCTCGGCGTGCGGCCGTGAGCTCCGGAAGGGGGGTGGGTGTGCCTTTTATATGCGGAGGAGGTGGTGCGGGTGCCGGCCACGTCGCACGGCGGAGGAGAGGAAGCTTGAGCGGAGCTCGACGCGTGGCGCCGGCCGGAGGGGAGGGTGACGGCAGCGGCGGGCGCAATTTTGGCCGGCGGGGGTGGTCGGTGCCGCACTGCAAGTGCGGTGGCAGCTCGCGGTGCTGCCACGCGTGGTGCGCGCCCCCTGGGGGAGGATCTTGGCCGGCGGCCAGAGATCGTGCGGCGGCGATCTATCCGGCGCGGCCGCGGGGAGGGGGAAGGGAGGAGGAAGATGGCGTGACGTCACCTCGACGTCAGCGCGGCGAGTTGGGCCGGCGGAGCAGACTGGCCCAAAGCAGAGCGGAGGGAGGAGCTGGGCTGGGAAGGAGGAAAGGGGGCGCGAGCCGCGGGGCGCGCCGGTGGGCCGAGCGACCGGTGGGCCAAGGAAGAGTGGGGGAAGGAGTTGGGCCGCGGGCCAGCCGACGAAGGGGAAGGGGTGGACGCGGCCACGCGTTTGAGGGGTCAAAACGGACTTTGGCGACGGACTGCGAGGGACAGTTGGGCTGAAAGTGGGGTTTGGCCCATTTACCCATTCAAAGGGTTTTCTATTTATTTGAATGGAGATTTAAGTTCAAATTTGAAAGGGGATTTCAAATTTGAGTAGGATTTTGATGTGGGGCTTAATTCGAGGGGTTTTTGGAAGGATTAGAGATAGGGAATTAATATTTATATTGGATTTAAATATTAATCCAAAGAATTTGAAAGAGAAGTTTCTAAACATACAAGTGCAACACATATGATACATTTGAATGCACAGTTTGATTTGGGAAATGTATATTTTGAAATATTGTTAGGAGAGAGATTAAGTTTAATTTAAAGAAAAAATTTGTAAAGCCTGGATTTCTAAATGTCTTAAAAAGCAGGGCGTTACAGTTATGAGTACACCTGAACGTGGTGAGTACACCTGAACGTGGTGGAGTACAAAGGACGGATAGGGCTGTCACCACCTGCCGCCTACCACTGCAGTTCCGTGGGGTGCAACACAACCTGAGGTGACTAGCGAGCACAGGCACCACGCCTAAGCTTTCAGTCACTGACCTCCACCCAACGCGAAGGGCTATAGAGGAAACCCCAAACAAGAGTCGCTGTCACTCGCGCAGACTCAGGTACCCGCAGATCAAAGATAAATATGATAACTTGCTGAAAGTAAGTTGTAAACTAGCGAGGTACTAAAGGCAAGAGACCGAGGACTTACTGAAGATAACTCTTGAATATATTCCTCGGGGGCGGAAATGTTGAGACGAGACCGAGAGAGAAATCCCGGACTCTCTCTACAAAGCTCGGCTGTCACCCGAGCAACTCACCCACTCTCTCCCTACTCTAACTCTAAAGATGAGAGCAAAAACCCACTAAGCTACTCTTCTCTCCTTTGGATGATTTGATGGATGCTTTCTCAAGGTGAAGGAGGGTCCCTTTTATAGTCTTCAGGGGCAATTGCAAGCGTCAGGATTAAGCTAACCCTCTGCTTAACTGCCACGCGAAGGGGGACAGGTGGCGGCCTCTGGGGGAGGCCGGCCGGCCTAGGCCAGGCCGATCGGCCTGGCCTTGCTGCCCCGTGGCACCGCCTTCTTCAAGGACGCTCTGGATTGCACCCTGAGGTCGGTAACGGTTGCTTTGCATCAAAGCTGTCCGAGAATCCAATGTTGGTGGGCCCTTCAATCCATGCAAATGTAGCTTAGGCCTTTCGGGTTCTTTGGATCAAACCGACGTTGATCGCACGTCTCATGATCATTTGTGTTGTGTTTGTGATCTCCTGGATCAGGGACGTGGCAAGGGGCCACAGAAGGGGGCCGGCCGGCCTGGCATAGGCCGGCCGGCCTGGCTTTGCGTCCAATATGGCTCAGCTTTTGCTTGCTTGCTCCTGCACTCACAAATTATACAAAACTTGTGGAACTCATTAGAAATAATCAATTTCACTTTGTTATGAGCAAGATGAGCCTGAAATGTGACGGAATGTTGGTGGTGAAACCGTATCGTAACGACCACCAACACGCCTATGGAACGTTCGCTTACCGGCGGATGTCTTTCGGCCTATGCAATGCACCTGCTTTATTTCAGCGGTGTATGATGGCGATATTCTCTGACTTGATCGAAAAGATCATGGAAGTATTCATGGATGACTTTACCGTCTATGGTAAAACCTTCAACAACTGTCTCGAGCACTTGGAAAGAGTCCTCGAGAGGTGCGAAGAGCATCACCTTATCCTAAATTGGGAAAAGTGCCACTTCATGGTCAGAGAAGGAATTGTGCTGGGACACAAGGCTGTCAGAAAGAGGAATAGAAGTTGATAAGGCAAAAATAGAAGTTATTGAGCAACTACCACCCCGACGAATGTCAAGGGTGTGCGAAGTTTTCTGGGTCATGTTGGCTTTTACCGAAGATTCATCAAAGATTTCTCTCGGGTAGCCAGACCTCTTACAAGCCTTCTGGCTAAAGAAGCACCCTTCAACTTCGACGATGATTGCCTTCTCGCTTTCTACACCCTCAAGAAGGCACTTATCTCAGCTCCCATCATACAACCGCCCGATTGGAATCTTCCATTCGAGATCATGTGCGACGCTAGCGACTATGCAGTCGGGGCAGTGCTCGGTCAATGCAAGGATAAACAACATTACGCTATATCTTATGCAAGCAAGACATTGACCGGAGCTCAGTTAAACTATGCGACAACGGAGAAGGAACTCCTGGCAGTGGTGTTTGCCATGGACAAGTTCAGATCTTATTTGGTTGGTGCCAAAGTGATAGTATACACAGACCATGCTGCACTAAAGTACCTCTTGACCAAGAAAGATGCCAAGCCACGACTCATCCGTTGGATTCTGCTCCTTCAAGAGTTTGATTTAGAAATACGAGACAAGAAGGGGACAGATAATTGTGTGGCGGATCATCTCTCAAGAATGCAGGTTCAAGGGTCGGATCTTCCGATCAATGACTATCTCAGAGATGATACTCTCCTCAAGGTCACCACATCCAGTCCATGGTACGCAAATTTGGTAAACTTCATGGTGACTGGGTATGTGCCTCCAGGAGAAGACAAGAAGAAGTTAATCTACCTCAGCAGATTTCACCTTTGGGATGACCCCTATCTGTTCAAGGTTTGTGCTGATGGATTACTCCGACGATGCATCCCTCACGAGGAAACACACAAGATCCTTGATCGTTGCCATTCATCACCGTACGGAGGACACTACGGAATTTTCCGAACCCATGCAAAGGTCTGGCAGAGTGGATTCTTCTGGCCGACCATGTATGGAGACGCTAAGGAATTCGTACGGAGATGTGCCAGGTGTCAGAAACACGGGAATATCAACGCCCGTGATGCTATGCCACTGCAAAATAACCTCCAGTTGGAGATTTTCGACGTGTGGGGAATAGACTTTATGGGTCCTTTCCCTGCATCCGAGCAGTGTGAATATATCCTGGTGGCAGTCGACTATGTTTCCAAATGGGTGGAGGCACTTCCGTGCACGGCAGCCGACTCGAAGAATTCAAGGAAGATGTTCGAAGAGATCATCTTTCCCCGTTTTGGAGTACCCCGAGTCGTGATCAGTGATGGAGGATCACACTTCATCGACAAGACGTTCCGGAAGTGCCTAAGCGACTTAGGAGTGGACCACCGAGTGGCTACACCTTATCACCCCCAGACCAGCGGGCAAGCAGAAACATCAAACAAACAAATCAAGAACATTCTGCAAAAGACGGTCAATGCAATGGGGACAGGGTGGAAGCGAAAGCTACCGGAAGCACTTTGGGCATATAGAACAGCATTCAAAACACCGATAGGGATGACTCCCTACCAACTGGTATATGGCAAGACATGCCACTTACCGGTTGAGCTAGAATTCAAGTCCCATTGGGCGATCAAGAGGTGGAATATGGATCTCCAGACAGCCGGACTCAAAAGAAGAATGCAATTGGCTGAACTGGATGAATGGAGGGAAAAGGCCTACCACAACGCCAAGCTATATAAAGAAAGAACAAAGAGATGGCATGACAAGCGCATCAAGATCAAGCATTTCAAAGCGGGAGATCAGGTATTACTCTTTAACTCCCGTGTTCGCTTGTTTGGTCATGGTAAGCTTAGAAGTAAGTGGGAAGGTCCTTTTAAAGTCTTAGATGCCGCTGATCATGGCGCGATAACCCTCCAGGATGATGACGGAAATACTTTCAAGGCCAATGGCCAAAGATTGAAAATATTTCTCGAATCCGAAATGCCGGAGCTCAAAGAGATGGACGTCTACGAGCTAGCCGAGATACCTAGTCCAGGTCCGGGCAGGACCTAAAAATGGCCCTTATCTAGGATAGATTTCCCTTTTCTATTTTCATTTTCTTTCCCTTAAACTTTTTCTAGCCAAATCCTAAAGAATTTCTGGTAGAAGAGCAAAGGGGGCACACATGAAAAATTTCAAGGGCCCCTGAGACAGAGCCAGGCCGGCCGGCCTCACCCAGGCCGATCGGCCCAGCCCGGGCTCGTCTCGGGACGCTCCTTGTTTGAATTGGTCACCCCGTTATCCTTTCCGAGAATCTGTGGGATTTCGAAAAGAGAAGCGCCGTTTTAAATCGAAAGGCCCCCTCTCTTCTTCTCCCTCAGAACTCTCGAGCCTCTCTTCTCCAGAAACACTCCCTCTTTGAGAAATCCACGCCATGGCCTCTCAGTCCAGCCGCCAAGACTCCAATTCGGTCTCCCATGACAGCCACTCCCCATCCAAGTCCTTGAAAGGGACTCCCAGCTCCTCCAACACCAGCAGCGTCAGGATCATCGAGAGGGCGGCGTTCGTCGAAGCCGTCGTCGCGCAGCCGGAGGCCCGGCGGCCCTCTTCCCAGGCCGATCGGCCTGTGGCAGGCCGGCCGGCCTCCCCTCGCCGCCTCTCTGGCTCGCCTTTGGGCATAGCCTCCCTCCGTGATCCTAAGGAGGAGGGTCAGGGGAGTTCACTGCCGAAGACACCCCGAAGGCCAACTACGGGACTTTTGTCCCCAAAGAAGCCATCGGGAAGCGCCTCGTCGCCTCTCCGTTCAAGAAGGAGATCGTGCCGCTGTTCATCTCCACCTCGCCGGAGTACTCACCGCAGTACACTCCGGGAAGTCCTAGCCCTCCACGCCGGGAAGGGCCAGGCATCGGGAAGGGGCTCTTCTTAGCCCCTAAGAAGCCCGACGAGGGGAGGAAGCGCTTCATGATGCCCCCTCCGATCCAAGGACCTCCCGGGCAGATGGAGTGGTCCGAGGAAGAGGAGGAGGAGGACGTGGAGGAGCTGAGGAGGAAGCTCGCCGCACTGCAGCTCAAGGTCAATAACATGGACGAGCGCAGTGGCGGAGGCGGTGATCGGGCAGATGGAGGCCGACGACAAGATTGAGATCCTTCGCAAGGCAATGGCCTCTAAGGTCAAGCGCCTCGCAAAGGCGACCGGCAACGAGCATCTTTACGGCCCGAAGGAGGAGTAGTTTAGGCTAGGAATAGTTTAGTTTAGTTTTGGGTGCCTAGTTTAAATTTCCTTTGATTTATTTCCTTCAAATTTCCCTTTTGTAATCAGCACCCCATGTTTATTCCCTTTCAATTGAATAAAATAAATTTATTTGAATGAAGTGACTCATAAAAAAAGAAAAAAAAGTGAATGGTTGGTGCACACTTGTGTGCCAACCAACCCCTCGGACTGATATTTCAGTGAAGAACGCAGAAACACTGATGTACAGGAGGTGTACTGGTCGCTGGCCAAGGCAAGACTCGACCTGGCACAATGCCAGGCCGGCCGGCCTAGGCCAGGCCGGCCGGCCTAGGCCAGGCCGGCCGCCCCCTACTGCAGCCGCTCGAGGAGATCCCGTGCCCACTGCGTAATCTCGCGAATCACATAAACGAGGAACCTGAATCGGAACGCCTGGCTACAAGGCCAGGCCGGCCGGCCTGTACTGGGCCGATCGGCCTGGGCCTGTGGCCGTCGTCGTCGACTCGACTCCAGGACACGGTTTGCAACCCCTACATTTGATCTTTTCATGATTTTGATCTAAAATTCCTGGCTAAATAATTTTAAAACTTGATCAAAACTCATGAAAGTGAACCCCTGCGCATGGCACCCTGGATATACCTGTGATATTTCATGAGAAAATGTTTCATCTCCTTGGAACTTCTTAATAGGATTGCCTGATTCTCGTTAATTGATGCTTATGATATGGTGATTTGAGAAGTTGAGCCTTTCGATTCGAGGTTTTGGAGATTGTTCTTGAAAATAAAACTTAAGGCAACCCTTGTTATCATCAACTTGAAGTGTCCTATCCAAAGCCATATAACAAATTCAAGTTGAAACTTCTACATAGCTACCTTCTAAATTTTGAGCTTGCTCGAATTACTTGCCTTCACGTTCGTGCTATCTTGTTCATCATGGCCATCCACGTACACGAGCATCAATAAAGTCCAAATTGTCGAAAGCTCTTCATCCCCTGATAAAAAACATGAAGAAATGAATGATACACTCCTTGTCTTCAGAAGAAAAAAAAGAGAGAAAGGGGAAAGATGAAAGATGCTTGAATAAGGACTCAAACATCAAAGTACAAATGCACTTGGCCAAGATGTATGAGTAGTAGGAATGATTAGACAAGTTCTTCGATCTTGCAAAATAAATAAAGAAGAGTGAGCAACATATCAAAAGCTCCACCTTACAACATAGAGAGGCTTGATTCTAAGCCCAGGGGAGGATCCAAACACTATGAGTGATCGAGAGATGTTCAGAAATAACAAGGGAATGCCTCGTTTCTTTATAAAATTATCAAAAACTCCAAATGCCAAGAGAAGAAGTGCTCGACCAATCAATGATTTGTTCTAAGACTCAATTGATGAAGATGAGGGTGTTAGCCACCAGAATCCAAGGTATGAAAGAAAACTCAGAGATATGACTTGTGTATACCTTGAGCTCATGACCCTGATCTTGCTAAAGTCCCGGTGATTTAATTCATTCTTTGCTAAGGGACTAGCAAAGTTCAGGTAGGGGGGCGTGTTGGTGGTCGTTACGATACGGTTTCACCACCAACATTCCGTCACATTTCAGGCTCATCCTGCTCATAACAAAGTGAAATTGATTATTTCTAATGAGTTCCACAAGTTTTGTATAATTTGTGAGTGCAGGAGCAACCAAGCAAAAGATGAGCCACATTGGGCACAAAGCCAGGCCGGCCGGCCTATGCTAGGCCGACCAGCCCCCTCCTGTGTCCCCTTGCCACGTCCCTGGTCCAGGAGATCACAAACATATCACTAATGATCCTGAGACGTGCGATCAACGTCGGTTTGATCCAAGGACCGAAAGGCCTAGAGTACAAGACACATGGATTAGAGGGCCCACAACCTCGGATTCTTGGACAGCCTCAACTGAACGCAACCGTTACCGACCTCAGGAGGCAATCAGGAGTGTTCAAGACGAAGGCGGTGGCCAGAGGCGCCAGGTGTAGGCCGATCGGCCTACACCAGGCCGGCCGGCCTCCTCCTGCAGCTCCACGCTACCAGCTTCAGCGTGGATGTTAAGCAGGTGGTTGGTGTGACGGTTAAGCTGGCTACCGACCTTGGAAGGCTATAAAAGGCCACCCCCTCTCCATTCCAAGACACCATCCAAAAGAGAGAAGAGTAGCTTAGTGGTTTTTGCTCTCATCTTTAGAGTTAGAGTAGGGAGAGAGTGGGTGAGTTGCTCGGGTGACAGCCGAGCTCTGTAGAGAGAGTCCGGGATTTCTCCCTCGGTCTCGTCTCAACATTTCCGCCCCCGAGGAATAATATCTTCAGTAAGTCCTCTGTCTCTTGCCTTTAGTACCTCGCTAGTTTACAACTTACTTTCAGCAAGTTATCGTATTTATCTTGATCTGCAGGTACCTGAGTCTGCGCGAGTGACAGCGACTCTTGTTTGGGGTTTCCTCTATAGCCCTTCGCGTTGGGTGGAGGTTAGTGACTGAAAGCTTAGGCATGGTGCCTGTGCTGGCTAGTCACATCAGGTTGTGTTGCACCCCACGGAACTGCAGTGGTAGGCGGCAGGTGGTGACAGCCCTGTCCGTCCTTTGTACTCCACCACGTTCGGGTGTACTCATAACAGTAGTGCTGAGCCCGGAAGAACCCATCTCTCATCCCGTTCTGAGTTCTTCCCGTTCTAGCCGTCGAAGAAGATCAGAATAGATATAGATAGTTTGTCTGGGGTAACGAGTAGCTAACTAAAGTCAAGCTCTCTACCCATTTATCCTTTTGCTCCTTGGTGGGTCCAGTTAGAAAAGTTCTAGGCTAGTCGCGTCTACCGTTCCTTGGATTCGATATCCAGGTTCTTACTCCCCTGGTGAAAGGCTACATCGGACTCCGTGCGCTTGCGAATTTTAGTTAGGCTAAGGAGTGCCAACAAGCTTTTCTGACGCCGTTGCCGGGGAGCGGTAGCAACACTAGTGTAGGATCTTTTTAGCCGTACACCTTTAACCCCATAACCATCTACCACATGGAGTTTTCTCCTAGTTACCCGACGGTTCCATCTAGCAAGTATTTGGAACCGCCTTCATCTTGCCACCCCATACCACCTCATGGCTTCGAGATCTGTCCCAGTCTCGTTGCCATGGTTCGTGCACAGTCTTTCGGTGGAACGAAGGATGAAAGTCCCTATGCTCACTTGCAGGTTTTTGAAGAGAATTGCTCTCTTCTTATTATACCCGGCGTAAACCAAGACACTATACGATGGAAACTTTTCCCATTTTCTCTGATGGGAAATGCAAAATCTTGGTACGACCGGACTGCAAGGGGATTTAGCGGAGATTGGATCAAGTTGAAAGACGAGTTTTGTCTGTTCTTTTACCCTGTCTCCAAGATCTTGAAGCTCAGAGTTGAGTTGATGACATATCAGCAAGGCGATGAGTCACTTGGAGCCACATGGGAGCGGTTCATAAAATTGGCCAACTCAGGGCCACCGCATAACATTCCAGAGGAAATGCTTATGCAGCATTTTGTTGGTGCATTGAAGCCGGAGAGTGCACAGTTCTTGAACATCACCTCCGCAGGGTCAGTGCTATACAAGACAGTGGATGAGGTACGAGAGATCTTGAAAAAAGTTCTCAACTCTACCGAGTACACTGGCGTTTTCGACGACCCACCAACACCACCAACAACCCCCACAGACAAACAGCCACTTCTCGCCCTCACATTCGATCCGCCTCCTCCGATCATAGAGGAAGTGCTCGAACACCCCAAGTCCTCAGACCAAGAAAATATTCTTGACGATCTGCCGCACTTCATTCCCGAGCTCTTTACAGAAGAAGAGTACTTGGAGATCGGCAATACATCACGTATGCCCATGGAACAAGTGTGCGCAAGTTCAAGGTCTAAGGCATTCATTCCAGAAGCCGTACCGCAGATCGAGGGTTTATCTGCGATCATGAGCAAGGAATGGACGAAGGAAATTGAAAGTTGCAAAGACATCATCCGAACCACCCGCAACTTCAGAGTACTCCATTGCACTATTGAGGGAACTGACTCTGAGGAAGTTGCCTACGACCCGAAGGTCGGGAGTAATATCATATCAAGTGCACTCGCATCACGAGTGCAACCAGACGAGCCCCGGTCCTTCTCCCGTAAGCACCTCAAGTGGATCGACGGCCAAATGATGGAATGCAGAAGAATCATCCGTGTTGCGCCCGTACACATGGGACGCAGCAGGATTTTCCTAGACTTCCACATTTTCGATATCCCTAGAGGCGACAACTTCTTCCTGATCGGACAGCCAATAGAGCACCTTGCCAACCCAAACCATGATCGAGCAACAATACAATTCAAGGTTGGTAAAGAGATCATCCCGGTCAGCCTTTGTGCGGTCAGTGAATACTATCGCAGAGGCCCGATCCGAGACAGACCCAGTGGAAAAAGCAGTTAGCTCCGCTCAAGAAGAGCAAGCTCAGTCCTCACAGGCTGAAGAGGCTAACCATTTCATCCAAGAGGCAGAAACGGACGGTTTTATAAAACTCGACGAGGAAGAAAAGCGACAACACCCCCTCCTGAGTTGAAGCCGCTGCCTCCTGGACTTAGATACGCTTTCCTCCACAATGACCGACACTCGGCAGCTTATCATAGTCCTAGAGAAACACCGGTCTATCTTCGGGTATTCTCTACAAGACTTGAAGGGGATCAACACCAGCTTATGAACCCATCGCATACCCTTGGAGCCGGACCATACGCCGTCTAGAGAACATCAAAGACGGCTGAATGATGCGATGAGGGAGGTAGTCAAGAAAAAAGTGTTGAAGCTTCTGCACGCGGGTATAATCTACCCCGTGCAAGACAGTGAATGGGTCAACCCAGTTCAAGTTGTGCCGAAGAAGGGTGGAATGACAGTTGTCCAGAACGAGAAGAACGAACTTATCCCTCAGAGGACCGTTACTGGATGGAGGATGTGCATCGATTACAGGAAGCTTAACAAAGCTACTCGTAAAGATCACTTTCCTCTCCCCTTCATCGACGAGATGCTTGAGCGGTTGGCAAACCACTCATTTTTCTGCTTCCTTGACGGATACTCTGGTTATCATCAAATTCCTATTCATCCCGATGACCAGAGCAAGACTACCTTCACCTGCCCCTACGGAACGTTCGCTTACCGGCGGATGTCTTTCGGCCTATGCAATGCACTTGCTTCATTTCAGCGGTGTATGATGGCGATATTCTCTGACTTGATCGAACAGATCATGGAAGTATTCATGGATGACTTTACCGTCTATGGTAAAACCTTCGACAACTGTCTCGAGCACTTGGAAAGAGTCCTCAAGAGGTGCGAAGAGCATCACCTTATCCTAAATTGGGAAAAGTGCCACTTCATGGTCAGAGAAGGAATTATTCTGGGACACAAGGTGTCAGAAAGAGGAATAGAAGTTGATAAGGCAAAAATAGAAGTTATTGAGCAACTACCACCCCAGACGAATGTCAAGGGTGTGCGAAGTTTTCTGGGTCATGCTGGCTTTTACCAAAGATTCATCAAAGATTTCTCTCGGGTAGCCAGACCTCTTACAAGCCTTCTGGCTAAAGAAGCACCCTTCAACTTCGACGATGATTGCCTTCTCGCCTTCTACACCCTCAAGAAGGCACTTATCTCAGCTCCCATCATACAACCACCCGATTGGAATCTTCCATTCGAGATCATGTGCGACGCTAGCGACTATGCAGTCGAGGCAGTGCTCGGTCAATGCAAGGATAAACAGCATTATGCTATATCTTATGCAAGCAAGACATTGACCGGAGCTCAGTTAAACTATGCGACAACGGAGAAGGAACTCCTGGCAGTGGTGTTTGCCATGGACAAGTTCAGATCTTACTTGGTTGGTGCCAAAGTGATAGTATACACAGACCATGCTGCACTAAAGTACCTCTTGACCAAGAAAGATGCCAAGCCACGACTCATCCGTTGGATTCTGCTCGTTCAAGAGTTTGATTTAGAAATACGAGACAAGAAGGGGACAGATAATTGTGTGGCGGATCATCTCTCAAGAATGCAGGTTCAAGGGTCGGATCTTCCGATCAATGACTATCTCAGAGATGATACTCTCCTCAAGGTCACCACATCCAGTCCATGGTACGCAAATTTGGTAAACTTCATGGTGACTGGTTATGTGCCTCTAGGAGAAGACAAAAAGAAGTTAATCTACCTCAGCAGATTTCACCTTTGGGATGACCCCTATCTGTTAAAAGTTTGTGCTGACGGATTACTCCGACGATGCATCCCTCACGAGGAAACACACAAGATCCTTGATCGTTGCCATTCATCATCGTACGGAGGACACTACGGAATTTTCCAAACCCATGCAAAGGTCTGGCAGAGTGGATTCTTCTGGCCGACCATGTATGGAGACGCTAAGGAATTCGTATGGAGATGTGCCAGGTGTCAGAAACACGGGAATATCAACGCACGTGATGCTATGCCACTGCAAAATAACCTCCAGTTGGAGATTTTTGACGTGTGGGGAATAGACTTTATGGGTCCTTTCCCTGCATCCGAGCAGTGTGAATATATCCTGGTGGCAGTTGACTATGTTTCCAAATGGGTGGAGGCACTTTCGTGCACGGCAGCCGACTCGAAGAGTTCAAGGAAGATGTTCGAAGAGATCATCTTTCCCCGTTTTGGAGTACCCCGAGTCGTGATCAGTGATGGAGGATCACACTTCATCGACAAGACGTTCCGGAAGTGCCTAAACGACTTAGGAGTGGACCACCGAGTGGCTACACCTTATCACCCCCAGACCAGCGGGCAAGCAGAAACATCAAACAAACAAATCAAGAACATTCTGCAAAAAACGGTCAATGCAATGGGGACGGGGTGGAAGCGAAAGCTACCGGAAGCACTTTGGGCATATAGAACAGCATTCAAAACACCAATAGGGATGACTCCCTACCAACTGGTATATGGCAAGACATGCCACTTACCGGTTGAGCTAGAATTCAATTCCCATTGGGCGATCAAGAGGTGGAATATGGATCTCCAGACAGCCGGACTCAAAAGAAGAATGCAATTGGCTGAACTGGATCAATGGTGGGAAAAGGCCTACCACAACGCCAAGCTATATAAAGAAAGAACAAAGAGATGGCATGACAAGCGCATCAAGATCAAGCATTTCAAAGCGGGAGATCAGGTATTACTCTTTAACTCCCGTATTCGCTTGTTTGGTCATGGTAAGCTTAGAAGTAAGTGGGAAGGTCCTTTTAAAGTCTTAGATGCCGTCGATCATGGCGCGATAATCCTCCAGGATAATGACGAAAATACTTTCAAGGCCAATGGCCGAAGATTGAAAATATTTCTCGAATCCGAAATGCCGGAGCTCAAAGAGATGGACGTCTACGAGCTAATCGAGATACCTAGTCCAGGTCTGGGCAGGACCTAAAAATGGCCCTTATCTAGGATAGATTTCCCTTTTCTATTTTCATTTTCTTTCCCCTAAACTTTTTCTAGCCAAATCCTAAAGAATTTATGGTAGGAGAGCAATGGGAGCATACATGAAAAATTTCAGAGGCCGTCGAGACAGAGCCAGGCCGGCCGGCCTCACCCAGGCCGACCGGCCCAGCCAGGCCGGCCGGCCTGCTAGCCCGGGCTCGTCTCGGGACGCTCCTTGTTTGAATGGGTCTCCATGCTATCCTTTCCAAGAATTTGTAGGATTTTGAAAAGAGGAGCGTCGTTTTAAATCGAAAGGCCCCCTCACTTCTTCTCCCTCAGAACTCTCGAGCCTCCCTTCTCCAGAAACTTCCCCTCCTTTGAGAAATCCAAGCCATGGCCTCCCAATCAAGCCACCAAGATTCCAACTCGGTCTCCCAAGGCAGCCATTCTCCATCCAAGTCCTTGAAAGGGACACCCAGTTCCTCCAACACCAGCAGCGTCAGGATCATCGAGAGGGTGGCATTCGTCGAAACCGTCGCCGCGCAGCCGGAGGCCCGGCGGCCCCTTGCCCAGGCCGATCGGCCTGGGGCAGGCCGGCCGGCCTCCCCTCACCGCCTCTCTGGCTCGCCTTTGGGCAGAGCCTCCCTCCGTGATCCTAAGGAGGAGGGTCAGGGGAGTTCACTGCC
This sequence comes from Urochloa ruziziensis, assembly GCA_015476505.1. NCBI lineage: Eukaryota > Viridiplantae > Streptophyta > Magnoliopsida > Poales > Poaceae > Urochloa > Urochloa ruziziensis. Next base: position 58,456,876 of record CM027121.1, on the reverse strand, counting down.
GAAGACTGCCCCGAAGGCCAACTACGGGACTTTTGTCCCCAAAGAAGGCCATCGGGAAGCGCCTCGTCGCCTCTCCGCTCAAGAAGGAGATCGTGCCGCTGTTCATCTCCACCTCGCCGGAGTACTCACCGCAGTACACTCCGGGAAGTCCTAGCCCTCCACGCCGGGAAGGGCGAGGCATCGGGAAGGGGCTCTTCTTAGCCCCTAAGAAGCCTGACGAGGGGAGGAAGTGCTTCATGATGCCCCCTCCGATCCAAGGACCTCCCGGGCAGATGGAGTGGTCCGAGGAAGAGGAGGAGGAGGAGGACGTGGAGGAGCTGAGGAGGAAGCTCGCCGCGCTGCAGCTCAGGGTTAATAACATGGACGAGTGCGTGGCGGAGGTGGTGATCGGGCAGATGGAGGCCGACGACAAGATTGAGATCCTTCGCAAGGCAATGGCCTCTAAGGTCAAGCGCCTCGCGAAGGCAACCGGCAATGAAACCTCTATCGCCCGAAGGAGGAGTAGTTAGGCTAGGAATAGTTTAGATTTTTGGGTGCTTAGTTTAAATTTCCCTTTGATTTATTTTATTCAAATTTCCCTTTGTATTCAGCACCCCCATGTTTGTTTCCCTTCATTTTGGAATAAAATAAATTTATTTATTTGAATGAAGTGACTCATAAAAAAAATGAATGGTTGGTGCACACTTGTGTGCCAACCAACCCCTCGGACTGATATTTCAGTGAAGCACGCAGAAACACTGATGTACAGGAGGTGTACTGGTCGCTGGCCAAGGCAGGACTGGACCTGGCACAATGCCAGGCCGGCCGGCCTAGGCCAGGCCGGCCGGCCCCCTACTGCAGCCGCTCGAGGAGATCCCGTGCCCACTGTGTAATCTCGCGAATCACATAAACGAGGAACCTGAATCGGGACACCTGGCTACAAGGCCAGGCCGGCCGGCCTGCACTGGGCCGATCGGCCTGGGCCTGAGGCCGTCGTCGTCGACTCGACTCCAGGACACGGTTTGCAACCCCTACATTTGATCTTTTCATGATTTTGATCTAAAATTCCTGGCTAAATAATTTTAAAACTTGATCAAAACTCATGAAAATGAACCCCTGCGCATGGCACCCTGGATATACTTGTGATATTTCATGACAGAGTATTTCATTTCCTTGGAACTTTTTGATAGGATTGCCTGATTCTCGTTAATTGATTCTTATGATATGATGATTTGAGAAGTTGAGCCTTCTGACTCAAGGTTTTGGAGATTGTTTTTGAAAATAAAACTTAAGGCAACCCTTGTTATCATCAACCTGACATGTCCTATCCAAAGCCATATAACAAATTCAAGTTGAAGCTTCTACATAGCTACCTTCTAAATTTTGAGCTTGCTCGAATTACTTGCCTTCACGTTCGTGCTATCTTGTTCATCATGGCCATCCACGTACACGAGCATCAATAAAGTCCAAATTGTCGAAAGCTCTTCATCCCCCTGAAAAAAAATGAAGAAAGGAATGATACACTCCTTATCTTCAGAAGAAAAAAAAGAGAAAGAGAAAGGGGAAAGATGAAAGATGCTTGAACAAGGACTCAAACATCAAAGTACACATGCACTTGGCCAAGATGTATGAGTAGTAGGAATGATTAGACAAGTTCTTCGATCTTGCAAAATAAATAAAGAAGAGTGAGCAACATCTCAAAAGCTCCACCTTATAACATAGAGAGGCTTGATTCTAAGCCCAGGGGAGGATCCAAACACTATGAGTGATCGAGAGATGTTGAGAAATAACAAGGGAATGCCTCGTTTTCTTTATAAAATTATCAAAAACTCCAAATGCCAAGAGGAAGAAGTGCTCGACCAATCAATGAGTTGTTCTAAGACTCAATTGATGAAGATGAGGGTGTTAGCCACCAGAATCCAAGGTATGAAAGAAAACTCAGAGATATGACTTGTGTATACCTTGAGCTCATGACCCTGATCTTGCTAAAGTCCCGGTGATTTAATTCATTCTTTGCTAAGGGACTAGCAAAGTTCAGGTAGGGGGGCGTGTTGGTGGTCGTTACGATACGGTTTCACCACCAACATTCCGTCACATTTCAGGCTCATCTTGCTCATAACAAAGTGAAATTGATTATTTCTAATGAGTTCCACAAGTTTTGTATAATTTGTGAGTGCAGGAGCAAGCAAGCAAAAGATGAGCCACATTGGGCACCAAGCCAGGCCGGCCGGCCTATGCCAGGCCGACCGGCCCCCTTCTGTGGCCACTTGCCACGTCACTGATCCAGGAGATCACAAACACAACACAAATGATCATGAGACGTGCGATCAACGTCGGTTTGATCCAAGAACCCGAAAGGCCTAAGCTACATTTGCATGGATTGAAGGGCCCACCAACATTGGATTCTCGGACAGCTTTGATCCAAAGCAACCGTTACCGACCTCAGGGAGCAATCCAGAGCGTCCCTGAAGAAGGCGGTGCCACGGGGCAGCCAGGCCAGGCCGATCGGCCTGGCCTAGGCCGGCCGGCCTCCCCCAGAGGCCGCCACCTGTCCCCTTCGCGTGGCAGTTAAGCAGAGAGTTAGCTTAAGCCTGACGCCTGCAACCGCCCTTGAAGACTATAAAAGGGACCCCCTTCACCTTGAGAAAGCATCCATCAACCATCCAAAGGAGAGAAGAGTAGCTTAGTGGGTTTTTGCTCTCATCTTTAGAGTTAGAGTAGGGAGAGAGTGGGTGAGTTGCTCGGGTGACAGCCGAGCTTTGTAGAGAGAGTCCGGGATTTCTCTCTCGGTCTCGTCTCAACATTTCCGCCCCCGAGGAATATATTCAAGAGTTATCTTCAGTAAGTCCTCGGTCTCTTGCCTTTAGTACCTCGCTAGTTTACAACTTACTTTCAGCAAGTTATCGTATTTATCTTGATCTGCGGGTACCTGAGTCTGCGCGAGTGACAGCGACTCTTGTTTGGGGTTTCCTCTATAGCCCTTCGCGTTGGGTGGAGGTCAGTGACTGAAAGCTTAGGCGTGGTGCCTGTGCTGGCTAGTCACCTCAGGTTGTGTTGCACCCCACGGAACTGCAGTGGTAGGCGGCAGGTGGTGACAGCCCTGTCCGTCCTTTGTACTCCACCACGTTCGGGTGTACTCATAACAGTAGTGCTGAGCCCGGAAGAACCCCTCTCTCATCCCGTTCTGAGTTCTTCCCGTTCTAGCCGTCGAAGCAGATCAGGTTAGATATCGATAGTTTGTCTGGGGTAACGAGTAGCTAACTAAAGTCAAGCTCTCTACCCATTTATCCTTTTGCTCCTTGGTGGGTCCGGTTAGAAAAGTTCTAGGCTAGTCGCGTCTACCGTTCCTTGGATTCGATATCCAGGTTCTTACTCCCCTGGTGAAAGGCTACATCGGACTCCGTGCGCTTGCGGATTTTAGTTAGGCTAAGGAGTGCCAACAACCATTAAGAAAGTTACTTACTGTGTGCCACAGAAAAGTTTCTAAACACATGTGTGCCATGAGCCCAACTTTCTTCTACCCGTGTGCCATTCCGTTCACCTTCTGTTAGAAATTAGCTCTGACAGTGGGACCCACATATGGAAATGACTTCTCTGCCCCTGTCGTTATCTCTCTATGGCAAATGCCCCCCACTTGTCATCCCTCTCCTCCAACCCATCTCAAGCTCCATATCCATGGCAGATCGATTTTGTCGGCCGCCCATCAAGCTCCATCCAGCGCGTGGAGCTCCCCTCCCACCCCACCCACCGACGGCAAGCAGCCAGGCGGTCGCGGGGCCAGGCGGGCGCGCGGCGGAGCTCACCCCCCACTGGCCATGGAGGCCCGACGCGTGGAGCTCCCCCCACCCACCGACGACGCCTGGCCAGGCGGGCGCGGGGCCATGCCGGCGCGCGGCCAGCCCGTCAGGGCGTGGGTGGAGCGAGGCGGAGCACACCCTCCACCCCCCCGGCTGGCCATGGACGCCCGCTCTGCTCCCAACATTGCATTCTCCGCGGAGTTTAATTGAAGAAAGTCTGTAGAGATCAAAGGCTGTTAAGAACGCGAAACTCTTCTTGATCATCGGAGATGGGCTATTCTGCCGTCCTACTTCTATGTGCCTTCATGCTCGCCAGTGGAACCACAACAGATACCCAGAATAATGGCACCGGTGTTCCCGCGAGGTCAGCCGAGGTGCACATCGGTGCGCTGTTCACTAAAGGCGCGCAGCCATGCCGCTAGCGCGTGGGTGGAGTGCTGCTGGGAGATGGAGGGAGAGTGGCGTGAGGAAGAAGAGAGAGGTTAGGGATGACAGGTGGGTCCCGCAGCGTAGAAGGGGGGAAAACAGTCTTTGCCATCTCCGTTAGCCTCTGTTACTCCTCCATCCGTCCAAAGTGACACACGGGTAAACGAAAGTTGGGCTCATGGCACATAGGTATCTTCAAACCGTTTTGTGGCACACAGGTAAGCCACAACTTTCTTAATGGAGGTAAAAGACTCTTGTTTTCCACCCCAGCGTCCCAACTCCAACGCCGCTCCATTTTTCTCACCAGATGTGCCCGCTTACCCACTCACGTACACGAGCGAGGCCCCCGTCCGTGAATCACGTCGCCCGTCTTCTTCTTTCCTTCCTCGCCAGATCACTCTCCTTATACGCCGCCTTCTTCTCACCTTAGAGCAACTCCAGCAAAGCCCCTACTCAAAAAGTGGGGCTGAGAGGTAAAAAACATCTCCAGCAGGGCCCCTACTCAGGTCCCTACTCTATGGAGGCACCCAAATCTCCCCTCTCAGCCCCATCTCTCACGGGTGGAGAGAGAAGCCCCTACTTTTCTGTTGGCAGGTTTCTTCTCTCGCGTTGAATTTCTCCGGGAGTTTGCCGCTGCTGGCTCGCGTCGTCCACCGTCCAGCGTGAGGGAGCGAACCTCCGGCCGTGCTGCTCCTCCGCGCTGCCGCGCAGCGCCGCGCCGCGACGCTCCTCCCGCAGGCCCCCAGCCGCGGCGGGCTGCCCCGCCGTCCGGCCTGGCCGGCGCCGCCCACGGCCTCGCGAGCCGCCCTGCCTCCCGGCCTGACCGGCGCCGCCTCGCTGTCCAGCCTGCTGGTGCCGCCCCGCCGCCCGGTCTGGCTTGCGCCGCGCCGCCGCCCCGGGCCGCGAGCGTTGCCCCGCCCGGGCAGAGATCGCGTGGATCTCGTGTCGCATAGGTAGGTGGAGCACGGGGAGAGAAGAATGTTGGGAGGAAGATGTGCAGGGAGAGAGAAGAGATAAAATGTCTAAGCCAATGACAAGTAGGTCCCATCTGTCGGTAAGAGTAGGGGCTATTGCTGGAGTTGAACATAAAATTAGAGCCTCAAAACGTTGAGGCGACCCCTAATCTGTCAGGTATGTTTCATATTGCTTGGATTTGTCCTTTCCCTGTTCAGCTTCAAGATTGATTTGGCTCAGGTAGGTTCGTCATTGACCCTACGGAGGCGGGGGTCGGGGGTGGGGCAGTGCGGGCGTTCTTCTGGATGTACGGCAGGGAGGAGGTGGCGGTGGCATCATCCGGGAACCGCGCGCCGGCCAGGCAGCAACGGCAGTACAGCGGCCACGGCAAGATCTCACTGGGCCACCGTTCGGCGTGGAGACTGGAGGTGACGCAGCAGGTTAGTAGTAAAGGAATGATATATTAATATATTTCAGGTTAGTACTTCTGAGCTAGACCTCCATAATCCACTGCTTCTACCAGATGAATTACAGGGTCTCCTCCTATCAGTTATCAGGATTGTCACTTTTGTATAACGGTCTTATATCGTTGCCGATTACTTTTATGGGCTGAAACTGTTCCTGATGAATTTGTATGTGCTAGAAATGTAAAAGAGCAGAACCGTGGTTAAACTGCTCTCTGTAGCTACTCATCCAGTTCTATGAAGCTGTCGCAATTAACTCCTACTTTGTAGCTGTGTATGGTTATAATTTTGTTAGTGTGTGATTGATGAATGTTTAGAGTTGACGACTTGACGCTGCATCTAGACTTCCAGTATGTTGGATTTAATTGGGCTTAGCCCATTTCCAAACAATTAAATCAATAATATTTCAGGCCCACAATTAATGCTAAGAGTTACCAAATGGTGGTTAAGGTAGTTAATCCCATATGGTTAATTGAGAAGGAATGTAATCAACTTAAATGGTGGACTATTTGTGCACCCCTTGTGAAGTTGAAATGGGAGCACCGGGTTGCCACACGCGCGCGCGCTCGCTCTCTCGGCTCGCGGCCGCCCGGACGTGACGTGACGAGACGAGACGAGACGAGCCGTGTCGTGCCGTGCTGCGGAGCGTTGCCAGGTTTTGCACCTCTTAACATTGACTGCGAGACAATTATTAGTGCTAATGGCTGATCATTTGTGATTCAGTTACTAGTGCTAATGGTTGGGCAGTTACTAGTGTTAATGTGCAATTGTGCTTCCGTTACTAGTGCTAATGGCTGAGCGTCAGTTATTAGAGCTATTAACATTCCTACCTCTCCCTCTCCTATTTAGCTGCGTCCGCTGCTCTCTGAACAAACCCCATTCCACTTCGTGCGCGCACACGCTGCTGGAAGAGCAGAGCCTCCGAAACCTGCCGCGCTTGAGTTCCTGCTCGGGATAGCGAGGCAATCAGGTTTTTGGGTAGCGCAACAAGTGCGCGACTGCTCAACGATCGTCCACCTGCTGCTGTGATCGACTACTTCCCGGCGACCGTCCCTGTGTTCCCCAAGTGAACAGCGCGACTACATCCCGAAGGCCGTCTGCACTGCATCAACGACTTCGCTGCATCAACTTGTTCGACTACTTCGATTGAGGGTAGCCCACGATCAACATGGTTGATCTAGCTGCTAACGGCGCATCCGGTGCCTCCGGCAACGGACCCGCCCCTGGGTACATGCTCAAACTTAGTCTGTTTTGTATGTTGTTCATGTTTTATACTGTCTTAATCATGAACACAAGCACATGCTATGTTATCACTCTTTCACTCATTTTAATCATGAATACTTGCTGAATTTTGGAATTAAAATATATCGAAAATTGCCTAGATTCCTAACAACCCAAAAACCTGATATTGCTAGGCTTTCGGTTACTGGTTTTGCTGCATCAATTAGACCCAATGTTTTTGATGGTTCAAATTACAAGCGTTGGTACAATAAGATGATTCTCTGGTTGACTGCCATGAACGTTATTCACGTCATGCAGGGGAAGCCCGAACAGTTTACTCCAGAGGAGGAGCAAGCTTTTGAGGCTGCCGATAACCTGTTTCGTGGCGCCGTGATTTCCGTTCTTGCAGATCATCTGGTAGATTTCTATTTGTCCAAACCAACTGGCAAAGAGCCGTGGGATGCGCTTGAGGCCAATTTCGGTGCTTCCGATGCTGGGAGCGAATTGTATGTCATGGAGAAGTTCAATGACTATAAGATGATTGATAATCGTCCTGTAGTAGAACAAGCCCATGAGATACACACGCTTGCAAAGGAACTCGAAGGTTTTAAGTGCGAGTTGCCCGACAAGTTTGTGGCTGGAAGTATCATTTCCAAGGTACCACCTTCTTGGAGGGATTTTGCCACCTCTCTAAAACATAAGAAACAATTGTTCAGCGTTGCTGATCTGATTGGCTCTTTGGATGTTGAAGAGAAGGCAAGGGCAAAAGACACTTGCAGTAAAGGAATTGTTGGAGCTTCTAGCGCAAATTTTGTGGAGAAGAAGAATAATTTCTCCCATGGCAAGAAGAAGAACAACAAGCCTGAAAATGTTGCAAAGACTAAGCAGACAACCACTTTTAAGAAGAAGAAGAAAGATGATGGTCACTGCTATGTGTGCGGTGAGCCTGGACACTTTGCTGGAAAGTGCCCACAGCGCAAGGGCGCTGCAAAGACAGCGAACGTGGTTATTGGCGAGACATCTGCGGGAACATCGGGGTATGGTAATCATTTACCTACAGTTCTTTCAGTTTGTGATTCACCTGAATGGTGGATTGATACAGGTGCTAATATTCATGTGTGTGCTGATATTTCTTTATTTTCTTCTTATCAGGCCAGTGCGACTACCTCCTTGTTGATGGGAAACGGGTCACATGCGCGTGTTCTTGGTGCTGGTACGGTCGCTCTGAAGCTTACTTCGGGAAAGATCATGCAATTGAAGAATGTGCAGCATGTCCCTACAATCAAGAAGAATTTAGTCAGCGGGTCTCTACTGTGTAGAGACGGTTTTAAATTAGTTTTGAATCCAATAAATGTGTGCTTTCAAAGTATGGAACTTTTGTTGGTAAAGGATATGACAGCGGAGGCTTGTTCCTCTTTTCTTTGTCTGATGGTTGTAATAACATTGTGAATCATGTGGTTAATGTTGATGATGAGTCTAATGTTTGGCATTCTCGACTTTGTCATGTTAACTTTGGGTGTATGATGCGACTAGCAAATCTGAGTTTAATTCCTAAATTCACTTTAGTCAAAGGTTCAAAGTGCCATGTATGTGTTGAATCTAAACAAACTCGCAAGCCTCACATGGCTGCCGAGGCGAGAAACTTGGCACCTCTAGAACTCATTCATTCTGATCTATGCGAGATGAATGGTGTGTTGACGAAAGGTGGTAAAAAGTACTTCATGACTTTGATAGATGATTGCACTAGATTCTGCTATATTTACTTGTTAAAATCAAAAGACGAAGCATTACATTATTTTCAAGTCTATAAAGCTGAAGTAGAAAATCAACTTGAGAGAAAGATCAAACGTTTAAGGTCAGATCGTGGTGGAGAATACTTTTCTAATGTCTTTACTTCGTTCTATGAGGAACATGGAATAATTCATGAGAGGACGCCTCCCTACTCACCTCAATCAAATGGGGTGGCCGAAAGAAAGAACCGCACTCTAACTGATTTGGTTAACGCCATGTTAGATACAGCGGGACTTTCCAAGGAATGGTGGGGTGAGGCTATATTGACTGCATGTCATGTCCTGAATCGTGTTCCTACTAAGAACAAAGAAAAGACACCATTTGAGGAATGGGAAAAGAAAAGAATATCACTTTCTTATTTACGGACTTGGGGTTGTTTGGCAAAGGTGAATGTGCCAATCATCAAGAAACGTAAACTCGGACCAAAAACTGTGGATTGTGTCTTTCTTGGTTATGCTCTTCACAGCGTGGGCTATAGATTTTTAATAGTGAAATCTGGAGTACCTGACATGCATGTTGGTACAATCATGGAGTCCAGAGATGCTACATTCTTTGAAAATATCTTTCCTATGAGAGAGGAAGCTAGCACATCTAGTCAAGACATGTCTATTGATAAAGAACCTGCTGTTTTGATGGAACACACTGAACACACTGAGGAGGATAACAATGAAGCTCCTAGAAAGAGCAAGAGACAAAGGATTGCAAAGTCTTTGGTGATGATTTCATTGTATACCTCATGGAAGACACACCTAAGACCATTGAAGAGGCATATTCATCTCCTGATGCTGACTATTGGAAGGAAGCAGTAAGGAGCGAGATGGATTCTATCATGTCTAATGGCACTTGGGAAGTCGTTGAACGTCCTTATGGGTGCAAACCTGTAGGGTGCAAGTGGGTATTTAAGAAGAAGCTTAGGCCAGATGGTACTATTGAAAAGTACAAGGCAAGGCTTGTGGCTAAGGGCTACACTCAAAAGGAAGGAGAAGATTTCTTTGATACATACTCACCAGTTGCTCGGTTGACCACAATTCGAGTGTTACTTTCTTTGGCTGCCTCTCATGGTCTTCTCGTTCATCAGATGGACGTTAAGACAGCTTTCCTAAATGGAGAGTTGGAAGAGGAGATCTATATGGATCAGCCTGATGGATTTGTAACAAAAGGTCAAGAGGGAATGGTGTGTAAGTTAGTGAAGTCTTTATATGGCCTCAAGCAAGCGTCCAAGCAATGGCATGAAAAGTTTGATCAAACTTTGACATCTGCTGGCTTTGTGTGAATGAAGCTGACAAGTGTGTGTACTATCGATATGGCAACGGTGAAGGAGTGATTTTATGTTTGTATGTGGATGACATACTGATCTTTGGGACAAACCTTAATGTGATTAAGGAAGTCAAAGACTTTTTATCTCAAAAGTTTGAGATGAAAGATTTGGGAGAAGCTGATGTTATCCTTAACATTAAGCTAGTTAGAGAAGGCAATGGTGGGGTGACTCTTACACAGTCTCACTATGTGGAGAAGATCTGAGTCGCTTTGGTTATAGTGATTCTAAGCCTGCTTCAACGCCTTATGATGCTAGCATGATTCTGAAAAAGAACAAAAGGATAATGAGAGATCAGTTGAGATACTCTCAGATAATTGGTTCATTGATGTATTTAGCTAGTGCCACGAGGCCTGACATCTCATATGCCGTGAGCAAATTGAGCCGGTTTGTTTCAAATCCGGGAGATGAACATTGGTATGCTCTTGGAAGAGTAATGCGCTATCTAGCAGGCACAATGGATTATGGGATTCACTATTCCGGGTATCCTAGGGTACTGGAGGGATATAGTGACTCAAACTGGATCTCTGATGCTGATGAAATTAAAGCCACAAGTGGATATGTGTTCACACTTGGAGGTGACGCTGTTTCTTGGAAGTCTTGCAAGCAGACCATCTTAACGAGGTCAATAATGGAAGCAGAACTCACAGCATTAGATACCGCCACTGTTGAGGCTGAGTGGCTTCGAGAGCTCCTTATGGATTTATCGGTAGTTGAGAAACCAATACCGGTCATTCTCATGAACTGTGACAATCAGACAGTGATTGTTAAGGTGAACAATTCTAAGGATAACTTGAAGTCTTCGAGGCATGTAAAGAGGCGGTTGAAGTCTGTCAGAAAACTGAGAAACTCCGGAGTGATAGCCTTGGACTATGTTCAAACGGCTAAAAATCTGGCAGATCAATTCACAAAGGGTCTTTCACGCAATGTGATAGACAATGCATCTATGGAATTGCGCTTGAGACCCATGAAAGTTGATCAGTAGTGGTAACATGTTCTATGTGATCGGAGATCCCGTGAAGTAAGAACGGTGAAACAAGCCATTGGTCAACTATGAGAAGAGAACCTTTGTATAAGGCTCATTCCAGAGAAGGTGCATTTCTCTTCTATTCTGTATGGCAGGTTGGGTAAAACCTTAATGTGATCCGAGTGATTCTTTTGAATAAAGATGTTAGCCTACAGAACATCTTTAAGGGTTGCACCTATATGAGTTGACTGCTAGTCACAGTCTATGAGATCGGGGTAATCTCTAGATACTCATGAAAGGCTCGGAGTACGACTTATAAGCTCCAAACCGCGGGGATGCATATAGCAGCCTAGTACTAACAAGGAATTTTGGTCAAGCTTATTCGCACAAAACTGTCAATTCAAGGCATAGTCCATTGATTAGTTGTGGATAAGTGTAGCCACTACTCTAGGTGGAAGTTCAACTTAACAGTCTCCACTAAAGTTAGTATATCAAAACAGCAGTAAATTTGAGAGCATTTCTCGTGAGCCGTGAAATATTGGTGGGGATTGTTGGATTTAATTGGGCTTAGCCCATTTCCAAACAATTAAATCAATAATATTTCAGGCCCACAGTTAATGCTAAGAGTTACCAAATGGTGGTTAAGGTAGTTAATCCAAACAATTAAATCAATTAAATCAATAATATTTCAGGCCCACAGTTAATGCTAAGAGTTACCAAATGGTGGTTAAGGTAGTTAATCCCATATGGTTAATTGAGAAGGAATGTAATCAACTTAAATGGTGGACTATTTGTGCACCTCTTGTGAAGTTGAAATGGGAGCACCGGGTTGCCACACGCGCGCGCGCGCTCGCTCGCTCGGCTCGGCCGGCCGGCCGGACGTGACGTGACGTGACGTGACGTGACGAGACGAGACGAGCCGTGCCGTGCCGTGCTGCGGAGCGTTGACAGGTTCTGCACCTCTTAACATTGACTGCGAGACAATTATTTATTAGTGCTAATGGTTGGGCAGTTACTAGTGTTAATGTGCAATTGTGCTTCCGTTACTAGTGCTAATGGCTGAGCGTCAGTTACTAGAGCTATTAACATTCCTACCTCTCCCTCTCCTATTTTAGCTGCGTCCGCTGCTCTCTGAACAAACCCCATTCCACTTCGTGCGCGCACACGCTGCTGGAAGAGCAGAGCCTCCGAAACCTGCCGCGCTTGAGTTCCTGCTCGGGATAGCGAGGCAATCAGGTTTTTGGGTAGCGCAACAAGTGCGCGACTGCTCAACGATCGTCCACCTGCTGCTGTGATCGACTACTTCGCGGCGACCGTCCCTGTGTTCCCCAAGTGAACAGCGCGACTACATCCCGAAGGCTGTCTGCACTGCATCAACGACTTCGCTGCATCAACTTGTTCGACTACTTCGATTGAGGGTAGCCCACGATCAACATGGTTGATCTAGCTGCTAACGGCGCATCCGGTGCCTCCGGCAACGGACCCGCCCTTGGGTACATGCTCAAACTTAGTCTGTTTTGTATGTTGTTCATGTTTTATACTGTCTTAATCATGAACACAAGCACATGCTATGTTATCACTCTTTCACTCATTTTAATCATGAATTACTTGCTGAATTTTGGAATTAAAATATATCGAAAATTGCCTAGATTCCTAACACAATATTCAGAATCTGCTAGCCATAACTTTGAACTTGATCGTTGATCTTGAACTGTAAACGAGAGCGCAAATTCAACATGATCAAGCCCGGGCCGCAAAGATGCAATTTTTCCAGGTGGTGGCGAAACCTTTCGCTGAATCTGATGGCATTGCTTGCTTCAGTTTTTCACTGCATGTCCGGCTGTCTAATTCAGGCATGCGTGCAGGAGGCGTCCGGGAGGCCGCTACTCCCGCCACTTCTCCAGGATCTCCATCCAGCTATGCTTCAAAATGGCCAAGCGCTCCTCTATATAACCTTCCTCTGCTCCTGTGGTCATGTGCTTCCTGTTCCTTGCAGGACACACACGAATGGAAGGCACAGCAATAGATGTTGGCACGTGAGTTTTGTACATCAAAGAATGAGGTTAGACTGCCTTTTCATTCTCTAATGACTAATGACTTTGAGCTTCCCACTCTAATGACTGATTGACTGTCAGGGCTTAAATATGAAGGTACGAATGTACTGATTTTAGAAAACTACCATTTACTTTATATATGCATAATTTTAGAAAGGAGAAGAAAAACTAACTTATATATGCATAATTTTAGCTTGAAGATCATATACTTCTGGTTGGTGAAATTTGTTTTTTAATTTTATTTTTCTCTATTGAATGCTATGAGCTATTTCAAATGGAAAGTCTTGTTTGTGTAAAGTGTTTCCTGACTGCTATGAACCTCTTAGCTTAATGAGCTTCTGGTTGCAAGCTTTTGAGCCTATTTTCCGTAGGCTGAAACCAGTTCATCTTTGAGCTTTACCAACAATTTTCATCTTGGAGCTTGTTAGTTCTTTTCATGAAAATGGGCATAAACCTTTTGAAGCATAAGAAACTTGAAAGTCATTCCATAAAGCTGTTTCATTCTCATGTACACAACAGCGTAAGATGTCCCTGAGAGGATTTGGTTAGATACTAATATGCCAATTAATGCTTTGGAATTGGTGCTTCTGATTGACTTCATGCATGAATTATGATGGATATGTGCTTCAATCTTTTCAACAGAGATCATAGAGCTCAGCAAAATTGTCTAATTCAGATTGCCAGTAGTATAATTATATGTGAGCTTTGAAGATTGGCAGGTAATAAATATAGTAGCTTGTTAAAGATGTGTGCTCCACCTAATCGTTATCTGTGTACTATGTTGAACTGAATCTGCTGGTGCTCTCTGACTCCTTCTCCCTCTCATGATGCAAGGCAAAAGTCAACTAGTTGGTGGCTGCCTTGTTGTATCAAGTAGTGGGCTAGTGCCCATAGTATGAGTACCTAGTAGTTGACTTAGTAGAGCCATACTTGGCTGTAGAAGTAGATGTACTAGAGTACTTTGTAGCAGGTAGTTGGTAGCTAGACATGTATATGTACCCCCCTAGCAAGTCAATGAAGGGCAGTTCATTTGCCACAACATTCAGAGTTCAGAGCTGCAGCAGGCAAGCTACTGCAGCGTGTGTGTGTGTGACTTGAGCTCATCTTCTTCTCCTACCTCTAGCCAAGAAGTGTAGTACCTGGTGGTGTGGGGTGCCAACATACTAGATGAAAAGAAAAGATAATCTTGCCATACAGATGCTGATAGGCTTTAGTAGTTACAGACTGCTCACTTATCTGCTTAATTTGATATACTTTTGTTAACAAGCAAGATGGACTTGATTTCTGACATGGTGAATGCAATTCATAAGGAAGGTATATCTTGAGAAATCATGGTGAACTTTGATGCAGCTTAATTCATTTTAATGGACTCCCCATATTGTCATGCCTATTAGGCATGTATAGCCGGTTTGTATATCTTCCTTGTATAGGAGATTGTATTTCTTGTATACCAAGCCATCTTGGCTATATATATGAAAGGTCACCCCCCCAATTGGGCGTGATGTGTTTTCCAAACCAATCTCTCTACATGGTATAGAGCCTAAACCGATCCCTTCTTTCCGCTGCCCTTCCCCTGGCGATCGCCAGATCGTCGCCCCCCTCTCCCCTCCAGCGCGCCATCCGCCCCTGCCCTTGGCGCACAGCCCCTGCCGGCCAATCTTGGAGCTTTCCAGCAACTTGTGGTGCCGTCCTACGCCACCGTCTCGGTGCAGTCCCATGTGCCCACCAGGCTGGAGCTGAAGGCCTCGAACTACTCCCGCTGGGCCTTCTTCTTCAAATCGATGTGCGGCAAATTCCTCTTGCGTCATCACATCGACGGCTCCGCTCCTCCATGATAGAGGCGAAGTGCCCGATCTTTCGGTGAGTGGAGGATAATTTCGACTTGGACGGAAGTAGACCCTCACGATCCGACTATGACGAGCGAACCCGAAGCGCCAATGCAATCGCTGAACCAACTCCCTGTGGTTACCGACCTTGTTGAAGCAAGATCAGCCTGATCACGAAGATCAATCCTGTGCGCAATTGAAGAACGAACAAGAACGAGAGGCGAGCAATCTTATTATCACTCGAAGGTGGAGTTTTGAATCACGAGGACAGCACATATTTGTGCGGCCGTGAATGTAGCTAAAAGCTAGATGTAAAACAAAACTCAAGTCTGAAAATAAAAGAGGGGTCTATCTAAATAGGGGGCGCAACCCCTAGGGTCGGCGTGGAGGGGGAACCACGCCCAAGGTGGGCCCCACCAGTCAGGCGCATCCACCTGGGACTCCTGTTGGGCCAGCTTCTATTCTTCTGGGCCTTCGTTCTTCAGCAGCATGACGAAGCTCAATTCTCTCGCACGGGCCCAAGTAATTGGCCCAGGTGGATGGCGCCTGGGCTTCTGGAACTGGAGGTGGCGCCTGGGCTGAAAGTGGCGCCTGGACTGGTGCTGCTGGTGTAGAATCACTCCTGTTGTCGTTGATGTACTCATCATCCTCCCCTTCTTGAACTGAAGTCGTCCTCGACGACAGCTCCTCATCTTCTCCCGCATACGGCTTCAAATCTGCAACATTAAAACTAGTGGAAACACCAAACTCCGCAGACAGGTCAAGGATATAAGCATTATCATTAATCTTGGTTAGCACTTTAAAAGGACCAGCAGCACGAGGCATTAATTTAGAACGACGCAAAGTAGGAAACGATCCTTTCTCAAATGCAACCAAACCATATCACCCGGTTCAAAAGTAACAAGTTTTCTCCCTTTACTACCAGCAACCTTATATTTAGCATTAGCAGCAGCAATGTTTTGTTGAGTCTGTTCATGCAAATTAATCATATGTTCAACATGTGCAACCGCATCTAAGTGTGGAGCGCCATCAGCATCAAGCGAAAACAAATCAATAGGTGCCTGAGGAATATAACCATAAACAATCTGAAAAGGGCACATCTCTGTAGAGGAATGCGTAGCATGATTATAAGCAAACTCAACATGAGGCAAACAATCCTCCCATCGTCTCAAATTTTTATCTAGGACAGCCCTAAGCATAGTTGACAAAGTTCTATTAACCACTTCAGTTTGTCCATCAGTTTGAGGGTGACAAGTTGTGCTAAACAGCAATTTTGTTCCCAATTTATTCCAAAGAGATCTCCAAAAATGACTAAGAAACTTAGCATCACGATCAGAAACAATTGTATTTGGAATACCATGCAAGCGAATAATCTCTCTAAAGAACAATTCAGCAACACTGCTAGCATCATCGGTCTTATGACAAGGTATGAAATGAAGCCATTTTAGAGAATCGATCAACTACCACAAAAATATTATCCCTCCCCTTCTTAGTTCTAGGCAAACCCAAACAAAGTCCATAGAAATATCGCGCCAAGGGGAAGTAGGAACAAGCAAAGGCATATACAAACCATGGTTGTTCAATCGGGATTTAGCCTTTTGACATGTAGTACAGCGTGCAACCAAGCGCTCAACATCAGGATGCATCCGAGGCCAAAAGAAGTGGGCGGCCAGGACCTCAAGCGTTTTGTAAACGCCAAAATGTCCCATTAGTCCGCCTCCATGAGCTTCCTGTAACAACAAAAGACGAACTGAGCTAGCTGGAATACACAGCTTGTTAGCGCGAAACAGGAACCCATCCTGCATGTGAAATTTTCCCCAATGGTTTACCAGTCATACAATGTTTATAAGCATCTTTAAAATCATTATCATCGAATATTGATCTTTCATAGTGTGTAAACCAAAATTTTAAAATACAATTGTGACAGCATATTATATCGGCGAGACAAAGCATCAGCAATCACATTGTCCTTCCCGTTCTTGTGTTTAATGATGTAAGGAAAAGACTCAATGAATTCTACCCAATTAGCATGACGACTGTTCAGATTATTTTGGGTACGAATATGTTTTAAAGGCTCATGATCAGAATGGATTATAAACTCACGATGCCAGCGATAGTGCTGCCACGTTTACAAGTACGCACTAAAGCATAAAGTTCTTTATCATAAGTAGAATATTTCAAACTAGCACTGCTTAATTTTTCACTGAAATAAGCAACCGGTTTTTCCTTCTTGTAACAGAACAGCACCTAACCAATACCACTGGCATCACATTCGAGCTCAAATATTTTACCAAAATCAGGCAATTGCCAAAGAGGAGCATGTGTTAACTTATCTTTCAAAGTAGTGAAGGCGAGCCTTCCTGAGAATCAGTCCAAGTAAAAGGCACACCTCCTTTGTAAGCTCATGTAGAGGTGCTGCAATAGAGCTAAAATGTCGTACGAATCGACGGTAGAAACCTGCGAGCCCAAGAAAACTCCGAATCTGCGTGACCGTTGTCGGTGTAGGCCATTCCCCGATTGCATCAATCTTGCTGCTATCCACCTCATACCCTGTGGAGTAACAACATAACCAAGAATACGAAACACGTTGTGTGCAGAAGATGCATTTTTCCATGTTAGCAAACAAGTGAGCCGCACGCAACGCATTAAAACAGCACGCAATGTTCTAAATGCTCTTCCATAGACTCTGCTTGTAAATCAAGTATCATCAAAATATACAACAACAAACAAACCTATGAAGGCCTGAGAACTTCATTCATCAAACGCATAAAGGCTGGGAGCATTAGTCAAACCAAACGGCATAACCAACCCTCATATAAGCCAAATTTAGTTTTAAAAGCGTTTTTCATTCATCTCCCAATTTCATTCGAATCTGATGGTAACCACTATGCAAATCAATCTTAGTAAAATAATGGCACCATAAGCTCATCTAGCATATCATCAAGGCGTGGTATAGGATATCGATAACGAATGGTGATGTTATTACTAGCACGACAATCTATACACATACGCCACGATCCATCCTTTTTTGGAACAAAGTAACACTGAACGGGAAGCAAGGACTAAGAGACTCACGAATGTATACCCTTTGTCAAGCAACGCCTGGACCTGGCGCTGAATCTCTTTCGTCTAGTCGGGATTTGTGCGGTACGGGGCGCGATTTCGGAAGCTGTACGCCGGGAATGAAGTCGATCTGGTGCTCATAGCCACGAAGTGGAGGTAGTCCCGATGGTAAATCTTTGGAAAAAACATCAGCGTACTCCTGCAAAAGGTTAGCAACGTAGGGGGAATATCCAAAGATGGTACATCATCAAGTGAAACGAGCACACTAGAACATACAAGTGCATAGCAAGGTAGCTCATCAACACAAAGATCAACAAATCAGCATGTGCAGCAAAAAAACAGGCGCATTCAACTTGATTTCAGAAGGTGATGGTACAAGTTGTTTAGCATTTTTAGCGGCTCGAGCAAGGTCATCTTTAACAATTTGTTCAGGTGTCATGGGATGTATAATTATTCTGACCTTTAAACATGAGAGAATAATGATTCAAACGACCATGATGCAAGCTATCAGTATCATATTGCCAAGGTCTACCCAAGTAACAAAGAACAGGCCTCCCTAGGAATAACATCACAATCAACAAAATCAGAATAGGCACGGTTGGACATCCTTAGCGTCACGTTTTAGCAACGCTCAAGAGCCGTAGATATATGTCGTTGTATGCAAAATTAATTCGGCAAGCGCACAGAATATATCTCGTTGTAGCACTTCACCGTCGGGTGTTAACCCTAGGGTATCGTATTTATATTTCCGTAGGAAGCAGATGGTTAAAGTGTATTGAAGAATGAAATGATATATCTTGCCAGAAATATCAAGCCACAAACCAGGGGCACAACTCTAAGTTTGGGTGGATAATGGTCAAGTTAATGACCGGATAGAAGGTCTGAAAGACCAGCGACACACGGAGCACCTATTTCTAAAGAAAAGGAAAGATGTTGGGAGAGACCGGACCTAGACTCTTTCTAACTCAGAGCAAAAGCACTCTAGCCTTAGCCTAGACCCTAGCTTAGATACCGGGAACAGAGCTCGCTTCGACGGCTAGAACGGGAGAACCTCAGAACGGGGTGAGAGAGGGGGTTCTCCGGGCTCAGCACTACTGTTATGAATACACCCGAACGTGGTGGACTACGAAGGACGGACAGGGCTGTCACCACCTGCCGCCTACCACTGCTGTACCGTGGGGTGCAACACACTTCCTAGTTAATCAACAAGCCAGACACCACGTCTGCACTCGATGATTAAGATTTCTCTTGAGGCCTGTCAAGAGAAATCCCCGTCTTCCCTAAGGCGTCTTACGGCCCGGTCAAGGCGAGCAAACCCGCGAGATAAAACCCGGTAGAGCTAAACTAAACTCTACACTAAAACTAAAGGGGAAAGGACTTTGCTCTAAAGAGAGCAAGATCTTTACTCTTAAAGAAGAGCAAGAGAGAAATATAAAAGATAACTTAAGCTCTGAAATAAGAAAGTAATTGTATAAATAAACTCTTCAAAAGAAGGAAAGGATACAAGAGCTTTACCAGAACTCCGAAGACTCCGAAGATCCGAGCTAAGCTCGACTCGACTCTACTCCCAACTCTAATCCTAATCTAAGAAATGAAAAAGGTACTAGAGCTCCCTTCAAGTAAAGACTTGAGATATGTGGTGTGTGTCTTCCCAAGGTGAATGAGCTTCCTTTTATAGTCTCCAGGGGGTGGATGTCAGCGTCATTAGCACGCCAAGGCTCTGCTTAAGCTTCACGCGAAGGAGGAGACGTGGCGGCCACAGAGGGAGGCCGGCCGGCCTGGGCTAGGCCGGCCGGCCTGGCCCTGGTGCCACTTGGCACCGCCCTCTGCAGGAACGGTCCTGATGCTCTCCCAAGGTCGGTAACGGTTGCGTTTAGTTGAAGCTGTCCGAGAATCCTAGGATGTGGGCCCTTCAATCCATGTGCTTTCATCCTCTAGGCCTTCCGGGTCCTTGGATCAAACCGACGTTGTTTGCACGGTGCTTGATCATCCTGGGCACTTGGCATGGCTTGTGGATCAATGACGTGGCCAGACCTGGCCAGGGGAGGCCGGTCGGCCTGGCCTAGGCCGGCCGGCCTGGCTCTGTGCCAGGTTTGGCCCTTGTTTCTCCTGGTTCATCCTGCAAGCACAACTCATCCAAAACTTGTGGAATTTGTCAGTGAAAATACTTTTATGTATGGAATATGGTATGATCTCCTCATTTTACCGAAATGTTGACGGTCACTACGAGGTTATAATGGCCGTCAACACACCCCCAAGCTTAGACTCTTGCGCGTCCTCGATGCAAGGCTAAAACCTCTAGGTTCGGTAGGTCAGGAGTTGCTTCATGTTTATACTCTTAAAGTACCCTGTGCTTAAGCCAAAACTCAACAAATCACTTGAATAGGTTGGCATAAAAGAGAACTCATACCATGGTTCCACGCCGCTCAAACTCGGCAATCAAATTCGCCCTCTCGGTATGCTAGTTCTGCTGCAGCTCTTCCTTTGCTGCTCTCACCCCCGCCGCCACCTGGGCTGCCATCATTTCCTGCACATATTCATGACATTGTTAACATACCAAACAATGGTTAGCGATAATCAATTAACAATAGGTAAAACAGAAATACCTGAAACTGAGCCATCTGGATCTGTGTAGGGGTCTGGCGTGGGCGTATAGGCGGGGTGGAGTCCGTGGCACGGGCTTTAAGCGCGGTGAGAGTGGGAGTACTAGCCGTGTCCACTAGGCTATTCGCAATCGCATACCGGCCGTGCTTCTTGCCTCCTCCTGACCTCATGAGGACTTCTCCGTCAAGGTCAGCGCTGATCGGATCAAACTCCGGCCCATGGACCTCCCTTGCCATCTCTGTGTAGTCACTCAGGCGGCTGTAGGCGGTCGGATTGGAGTACGCCTCAGGCCCGTCATTCGGGTTGTACGTGTTCTCTGGGTCCGTCGCCTTGCCCTTGTGGGACAAAGCGTATGCCATGGCCGAGGGGCAAGGCTGGTTACCATGTGTCCGCGACTGCAAAAAAAAAACAAAAACAAAAACAAAAGGGAAAATGGTTATGAATTATTTAGGAGAGCTCATTAGAATTAAAAATTGAATTCACGTACCCATGTGTTCGCGAACGCCTGGAGGTTATGGTTGCCTTGATGATGTGATGCACCTGACATCATCAAACGCCGCCGCCGGAGCTCGTTGTGGGTCTCCTCCCACTCGTCCGCGAGCCACTTGTCCACCATCTTACCCCAGGCCGGAATTTGGGTCAAGCACCACCAAGGAACCGCCTGCACATCATCAAACACGTGACATATGACAAGACAAAACAAAGGGTACTTAGTTTAAGAGAAGGAGTATATTTACCCGCATGAATTGCTCACGTGTCAACCGCATGTTTCTCGCCTCCGCTTTAGTAAGCTTCACCTTCATGTACTTGCGGTAGAAATGCACGACGGCTGCAATGCGCGCCTCGTAGTGCATATCTTGTACCAGTTTGTAGCAGGCGTGGTGAGCCACAGCCTTGGCAGTCGCCTCGTACCCGTCGTCCCATCTAAAGAAATCCTGCACATTGATTGGATGTGATTATTTATAGAATGTCAGATGAATCCAATGTATTGAGCAATATAAAGTTTGAACAAGGCTTACCCATAGCTCTTCCACCACCCGATGTGCCATGTTGTTGAACGTCCTGCCACCACGATCTGGGTGAGGGTCTACGGTGCAGGCGATGTAGTGCTCCCACGTGTACGCCGGCTCCTCTCGGCCGGCGAGCTGCACCAAGCCAGGGAAGTGTAGCTTGCACAAAAGCCCCAGGATGCCATTGGGCATGCGACTGTGACTACCTGGCGTGATCAGCAACCACCCCCTGCACAAGTGACGAAGACAATTTAGACGTTTCAGTAGTGCTAATAAACATATGAAAGGAAAAAGTAGTGAAAACATTTAAAATTTCTTACCTCCTCCCGTCGGGTCTAATTACCGGTCGGTTCGAGAAAGGTATCGGCCGATCAGGTATCTTCGAGGGGCCTCGCTCGTATGGAGACGGTTGTCCACCCTCTCCCTCCTCCTCCTCCCCCTCCTCTCCCTCGACCTGCTCCCCCTCCTCACCCTGCCCACCCTCCTCTCCCTCGACCTACCCCCCTCCTCACCCTGCCCACCCTCCTCTCCCTTGGACTGCTCCCCCTGCTCACCCTGCTCCCCCTCCTCTGCCTCGTCCTCAGAGGCATGCGCGGAAGGTAGCTCCTCCCTATCCTGTCCCTCCTCCTCCTCGTCAACCTCAGGCGAGGGTGTCCTCGCCCTCCTCCCCCTCCTCCTCTGTGCAGTGCCGGAGGACTCAGCTCTTCCCTTGCCTCTCCCTCGACCCTTGGGTCTCCCTCGACCCTGGCCTCCCCCCTAGCCAGCTCGGAGTCCTCAGCACCTCCAACGACTCTCTGGTAAATGGAAGTGACCGACCTAAAAGGGTTACGTCCCACCATCTTTTATCAATCACCTGCATCAACAAGATAAAACAAATTAGTACAATAATTACAAATAATTAGTACAAGTAGTAAATGAATTTATACAATTTGTAAATTAATTAGTGCAACTAGTAAATTAAAAATGAAATAACTTACATGTTTTAGAAATAACTTACTAGTAAATTAAAATGCATGAGTAATGTAAAACTCAATTGCATCTACACGAATTTTATACTGCCTAGCTAATAGGTGAAGATAGGTCATAATCCCACCCGAGGATGCGTAGCTGGGGTTAGTTCCCATGCTCTACTCCGATCCGAGACCGAATTTCGGCAGCACCTCCCCGCTGTTCTCCAAATACACGTCCCGAGAGGAAGATTATGTATCCAGAGAACAACGGAGAGATGTTGCCAAAATTCGGTCCCGGATCGAAGTAGAGCATAGAAACTGACCCCAGCTACGCATCCTCGGGCTGTCCAAAAAATGTGGACAATTCGAAACAGATAAAGTCATAGATATGCAAAAGATCTGCATATCTTCAACTGTATCCCTTCCGAACGGGAGACGCCTAGGTTACGTAAACCGCTAACATGTATGAAAGGGAAAGGGGATGTCTCACCTTGCTCTACTGCAAAGTAGTCGATAACGGTGGCAAGACGCGGGTGCCGAGGGAGTGTGCCCTGCGGGGGGGCGGCCGGCGGCGGCGTACGGCCGCCCGGCCGGCGGAGGGCACGGTCGGCAGCGACGCGGGGGCACGGTCGGCAGTGACGCGGGGGGGAGGAGTGCGCGCGGGCACGATGGCGCGCGGAGACGGGAGTCTCTGTCCTGAAAAGTAAAAGGAAAAAAAGGTCAAAAGTTGTAAATTTCGGCAGCATCTCCCCTGCACAGGGAGGTTTCCAAACCTGCATCAAAACAACGGCACGACGGCCGACAACCATACACATAGCGGCACGATGACCGTCAACCACATATTGCAGCAATTATAACTACAAAAATCTCTAAGTCAATTCTAACTATCATTTGTAACTAAAATTTCTAACTAACAATTTCTAATTAACATTTGTAACTAACATTTCTAACTAACAATTTGTAACTAACAATTTCTAAAAAACATTTGTCACTAACAATTTTTAAAATACATTACCTAGACGCGCCCAATCTTCTCCCTACGGCTCTGGCGGCCCGGGCAGCCGACGGCGACGTGGGCAGCCGCCGGCGCGCCCTCTCCTCCCCCCTCCTCCACCTACCCTGGCCTCCCCCCGCCTCTTCCTCCTACCCCGGCCTTCTCCTACCCCGGCCGGCCTCCCCCCTCCTCCTCCTACCGCGGTGGCGCAGGGCGCGGCGGCGGCGGCGCAGGGAGCGGCGGCGGCGTTGGCTCGGCGGCGGCGCAGGGGGCGGCGGTGGCGCAGTGTACGCCCTACTTTTTAAGTCATTTAGAAATACAGGCTTATCAAAATTTTTCCTTTAATTAAACCTAATTATCTCCCCTAACAACATTCAAAATATCTTTTCTAAAATAAACCATGCATTGAATTAAACATATGTGTTGCATTTGAATGCTTAGAAACTTTCCCATTTTCTTTAGATTCCAAATGGTAGGAATCTCTCCAAATTTCCCTTCCAATTTCTGGGATTAATATTTAAATCCAATATAAATATTAATTCTCTATTTTTAATCTTTCCCAAAATATCCCAAATTAGTATTCATCTCAAAGCCCCACATCAAAACCTTACTCAAATTTGAATCCCCATTCAAATTTGAGTTCAAACTTACATTCGAATATATAGAAAATCAATTCCCTTCTTAAATGGGCCAAACCCCCGTCACTGGCCCAGTTCCCCTCCACAGACATCACCAAAGTCCGCTTTTCCCCCTTAAACCCTCCCCTTCGGACGCCTTTCCCCTCCTCTCCCCGCGGCCTACTCTTCCTTCGGCCCACCGCGTCGCACCCTTCCCTCCGGCCGCAGCGGCCCAGCTTAGCCACCCGCTTGGCCCATACGCGCGCGGCCCGTGCCCCCTTCTCCTCCTTCCCGGCCCGGCTCGCACGCGCGCGACGTCGGCATGACGTCACGCCATCTTCCTCCTCCCTTCCCCCTCCCCACGGCCGCGCCGGACGGATCGCCGCCGCACGATCTCCGGCCGCCGGCTGAGATTCTCCCCCCAGGGTGCACGATTGCAGTGCGGCGCCGACCACCCCCGCCGGCCCAAAATTGCGCAGCCGCTGCCGTCACCCTCTCCTCCGGCGAGCGCCACGCGTCGAGCTTCCTCTCCTCCGCCGTGGCCGTGGCTACGCCACCGGCGCCGAGCTGCCACCTGCGGATGTGCCTACCGCCACCAAGCCGCCGCCGCGGGCACCACCGTGAGCGCCAGCGCCGCCGCTTGCTGCGCCGCCGCCGGGGAGCCAATTCCCCCAGCGCCGCCGTTGCTGGCGCCGCTGGCCGTGCGCTGCCGCCGCCGGCCGCACCTCCATCTCGCCGCGCCACCGTGCGCTATCCTACGCCGCTGCCGCGCTACCACTCGTCGCCGCGGCGCCCAGCCGCCGCCGGCGCCACCCGGCGCCGCGCTGCGCCACCGCCACCGCGCGCCGCCCCCAGCCACCGCCGCGTCGTGCCCCGACGCCGCACGTCGCTGCCACCGTGCCCCCACGCCGCTCCCCTCCTCCTCCTCCTCCCCGCTAACCCCGCCGAGCGCCGGGCAAGCTCCTCCGCCCTAGCCCCGCAACCCACGGCCGCAGGCCGCCCGCTGGCCGCGCCGCCGTCCCCCTTCCCCTTGCCGGCGAGAGGAAGCAGAGAGGAGCAGGGGAAGGAGAACGCCGGCCTCCACCCTCTGCCAGGTGGGGACTGAGCCAACGCCGTCAGCCAACTCACACCGTTGCCCTCCCCGCGCCCACTACCCTGGGTCCCACGCGTCGGCCGGACGCCGTCACCCCCAACGACCGTCCCGTGCCTCGGCCCGTGGACGCGGTCCACTGGACCGCAGACCGCGACGCGTGCGGTCCACCGGTCCACGAAGCCGCGCACTAAACAGTGCGCACGGCGGGCCCCACCATCCCACGCCAGCCAGCAGCCCCGCCGCGTCAGCACTAGCAAAATGCTAGGTACACCCGGTAAGTGTACACCAAATCTTACTTAGAGCCCTTCCTGCACTCCAAAAATTCCCCAAATTTCTCCAAAAATATTAGGAATATTTCTAAACCTACTAGAGCCATCTAAACCATTTTAGGATATTTCTTGACCCCAATTCCCAAAAGAGTCACTCCTATCCAATAGAAAAGCCCCTTAAGTGTACCCCAAATCTAGCCAATCCAATTCCAAAGCCCCATAAAATCCCTAAGTTTTTCCATAAATACTAAGGATTATTCTAAGCATTTCCATGTGCTTAGTTCCCTAGGATTTATATCCTAACCCCAAATCTCAATCGTCCTATCCCAAAACCCCGCCGAAACCCCGTCTGAGCTCCCACGGGTGTCGTTTCGCCGCCCGATCAAAACCCGGGGTTTTGGTAAGACCCTAACCATTATATATCCAAACCCTTCTTAAAAACCATCACCCAGGAGTTATCCCCTAGAAATCCATATAACTCCCCGACCGTTCGATCATCTCCGAGGAAATTACTTATTAATTTCCTAGGAATTCCATTCCTTGAATCCATTAATTATTTACCATAATTAATGGATTATCTCTTAATATCTCTTTTTATCCTTTATTTCTATTCTATAGGAATTGATTGATGTATTGTTATACTGAATGTTATTTTCCGTATTTTTATTAATCATTAGGTCGATGGCGTGACCAGGCCCCAATCAAGATGATGAGGCTCTAGAAGGCCAGAAGCCTAAGCTTGGTCAACGTCGAGTACGTACGCACTAGCGGACATCCAAGTACCGTTCGTGAAGGCAAGTCCTGGCAACCAACTCCTTGGTCATGCCAGTCCTAGTTCCTGCATAATAAATCAACCAAGTTAATAACATGGACTGCATATTTTATGAAACCTAAGGAGAAACCTCTATATTCACCTCCCCCTTGATTTAGAGCTACTTCTAGCCTAAAATCCTATTAATAACCCCGGTCACGACCTGTCGCTGACCGAGCGTTATTTAGAAGTATATTTCTTAGGATTTCTACACATTTATGATTTGTGAGGAAAGAGCTTCCGGGAGATGAGAGGGAATGTTGGATTAATATAAAATGAACCAACTAAGAATAGAACCCCTAAGGACGGACTTGCGAGTAAGGGAGGCAGCCTTAGTAGAGGATCCTGTCTCAAAGGCTTGCTCTGGTCGCATAAAGACCGGTTCACGGGAGTGTCTTTCTAATGCCAGTACCGCCATACGGGCCAAAAAGGACATAGCCTTCGGGAATGACCTGTAATGTGAGGCCTTGACCCACACCCCGCTAGCAGCTCCTAGTAATCCATCCCAAGGAGCCGCATGATTGGTGCAAGGTGTCGACCGGCGAACTGAGTAGCGCTCGGTGCCGAGTCGGGCATGCACCAAGTCGGGATACAGATGTACTGGAGACAGCCCCAGACAGAGGGCTGGGACTGGGCGGCACGGGTTGACTAGAGTACAGGGTAGGGAGACCCTGAGGGCCGATGGCCCTAATATATGAGCTCATTTGACCCGGGTCGACATCCACGAGGCGGATAATGATTAGTAGCCCCTGTTTAGCCCCCAGTACTATCTGTGGCTGGACCTAGGAAAGGCTGTCTGGAGACAGACGCCGGCAGGTACGGGTCTCGTAGGTCGGCACCACCTAAGTACACGGTAAGTGCTGACCGACCGTATGGCATAGGGTACAACCTCTGCAGAGTAACCAATCTGTCGATAGCCGTGGCTCTCGGTTATGAGCCCATTTAGTCAAAGCCCCCGTTGATTAGCATACATCTGTAGAAATGAAGTATGAAATGACGAGACGGGCGGAGGCCCAGATGAGTGAGGCATAAGCCTGCCCAGAAGGACCTGACGGTCTCTGAGAAAGAGAACTAAAATATGGGGACTGGCAGGGATGGAATGCCCCTCCAGGACCAAACAACATAATACTTCTCTTTTCCCACCCCTGTTTATAAATGTACAACTTTACTTTGTATTTATATTTCCACCAAAGGATAACCTCACTCCCTTGCATGCATTATAATTTTACACAGGATTTGCTGAGTACCAATCATAGATGTACTCAGCCTTGCTTTCAAATGATTACAGGTACATGGACATGTAGGGCATCCCGGCTCATTCCCTCCTCGAGTGGGTCGTAATGCCACACTCCGCTAAGGCGAAGGTAGTTAATCTTTATTTACTGCGCGTTTATTGCTTCCAATACTAATCCTGTGTAAAACATGTATCAGCGTACTGATCCAGGGACTGATACAGGTGATTACGGGACATCCAAAGGATGGTCGCCACACGCAGGGCGCCGCGACGGCGGGGTCCGGCGGCGGGCGTGGAGGCGGCGGGGTACGGCGGCGGCGCTGGAGGCGGCGGGCTCCGGCGGCGGCGCTGGGAGGCGGCGGGGTCGGCGGCGGCGCTGTGTGCTTTGCTCTGTGTGTGGCGTGAGTGCGTGTGTGAGTGGCGTGCGTGGGTGGGACTGGTCAAGCTCAGCCTTTGCCGTGTGCTAGATCACGGCACACGGCAAGGGGGGGGGGACTTTTTGAAAAAACGCCGTACCCCCCCTTTGCCGTGTGCCTTGTTGTAGCACACGGCAAAGGCCCACTTTGCCGTGTGCTGCACAGCCAAGCACACGACAAAGGTAATTTTTTTTTGTTTGTTCCATTTTTTAAAGATGTGTTCGTAATATAATTTTATGATTTGCCTTTCTAAAAAAATTGTGAAAATAGTTTCTCAAAGACAACCTTGAACATATTCAATGAAACGATAAAAAAAACTTATTATTTCATGTACATAACTAGAAATTGTTTAGTTGAAAAATAAAAAAAAATGTCACACGTGTACGAAAATTTGAGCAAATTTGGTATGTCATACTAATGTGAGTTGTTGTTGCATATACAAAAAGACTTGAAATGAAAACCGAATTTGACTACACTTACACCACACAGTATCAACAACTCAACATCAACTCTCTGAAACTTCTTCGGAGATTCTTCGATTTGCAAACGAGGTCTGTGATAACGTGTGCGAAACACGTTCTATTTTTTACCACAGCCTATACACATGAAATCATGATGTCAGGGCAAATCTTATGATTTTCAGACATGGATTATTTTTTTTAGAATTTAAATACGATTGGGCCACACGTATCTGATCAGGTTTCATGAACAAGTCGCTAGTTATTTCATTCAAGTTTCTGGAAACGGTCTAATATTAGAGTCAATACATGAATATTATTTTTGAAACCATTATATTCAATTATTCGACACACTTGCAGTTCAAAAGTTAATTTTTGCCGATAAATCCATAGAATCAAATAAATTGACTAAATATAGAAAAAAGGAGAAATGTACCAAATCTTAACATGAAATACAGAGTACCGTATCTTGACACCCAAAAATTTGGAAAGGAATAGGACGAAAAAAAAATTATACTTTGCTGTGTGCCGGCCCTTTACCGTGCGCCGGAAGACAGGGACACACGGCAAAGGGCCGCGGCCGTGACTTAACTGTTACGTTTGCCGTGTGCCTAACGGTCGGCACACGGCAAAGAGTGCTCTTTGCCGTGTGCTGGCCTTTGCCGTGTGCCCAAGGTGCAGGCACACGGCAAAGAGTGCCCTTTGCCGTGTGTCCTAGGCCGGGGCACACGGCAAAGGGGAGAGACGCCGTGTGCTGGGCCATTGCCGTGTGCCACGTGGCGGGCACACGGCAAAGAGTGTCCTTTGCCGTGGGCCCGCGGGCCGGCACACGGCAAAGGGCCGTGCACACGGCAATGGCCGGATTTCCGGTAGTGAGAGGCTGAGACCCAACCACTGACATCAGACATACACGCAGACAGCTCGATGATTGATTGCTCCCATAATCACAATCTCCTCATAAACAAATCGCTGTCTCTGACCACCTCTCCATGCATCTCTCGAGACAAGATTGGTACAGTACCAAGGAAGTGTGATCGATCGAGGTCACGGCGCTGCTCATGATACATGATAACATGAACATGGTCACGGCGACGCTCCGGCATGCCGGCCGTGTACGGAAGCATACAGTACAAGCACGGGCTGCACGGCACGGCCAACAAGCCACACGAGGTCCTCGTGAGACACACAAGCAGAGCACGGATTTCAGGCCTGTACAAGCTCATCCTCATCTGTTCTGATTGAGATTTGAGACGGGGTCATCGTCACGCACGCCGTCCAATCACGTTTCGTTTAGCCTTGTGTCGCTGTCCGGGAGCAGCTGCTGATCAGCTGTTCTTGTGTGCAGTGCAGTGCAATACTGCAATCCAACAGCACACTCAGGAACAGGAGGCAACAGTTTTTCTCTTCTGCCATTTCACTTCTTATTCGGATTGAAGAAGGAATGCAATTACAAATGTTCAGACAAAAAAAAAAGAACAAACAACATGATGTGTTACGTGTACACTTGCTTGTGTCCTCTCCTCTGGCGCTAATTTACAACCAACAACAAACTGAAATTGGAAAAAATCTACAAGGTTCCCTCGGTTTCGGGGGAATCTGATCTTTTGACCCAACGATTCTGCCTCTGCTACCTCGGATCACTTGCTTGAGCTGCGGCGTCCGGTGCTCTCTCCACCGAGGTGAAGAACACGGCGCAAAGCACGGTGAGCGCCACCGCCGGGAGCTTCCCGGCGACGAGGCCGACGAGGATGACCGGCACGAACGCGGCCAGCGGCAATGCGCCCCCTCGCCGACGGTGACACCTCGCTTCGGTGACCGCTTCCGGCGCCGTCTTCCCGGCGGGGGTAGCCAATACCGCGGACTCGGGGGCGCTGACCTCGCCGGCGGCGCCCGGGCGCTCGCTATCACCGCCGTGCCGGGAGTCCCTCTCCTCCTTGGGTCTCTTGCCGCTCTGCAGCTTCTTGGCGAACAGCTTCCGCAGCGATCTCCTCTTCTCCTTCCTCTTGTCATGGCTAGTCGAATCCGAATCGTCGCCGGCGGCCGAGAGGGAGGAGACGGAGGCCTCGCTCCCCGTGTCGGACTCGGCGGAGCTCAGCCTGGGCGTCTCCGCAGCCTCCCGGATCGGCGAGACGCCGCGGCCGCGCGAATCGTCCTCCTCCTCCGTCTCCGGTCGCGTCCACCTGCGGCGAGCGGCGGGTGACCTGACGCTGACGGACTCGATCCAGAACAGCGCCACCGACGCGAGCGTCGCCGCGGCCACGAGCCGCTTGCTCCAGATCACCAGCAGCGCGAGCGCCATGACCCCGACGAAAGCGAGGAGCTCCGGCCGGACGCGGCCTTGGCGGCGGGCCGGCGCCGGCGCCACCGAAAGCTCCCGCCTTTGGGGGGGCTGGGTAGTCAGCTCCGCGGCGGCGGCGGCCACCGGCGGTGGGGCGGGGGTTGGGCGGTGGTGGCGCTTCCTGGCGGGTTTCTTGAGGCGGCCATGGTTCTTGACGACGAGGTCGGCGAGGGAGGTCGGGAAGCCGGTCTGGACGGGGAGCGGCCCCGCGCGCGCCGGCGGGCGGAGGGAGGCGAGGAGGCGGCGCAGGCGGCCGCCGGCGGAGGGGCGCTTCAGAGAGCTGGTGGTGGCTGGGGTTGGCATCGCCGGCGGCGGGCGACGCCGGCGAGCATAGGATTTGCTTGCGCCGCGCGGTTGGTGGGAGTGTGTGCGAGGGAGACAAGGAAGCGGCGGTGGGAGGAAGAGGAAATGGCGATGGCTTTCAGGCTTTGGAGGTTTCGGTTTGGGTTGTGTTTTAAAGGTGAGCGTTTTTTGGATGATCCCCTTTGGAGTTTGTGAGAGCCGGGTGAAGAAATCAAGGACACTGATGGATACCTGCA
The DNA here is from genome assembly GCA_015476505.1 of Urochloa ruziziensis. Taxonomy (NCBI): domain Eukaryota; kingdom Viridiplantae; phylum Streptophyta; class Magnoliopsida; order Poales; family Poaceae; genus Urochloa; species Urochloa ruziziensis. Next base: position 58,425,686 of record CM027121.1, on the reverse strand, counting down.
TCTTGTTTCCTCTTCAAAAGAAAATTGTTCCTTTTATCATGGTTCTGTAGTAGCAAATGGAGAGATGAAGTCATGTGTAGAAGACAAATGTGAGAATGAAACAAGTTTGGTCAAAATTAAAGTTTCTGTAAACAATAATAATTTATCAGTACCTAAAAAAGAAGGATGGAAATGTATATGGATCTACCATACCACTACCATTTTTTCACAATACTCTAAATGCTATGGTGTTGGTTAGGATGTTGGGTTAAATCACACTCACTAATAAGTAGGCATGACTGAATTGCGTGCCAAAGATGTAGCTCTAAGAAATGTCGCTTTCAGCATGAATAGGAGAAAACCAATCCCTTGCAATAAGTCATAACTGTTGAAAATGATACATATCGCTCACGAGTGTCATCGTTGCATATGAAGAACATATGATTAGTGGGTAGGATGAAATCATGCACCTTGTTTGTTTGTGTTTATCATCCCAGCTCAGCAGATTATTGTTCTCAAATAATACTATTGAACTAGCCCTACAAATTATTTTTCTCTCAGACTGTCTAGCACAGCTCAGTGAAACGAACAGAGCGATGTTTTGTGGAGAACACTTCTCATGGATTCTCGTGGAAGTTACAGCAATAGTATGTCCTTATTTGTATGTGTTTTGCATTCAACATATCATATGATGTGACAAAAAAAGTAGGGTTAACTCTGCTTAATTTCCTTATGTCTTTTACTCTGTCCATTTTCTTAAATGAAAAGGCTGACTATATATTAAGATCACAAAGTATGTGATTATGTACTTTGCATGAACATAAAATGTACTTTGTTCAAATAACTACGCGGTGTAGAGAGGATCATGTCAACAACATATGATCCACAGCCACGCTAGTGCCTCGTGGTCTTTGTTGGTTGTGTGCCCCGTTGACCCAGATGTGACCGGTGACCAAAGGACCAGCATGTCCAAAGCATTATATTCCGCGTGTACTGTTGTCGTTAGGCCCACTATAGTATTATTGCACAGAAGAGAAATAAAAAAAAGGAGGATAAAGCACTCTCCAGTTTATTTAAAAAAAAAAAGCACTCTCCACAAACCGTAGCTTTGTGCTTCGTTATGATGCTAGTGGCAAAAAGATGGTCAAGTTCCCTGTGAAATTCGCACGAAATCGTGCTCCAATTCCATTCTGTTCCATCGATTTTTCAGGTAGCCAAGTTTTTCATATAAGGAAAGCAAGTAAGGAAAAAAAATAAAAATGGTTACCAGCTTGCAGCAACTTTGTAACGGCACAACAAGAAGGGAACAGCAAGTGACGCGATAGCATCTCTTGTGCCGCTGCCGACCCCAATTGGCAACTGCAGTTGAGTAGTTGCAGCTGCAGAGACTTGAGACCGGCCGCGGCCTGCGCGTCGTCAGGTGACACCAATTGCCTTCTTTTTTTTCGAAAGATGTGACACCAATTGTCGTAGGAGGGGAAACAACAGCTTGATCTGATCTGACACCAATTACCAATACTTTTGCTGTAGGATTCACCTGCCATATGTCAGACCATCCAGTGTTTCAGATGTCTGAAACTTCTTTTTTTTTTCTGAAAGAAAAGTTCTCTGAAACTGTGTCGTCAGCCTTTTTCAAAAAAAATACTGTGTTGTCGACACTTGGCTCCGACTGTTGGATACTCGATTACATGGAAGCTCGATCGTGTCGTCAAGCCGACATTAAAAACAGAGGAGTGGCACATACAAGTATATGCTTGGATTCCGTTTGTCCCCGGCCTTCGCATGCATTCTCGCCATCTCCATCTTTGTTTAAAATTAGTCCAGGAAACGCGAGTGAGATTTGTCTAAATTTCCATAAACTTTTAGGCTTTTTCTTCTTCTTTTATATATCCGTACAACCTCAAAGAAAGCCCGGAATATACTCTATCTGCCTCATCTCTTTCTCTATCATGTCGTTCTTCGCGATCGTCTTCTGGTGTTTCTTGGATCTCTCTTTTGCGTCCTTTGAGGAATAAAGCTTTAGCTTCTCATTACGGCCACCAAGCACCAACTTTCTTTTAAGTATTTTTTTCCATTAAAACACTTTTGTGTGTGAATATTCTCTTAGGCTTTGGCTTTAGTAACTGCTGTTTCCTCTCACTTTCTTTGCCGCGCATGCCTTTCCAGTTAGCACTCCGTACGTGTACATGTTTATTCCGTTATTCGAAGCTATCCTGTTTTTTCTTCTTTATATACATGTCAAGCCACATTATCGGTCGTCTCTTAAATTTCTCCTGAAAATTTGTTGAACCGGGGAGCTGAAATATATATGCTGATATTCGAATTCCTTATAGGACCTTGCATTGCATAGTTGCATGCATGATGGTTCACTTAAAAACATTGAATGTCTGAGATGGAGCGTTCCAGTGCACGCATGCACACAACCAATCGAGTAGCTCTTTTCAATTCGTTTTTAATTTGGTTAGTTGATGAAAACTCGCTTGGATTTGGACTTAGTCACTTAATTAGAGGTTCCAAATGTACGTCTCGTGGCAGTTTAGCAGCCTCGAGCAGGCTCCATAGAAAAAAATAAAATAAAATATTTAGAAAAACAAAACAATCTTCTCAATGCCGTTTAGCTAGACACGCATGGTACAAGTACAACACAGTGTACTACTAGCCAATACGTGTACGCACGTGTTGATCATATCAGACCGGCCGGGAACAGACACGCACACATATTTAGACGTAAAATAATTGGTGAGTCATGAGTGCACGGGAGGACAGCGACAAAGCAGCAAACAAATAATTGGTTGGGAATGCAAAGGTGGCGTGCATGCATGCATCAACGCACACACAGCACCGATCATGACTCTTGAGGTTAAACAATCCTGGAAATGGTCCACGTACCTGCAATGCCCTGCCCACCGATCATACCAGAATAGCCATTGCGATTAGCTTTGCATCGACGACCTCCCCTGAAAAGATCAAAATTGGCAGAGCAACACGTACGAGTGATTGAAATGGAGGGCATGCATCAATTAATTAGCTACTACGTACTTCCAATCAGCACTGACCAGTAGGGACGCAAGTGTATACCCCAATGGTATTTTTGAGTTAGCTGATTAATTATGGCGGCATGACACACTAGGTCTCTAGCTCATCCCTCTTCCTTAAATAATTACGGAGAGTGACATTCTAATTCAGTTTTATCAAATTTTTAGATCTCAGCGGCCCAGGCCCGTTATGGCCCAAATGCACATTCGACGACTGGACTACATTACAGAACGGGCGGCCCAGGAACCTATCCGGACAGGCTCTCCCATGCATCTATGTCCCTAAAATTAGAGTAGGCCCACGTGTCAGCCTCCTTCAACCAGGTCCAGAAAGGGAAGGGGTGGAAATCCAAACCCTAAACCCCGCCCGCCGCCGCCGCCGCCGTCGAGAGAAGAGCAGAGCAGAGCAGAGCGCGGCGATGGCGAAGAAGCTGGGGAAGAAGGCGCGCAAGTTCGCCAAGAAGAACCTGCAGTCCGCCGCCAAGCGCAACCGCAAGATCCGCAACCAGTTCAACCACCACTTCCGCCCCCGCAGAGGCGAGTCCCCCACCTCTTGTGCCTGCCCCCCACGCCTGCTTATTTATTTGGTCTAATTGAGAGCTTGCTCGAGTCGCTTTTTCAGGTGGGAGCGGCGGCGCACGGGAGGATGGAGGCGAGGACGTGCCGCAGCGGGTCGACGATGCCTCCACCACGTAATTCATCGTCTTATTCTTCCTCTCTTGGCCATGCTCCCTGTAACTTGGCTCGTTGAAATGCTCTGGCTGTAATAGTCGACGCTCGAGTTGCGAGTTGTAATGCTTGACAAGTTCACTGGGTGTGAGCGTTTGGATGGACTAGTTTACCTTAGCGTAAAGATTGTTTTTTTTTTTAAAATATCCTTCTGTGCAACACTGGAGAGCTGCTGAATTACTGAGCTGCAGCAACCATAGTTACTGCTTAAAATTTTGAATGCTGAAGCTCATGGGGTTTGTCCTGGTTTCACTACGTTTAGCTTATAGGTTACATATAGTCATCTCAAAACCAACCCAGTTTGTCAATAACAAGGATAATGTCTTGTGCTACATCCAACAGATTCTTTCTTTCCTTTAGTTTCAAGTTGCTTTTTCTGTAGGGCCACCAACGATGCTGCTGATGCTTCGATTAATGGCCTTGAGTTTCCAGAGGATGATATTGAACTAGACGCAGATCTATCTGACAGTGATGGCTATCTTTCAGAGGTATATCTGTCTATCATGTACATAAGTTTGTTATTCACAGACCAAGCCTATGGATTTTATGCATCCCTTACCCTTTTTGTCATCTTCCCACCGCAACAGCATCTATTGTTCCATTGTTTTGGCAATTTAGCTTGAAACCGTTTATGCATGTTAGTTCATCACAACTGGATTGCTACTTGCTTTGTATAACCAGCTGCTCGATTCTTGATATGCAGGACCCTGGGTGCCCGTACTATTCTGACAGTGAAGATGGCGACGGTGTCAAAGGTTAGCATGTGCTGTCGTAACACTAATTGAGCTTGGGTTGTGCCAGAGTGCTAGTTTTTTAATATCTCAACGTTTTGTGCAGATTCTGTCATGCAAGATGGTTTGGACAAACAGAACGATGATATGAATGTGGATATCAAAAAACAAAAGAAAAAGCTGAAGAAGTTGCTGGATAAGGTTAAAATTCCTTTCGCCAAAAGACCTGAATCTGCACAATTTAAATTACCATAATTCTTCTAGCTATTTCAGGCTGTCTGCTTTATGATATCTTGCTCCTTGCTTCATAGCATTATTCTTTTTTTCATTATATATATATAAAACAATTTATGACTTGCTTTAGAAGGCTACATGTTTGTACAACTTCTCGTTAGTCGTTACATATAGGTTTTCAGTATACCGAAGTCATCATTGAAGTGAAAAAAGTATGGGGGAGAAAAATGTTGGCAGAGTTTCTATAGGCTGTAGCTAACAGTTGTTGTACCATAGTCTTTAATACAACCTTTCTGTCCAGTTGGTTGGGTAAGCTAATTGTTAGATTAGATCAGCTCTACCTGGAGCTTTCAGTACTATTTATTTAGTAAATTAGGAATTGAAGTGCACAAATGACATAGTTTCTCTTCTCATATATTCAGTTTGTGGTTGCTATGCTGCATTCAATTGGTAGGGAATTTTGTACAATAATTTCAGTGATATTATCATGTTACTACCTGCTGTACATGCTTCAAACTACCTGCTTCAGCCAACTAAGAAGTAAATAAAAGAATTCGCTGCAATGACAAATGGAAGGCTTGTGATGTACATTGCTTTTAGTGATTTCACTGTGAAGTGTTCATCTTGTTTGTAGGACCCTGAGTTTGCAAACTTCCTTGAAAAATGGCAGTCAGAGTTGAAGAGCTATAGGAGTAAAGAAGTAAGTATTAGTAGCTGTTCCTTTAGCTGCTGCTGCTGCAAGATGCAGACACACTTTTTGCATGTTTCTGTTTACATTGTTCTTTCTTCCCCTGATTTGACTAATTGTTTTTTTCCTTTTCCTGTCTCATTTTCAATCTCCAATAGGACTCTGATGAAGAAGATGAGATGGATTCTATGGATGATGATGATGACCCCAAAGATGGAAATTATCCAAATGCTAAGATCCTTACAAGCAAGACTATAAGTGAATGGTGCCAGTTAGTGTCAAAGGAACCTAAATCACCTGCCCTACGTAATCTGCTAAATGCTTTTCGGGATGCTTGTCAATTTGGTGTTCACTCCAATAGCTCTTCGATGCAGAGATTTCAAAATACCAGAGTGTTTTATCAGATAATAACATTTGTCCTTTCTGAGTCAGACAAAATTTTCCGTGCTCTTTTGGAAATTTCGGATGATGCTAACAAAGGGAAAATTATGAATCTGAAAAGTTCAAAGAAATGGAAAACTGTTGATCCCCTCTTGAAGTCCTACTTACGGAATTCTCTTGATCTGCTTAGTCAACTTACTGATAACAAAATGCTTGCCTTTGTTTTGACTCGGCTGAGAGCGTCAGCAGTTCTTTTTTCTGCATACCCATCAACATCAAGTATGCTTCTCAAGGTACTGTCGCCTTTTGATGATGTTGCTTGTTGAGATTGTGATTTAATTTTGCATGTTTATTTGTTATTGAACGGAATTCATATATAAAAGCCAGTCGAGCCAATCATATTGTTGTTATGAAAGCAAATTTGTGTCGTAAAGTTAAGCTAGTTGAGCCAGCCAATCTCTAATGATGTGTGAGAATTAATTTTTTTGCTAGGTAATATGTTTCTTTTAGACATACCATAAATAAGTGATAATCACTTAATTTTGTTGCTATGGTGGCATTGAGGTCCTGTTACATGGAAATTGTGAATTTGTGATTGTATAATGGCAATAGGCTTGAATACTTTAAATATGTTTCTTAATTAGCTGTTCCTCTTATGTTAAGAAGGAATGCTATTTCAAAAGTCTGGTCCTTTGCTGTCTAGTGGTAGATCTTATTTTATGAAGTGTGATTGCATGATGGTAATAGGGATCCTTGACTTCTAGTCATCTTGTTTCTAGTATATGGTTTGATTGACCTTTAGAAGTTCTATTCTCTCAAATCCTTTATGTGGCTATTATTTATATATTATTTTTTTATAACTCTGAAGAATATGCTACAATGCTCGGTATTGTGGCAGTCTTTAGATAGTACATATCTGGTTGGTCCTGAATATTTGATGCGTCAAGGTCGAAAATCCATATGGTGTTCAATTATTATACAGCCATGTGAAGATAGTAACTTATTTTTTGTTCATCAAATTATACCCCCCCCCCCCCCCCCTCTTCTTTGGCTGCGATTTTAACTTGTCATGTTCTGCAAACACTGCAGATTTTATTTCGCTTGTGGGCAAGTGGCGATCAGAGCTTGTCTGTGTCTGCATTTCTTATGATTAGAGAAGTAGCTTCACTGTTACCTGACTGTTTGGATCTCTGCTTAACTAAAGCCTACAATACATACCTTGCCAGTACCAAGTTTGTGAATGACAGAAATACAAAGCACATTGATTTTCTGATGAACTGTCTGGTGGAGTTGTATTCTCTGGATGTTCAGATGTCATGTGAGAGGCTAGTAATCTCTGTGGGGCAACTGAATGCTATTCTTAGACAGGCTTCTAAAACAAAGCAAAAGGTATGCAACAATGCTTATATCTGGAATGTATGTGCACTATTTAACTCTAGATCAGGGGTATAAAGTCCTTATTGTATCCTTTTCATGCTGAGTCTTGGGGCAGTTAAGTATAATATATCCTTCCATGCAGATGTTTTGTGCCTTCTTGGGTACTTGGGTCCTTTTAAGTATTGTGGATTGGACTGGGGTGCCATGCATTCAGACAGGGCCAAAGATGTGTCTGGATGTCAGTTATAATAGTACAGTTTCTGAAGTATTAAGCCAACATGGATTCTGTCTAAGTCCAGGTAGACTGGCTGTTAGTTTTTATTCTTTCCAGTCTGGAGAGGTTAAATAAGATCTTTACACTTGTTAGATGCACAAAATGATGGGGTGAGTTCCCAAGCTGCAAAATATTCATTATGTTGTCCTTGGCACAACTTCATGGCTGTTGAAAGTCTGTAACATCTTAATAGCATTTTCTCCCTTTTTGCACTGGCCTAAAAGAACAGAAAGGAGTTTCTGCTTGTGCGTGCTGAGGTTTAGTCTCAGATGTTGTCTTCTATACATTCTGTTGGTATTTTGGATGAACAATTGTTTCCTTGCTTGTGGCTGCAGGAAGACCTTAGGAAGATAGATAACTGGCAATATATCAATTGTGTGAACCTATGGGTTCGGTTTCTGCGTTGTAACTACAAGGATTACAATCTCCATCCATTATTTTCTCAAGTGCTTCAAGTATTAAGAGGAGTGGCTCACTTATTCTCAGGCACACGGTACTTACCATTGAGACTGAAGCTTGTGCAGATGCTGAATGAGCTTTCCGCTTGCAGTCAGATGTTCTTTCCGATTCCATCATTGCTGTTTGACTGCCTAGAATTCAGAGAGGTCTCTCAGAAAGAACAAACACAAAAAGGAAAGGTCAATTTCTCATCGCTATTGAAGGTATGCCACTTGCACTGAAAATAATGTGGATGCTAACAATTAGAACTTCTTATGTTCTTTTGTGTCTGTTAACTAAAATGTATGATTACTGCTGTATGAAGTAGCTATGTAGTATTTTCTATGTGTTACGACTTACAACTACTATGATGAAGTTTGTTTATCTTGAGAATGGTTTAGATTAACTACTGTTTCTTTGCAATTAGGTGCCAAAGAGTCTGCTGAAATCTAGAGATTTCCAAGAGGAGTGTGTTCTTTCAGCAATTCAGGTTCTATCAGTACATTTTGCCCAATGGAGCTACCATGTATCTTTCCCAGAAGTAGCCACCATTCCTCTTATCCTCTTGAAAAGACTGCATGAGCAGACAACAATTGAATCGCTTCACCGTCCTATTAAACGATTGATAGACCAGGTGAGTTCATACATTCTAAAGTTCTGTTGAACTTCACGATGCTACACATTTTGAGGGGCCATCAAAATTTTCATCGAGACTTGGATAGTTGGATGTCATATGTTTGTGCCTGCTGTCTGGCTATTTTATCTGATTTACTGAGGAAAAGTAGATTGAGTGAATTGCACATTATTGTTCTTCTACTGTCGTGTCTGTAAATCTGATCGCTGCTTTAAATCCTGATATTGCAGGTAAATGAGAACAAGGAATTTATTGAAAGGAAAAGAGAGGTGGTATCCTTTTCACCCAATGATAAGGCATCAGTTGATAGCTTCCTTCAGGTAGGATTTTCCTAGTTGTTGCAATGTTCCTCCTGTGTAGTCAATTGCTTCGCATGGACTATTTGTCCTGCTGAGCGAGGTTGCTGATACAATCGCCCTTATGCAGGAGGAGAAGAACACTGGAAATGCTTCATTCACACGCTTCTATGCATCCATAGCGGAAAACCATCAACAAAGAGGTAGGATTGTAAAACCCATGCCTCAAAATCACAACATTACCGGCAACTTCTAATTTCCAAAAGACTAACAGTGTTGCGTGGTTGCAGGGAGAAAAACTCTCAAGTGCTAATGTAGTAACTGGGAGCCATCTGGAACCTGGTTGGACGCCAAGTGAGGACAAGAATCGCTTCACAATGGGGGCGGCCAGTGTAAAATGCACTGATGCTGCTGCTACTGCTTTACAATGGAGGCGGCCAGTGTAAAATGCAATGATGCTGCTACTCAGTTACTCAGATTGGGCGACTTGCATTGTGCGTTCAGCAATTTTGTTTCAAATTGTAGCTTTGCCATGCATTGTACACTAGATTTGGTTTGAACAGATACTGGAGGAATGAAAATGTTTGCTGCTGCTGGTTGAGTATGTGAGATAGATGTGACATGTCGATTAGTTATTTTATTTTGCCCTTGCCGTGTCCGTCTTCTGTTGGTACTTGGTAGAAAAAGTCATGGAGCTGTGCATGCAGTTCAACAGGCCCAGGGTGGTATTCGGCCCCCTTTCTGGGCCATGCTTTTGGGATCTCGTAGCCCAAAAAAGAGGCCGTCGTACTGGTCCATTTCTTGAAGCTGGATCTCTTGCAGGTTACACGATATGAAATTGATGCATGATGAATTGATGATGCAAAACAAACCCATGATTCTGGACGGGGCACTCACATGTTAAGTGAATGATATATCAGTCATCTGATCTCGAAAGCAAATGCAGCTAATAAATACGTAACCATGGCAATTGGCACCCCGTCCTAACTGTCTGATCGGTGATCGGGTGAGCTACAATATTTTGTAGTTTGAACCAGCAACGCAAACTAGGGACGGATTCTGTACGTTCCCCAACACCATCATCACTTCAGCCCCTTCATTTTCATTTAGGTCACACGACTCTAGCACCCGGCAAATAAAAAAATGAAAAAAACTCACTATGGATGAATCATGAAATGAACACTTGTTGGATGACTTGCACCAACAAATGCATGCTTACAAGACACATGACTGCTATATATATATATATATATATATATATATATATATATATAGAGACACACACACACACTAGTTATTGGCGCGCGCCCATGCGCGCGTACCACTGCACTCATATGTGTTCATGTTTTGTGTAATGGATAAGAGGAATTCGATAAAAACATGTTAAAGATAAGCACAGGATACGACATGCTACATATAGAACATGGTTATATCATTTCTGATGGAGAAACACATACAAAGTGCTTCCGGTGGTACATTTCATCCAATAGGAATTCTAAAAATCCACATATATAGAGGAGCAAGTAAAGAATAGAAATATGTAATTATTGTACTAAGTCCCCATCTAGCTTATTGCGTCAAGATGCTTAACTACATCTGAAGTTGTCAACTTAGAATTGTTGCATGGTGCAGACACTGATTAATGTTGTAGGAGCCGATATGCCTTCATCATAAGTACTTGATACAACTCTTGTATTGCAGATTTTTGCATGATGTGATTCAGGCATATATAGGGAGACCTAATTACGGGAAAAAACATAATCCTTAATTTATTTTGAACTAATCAAATTGTAGAGCTGGAATACGTCATCATTGCCATGCTTTGTTCACTGTATATGGAAAAGGGAGTTATTAACTTTCCTATTCAGGACGAGCAAACTAAGATAGTGGAACTGAAAACATATTGGGGAGTGAAGGTGATTCAGGTTTGGTTAAACTCCTGTAAGTTGGAAAGAAAGTGGCTCACATTCTACCGAAACAAAGAGCATGTTTTTTTTCTTCAGTAGTATGTAAGCTAATGTGCCAATAGAGAATCTCTTAACTTAATTAATCTAACAAAGACCAAATGAAGTAGTAGTTCCGTTTCCAACCGTAGACTATATCACTTCTTTTCTGTTCTGGGAGTTTTAAGGACTGGAAACAAATTTGATACATGGTATGAGGATATGCATATATAAAAGTGTTAGTTCTGTCAGTGTTAACAGGACAGAAACCAAGTCATATGCTTATATGTAGGAATAGGTAAAGAAACAGTAAAGGAGGAAAAAATGAATCAGACTCACCAAGATGCAACATGCAGCGTTTGATGTTTGAAAGGTCCAAAGCACAAAGGTTCCATCTGCAATTGGAAAACAATTCATGATTGGAAACATCCAACAATTTAGAAGACTCAAGACCCGTTTTTTTTTCACTTCATTATAGCTTGCCCTCATACTTCTGTTCTTTGTAATGCACTTGGGTAGCTACTCTATAAAATTAATAAAGATTATGGATTCCATGCAACAGACTTCAGATTAATTTTTTTGTCACAGGATTGGAAACTTGAGAGCTAAATATAAGGCTTACCTGGTGGGAATAGCAAAGTTATGCTGAATACAACATTGATCGATCCACGTCACTTCCACTGGCAAAAGGGGAGGGGGTTTACAACCTCTTGGGGTTTGAGGAATGGTGAGCCCATGAGCATGATGAACTGGAAGTAGCTATGCTCCCGTGATGACACAAACCCTTCTATGTTTGCCTCCTCGATCTTCATTATGATTGGTCCGCTGCCTTTCGTATCGTAGTTAACTGTGAATAAAATAAATGCTCCCAATCAGCTTTGCAAAATGCCAAGAATTTTCTTTTTGAGTCATTCTAGCATGAGCCCCAGTGTAAGGTAAGCTCAACAAAATCTAGACGGAAAAAACTACTTGATTTGCAATGTGAAAGCTTAATGGTGATATTCATGTAAGATCAGGGACATATCTTCCAGGATATTCTTTCTTGCAGATTCCACGTATTATCCGCTTGTGCGTAAATGGTACATGAGCTGGGTCGAAGAGTGTTTCTACCAAATGCCATACCTGCCATGCAACAGTGCTTGAAAACTCGAACCATGATAGAGAACTGTGAATATCCAAATGTGCAGTGCAGCTGGATCAATCAGTGAAAGAAGATGAAGATTCAGGAAAATGTCTAAGTCTTTACCTGTAGATAAGATCCCTGATGCCATAGACGGTGATGAACTTGGGTTGTCAATTCGGGAATCAATGGCAGCTGCTTCCTCTTCGGCATGTCCTTGTACTCTGCAAAGGATAGCAACTGTGATTGGAAATAGCAGCAAAATGTTGAACCATAGTAACTGCAGTAAAAAAAAACTAAAAGCACCTTTTCATTTTAGTTTGCGGGCTATGTATGTAGCTGTCTGCAAAATAATAAGACAACTTAAAATGATGTGGAATGGTAACACGTAAAAAAGTTTAGCTAATATGCTGATATTGTTTGTGGGCATACATGTTTATCACTTCTTCTGATTGAATCCATCAGAAAATAGACACATCATTTTAATATTAGAGTCAAGTATGTAGAACATCTGAAAATGAGCACCAGTAAAATTTGAAGACGAGACTTAGAAGGCAATGAAAAGAAAGAACTGAAGTTGCCTATGAAGTATAAAGACAGGTGTGGGGCAATGTATTTGATTGAAGTCAATATCTGATCTGTTATCTAAAAGCTTCTCCAACCACTTCAGGATCCTCATGAAGTTATCTGTTCTGCATGAAAATTATAGAAAATGGATTCATTTAGTTGGTGGCTCCATTTAGGATTATATGAGGTGCACTGTGAGTATAAGTGCAGGATGAGCGATTGCCATGGGGTGCAAAACAGAAGGATCGGAAAGCTAGCAAATAGTTGTCTGAAGTTACTAAATGTAGTTAATCTTTTTTCTACTATTTCCTTTATTTGTTCACTGGGCTGAGGAAGTGACAATAGAAAGTAGACTTACAAAGTCGCCTGACAGTTTTCAGAAGGTGGTAAACCAAAGGAGGAGGAAATCGTCTCTCGGACTGAAGTTGTTACAAGAATAAGAAGGTTAGCATTTGCATGAATAAAATTGGAAATTATATTTGTAAAGGTCAGGGTCAACATGACTATACTATTAATGATTGATTTGGAGCGAGGACGTGGTGGACAGGAGACCAAACAAAAGCAGATCAACAGTCAACACCACAGTAGTGATCTCGTTCTTATTCAGGACCCTTTCAACATAGGTGTGTGTAGAGTTTTAGAGCCAAGTTAGCAGAAAAGGATTGTGAGTCAGTAATAATCAGCTGACATAATTGAGTTGGAGAAGTATAATTACATGGAGTGGTCAAGATGTGTTTGAAGCTGGTAGGGATGGAGTGCCAGGTATTTATTGTGTAACCAGTTTGTTGCTAGAATCATGAAGAGAGGTACCTGTATTTCTTTGAAGCCATGGGTTTGCTCGCTGATTACCATTACCAATAATAACAGAGGTAATCAAATATGATCATAAATAGATCAAGCAAATGAGTTCAATGTACAGCATACATGAAGCGAAGCAGTAAAGGTTCCACCAACCACAATTTTAGCAAATGCATCATGGAGAATGTAGTCTTCTGAACAAAGTGCATAATAAGCAAATAAAGAAGATGGAGTCCAGGTATAACAGGTGGCAACCGTGGGTGAATAAGCAAGAGCAGAGAGAAATGGGAAAGGGGTTTTGTTGGAAATTGTGTAGTGTAATGAATTATGATAAATACAACTATTTGGAGAAAGTAATGCTGTGTACAATATTTTGAGAAAGTAGAGCTACCATTCTGAAACAGAAAATTGCCTGCGACTTTGGTAGCAAACCTATCCTACCTTATCATCCAAAGGAAAGATTACAGCAGGGAGAAGAGTTCGTTTTTGTTTGATTGCTTTATAGTTAGGGAAGTACTTATCTGAATGAGGCTAGCGATGTGCTGGTTCTTGACCCCATCCAATGATCCTGCACAGCGGCACATTTAGAATGTCAGAAGTGTTATTTGAAGATTTTCTAACAGGCATGGTAGGTTTAATTACTTCATAATATTAAAGGCTATATAGGTGTTGTTTCAGATGCACCGATGAAGCAAGCAAGCAGACCTGGACATGATGTAGACAAAAACGGAAAATCAGCAATAATAGCCTAACGATTCATAGATTAGCACTACGACTGATAAATTCACAAAATGGACAGTTCTACTTTGACGCTCTCAAATACATGGCATTGTTTAGGGAACCTTATTTTTTCCACTCCACCAAATGTTTCAGATTGTGGTTGGGACTACAGTACGCTACTTTAAAGCAGTGTTGTTCAGAACATATAGTTTATTTAGAACATGGACTACAAATATACAGAATGCATTAAAAATTGATAGGCATTGCTTGAATTTCATTGGTTTACATACAGCGAAAATATTTCAGATGTCCAAGGAAGTAGTTTGAGATGTATACCAATTTGGACTGCGTATAGTTCCTACCTCAACGTGGAGTGGCTGAGCATCGGCGAACTCCGGTAGCTTTCATATAATAGAATAGAAATCCTACAATACCCATAAAAATTTGCAGATGAAAAATTGTCAGTTCCAGCATTGCAAGTATGTTTTTTCTCAATAAATATGCAACTTGTCGTTGCCAAGATTATAAGAAGCGATCATTAATTCCAACTATAATTATGAACCAATCCTTTAAAAAAATACAAAAAGGGCATTTGCTGACACACAAAAAGGAAGTAACTTGTCATGTTCCCATCTTTTTTTTGTTTGATGAAGGAAAAACGGGCAAAGAACCGAGGCAAACTAACTGTAGTAGTCAAATAGAAATTAAGCTATCAAATTGATGTGCTGAAGATAAAGTAATCACCAACGCATGGTTCTGGCGGTAGGAGCTGCAGATGCGGCATGTACTGCCAGAATGCCAGATGCTGACGGCAATGGAGTTGGCGACTGAAGCCTCTCCGGCAGTGAAAGTTTAATCCCCGGCGAATGGCGCCATGGGGCTGGACTAAAATAGGTCGAGGGCAGAGCTGGTAATGCGGTGGAGGCGTGGAGCGACACATGGTAGCGATTTGATTTTGGTGGAGGCTAGCAGAGTGAATCTTGGCTGCCAGTAGCTCTCCTCGAGCGGCTGGAGAGCAGAGGGAGAAGGAAGGAAAAAGAATGGGAGTAAGAGATAGAGAGGTGTACACGAAGGGATAAGGGTGCCCTCCAACTGATGAGTTCGGCCTCGGACCGGCGCTGGCTTTGAGACCGCTAGCTCACCTCGGGGCGCCGTGGCCGCCGCCTCGTCTCTGCTGATGCCGCGCGGGTCACCGTTCGCCTCTCGACACGGCGCGGCTCGGACGCGTCGCTCGCCCCGGCCGCCGCGACCACGTCATGCAGTCGAAGCACTCCGGCCTCGCGCCGGCTGCGCCTGGACCCTGCGCTGCATACCACGGGGGGAGGGGCAGGGAAGCGGCGCGCCGAGGTTAGCGAGGCGGTGCTAGCGGCCCGGCAAGGGGCGCCGGGCGTACGCAGCGCCGGGCGCAACGTGCACCATGGAGCCCGGCCCCGGCCTGCTCGCGCACCGGTTCGGCGCTCTGGGCGGCGTCTCGGATGGAGGTTCGACTGACGTGCGGCTGTTGGCGCTGGCCCACGGAGCTACAGCGGCGGGGCTAGCCCGAGGAAGTGCCGCGACGGGTGGAGGGGTGGTGCTGAGGCACGGCGAGAGCGCAGCAGCGGCGAGGCATGGAGGGTCAGGACGGCCGGCGGGAGGCGACAGGCCAAAGTGGCGGACCAGGCGGTGCCTCGCCGGCAGGCAGAAGGAGGGGCAGCGGCCGCGGAGGTAGGCGAGGGGAAGGGGTGTTTTTTTTTTACCGAAGGGGGGCGGTGTCTCTGGCTGGTTCGCGAGGGGGGACAGCTGCGGCGACGGGTGTGGAAGATATTTCACAGCGGAGGACCTGAACGTAAGTTTTAGAAAATATAGGGACCTAACTGCAAAATGTCGTCGGCAAAGGTCGATTTCTAGCCGTCGGATCGCCGATCGGACGGCCGATGGAATTTTGGGTGACGTGGCCCGGCTATCTTGCCGGGAACTCCGGTAGCTTTACTGATATAGAATGCTCCCATGCCTTTGGATGCTTGCCATTCAGAGTATTACAAGGAATAGAGTAACCCGTGCGAAGTGTGCTTCTCGATCTTTCAAGCAGCAGCAGCTATACTCTATACATCATGTAGTCATCCATTGCAGCGGCTAGGATATTAATATATATTTTCTTTTCTAAAAAGAAAAATCTAAAGTATCCAACCATGGATGCATACTTCTTTGAAGTATTGGAGCTAGCAAACCAAACTACTCGGCCGAGCTGCTTCTTCGAAGGAGGCAGACGCGCCGCACGGCCTGTCAACGCTCTTGGCTTGTTCGGCGGCCGCCTCCACCCAATGGACATTCGTTACGAGCGTCCGTCCAGCTAGGTCCGTTGCGAGCCATCCCGCTTCACTGCGAACTCGGAGGTTTGGTCGTCCAAGAGTGCCTTGCATGTACAGTATGGAGGAGGCTCCGATCCCCACAAGTCTTTACCTTTTCTATTACCATAAATAAAACGAGCCTATGCTATACATATTACTGTAGCCATATACTAAGTTAAAACTACAGGCAAGACAATTATTGCTGAAAATAAAAACTAATATAATAGGCGCGCACATATGAATCGGAGAGATTGGCTTTACGAGCATGTACTGCATGTTGTTCTACACCTGGGAACACGCTCTAAGCGTGGCTCACCTAATAACTCTATAGTTTGCAGCAGCAGCAGCGATGCTGTACTGTAACTTTGCATCATCTATAGTTTCGTGTTTCTCGCTAAAAATCCTTGCCATTTCTCTCATTATGGGGTCTGCCACCACTTTATAATAATAAACTTGATAACCTTTTATTAAGAAAACATGTATATACACCTTGAACCAAACAAATTGGCCTATCTTCCTAACTTGGATCATACACGTCTACAAAAGAAATGATAATAAAATAATTACAACAAAAGTAGAACATCCCAAAAGAAAATGAGAGGAACTCACAAGAACCCATGTAGGCTAGCATCGAAAAATCAAGAACCTATCTACCCGCATTCAACATCAACCCGTTGATTATGTGCTCAAAATGGATCAAAGAGCATGGGATTCTCAACACGCCACGCTGGCCATGCCCAAACTGCTGCTCCGCCAACTCCAACAATGCCGCCATGCACGGCTCTCTTAGTATCTTTACTGGCACCAAGATCCTCTGGCCCTCTTCATCGTCTTCGCCATCGACGAGCATCATAGGAACGTACCCTTTTGGGACCTTCCCAGTGTCACCACCAGTGGCACAGGCGTACCATGGGGTGGCGATGGACTTCGCGCCCTTCTTCATTGATCCCAGGATGGCCATCTCTAATATGATATATGTTTTGGTGTCAAAGACTAGATTTTGATGTTGGTTGATAGGTGATGATACACGCTAATGTTATGTGTAGAGGTGTGTATAAGGTTTGGCAGGTATATGTAGAATAGTTGTGTGCGACCGCAGGTGGCAGGAGACTTCCTTTTTCTAAAAAGAAAAGGTATATGTAGAATGAGATGGTACTGATAGATGGTTTAGATGTTGCACAATGCGATGGAGCTTATATAGCCTTGCAATCAGAGGAGATTTGTGAAGCAAGGACTCATGATGAACTGGTACGGTTTGTACCTAAGTAACTAAGACACGGTACGTGCACTGGGTGAGAAGCTGATTATTAGATTATTAGCAAATAAGTTAACCTTGCAAGTATGGTGATGTTGACGTGCATTAGAGATAGGGATAGACGATGGACAGAAAGGAAGGGGAAGGGGAAGACGCGGTCTAATACTCTAACCAGCTTGGTCTTACTGTGTCTACTGCTGGAGTGGTGCATATAAGTTTGTTAATTGGTAAAAGATTATCTAATCAACAGTTTCTATCAAGAACAAAGACTCTCAAGGTCAAGTCCAAAGAAGAAGTTCAAAAACAGATAACGCACTTGCGTACGTAATGATCTTAATCCGTAGGTGCAATTAGGGGGCACGTGTGTGAACTGGATTGGCAGGTAGTATCACTTCAATAACTGCCGTCAGGTCAAACCAACTAGAGTGATTAGGAAGATCATATTCATATTGGTCAAATAATATCGCCACAACTTGAAGCACACCCAATTCCAATTTCATTAATTAATCCTACTACATATATTTCCATCATATCTGCATTAGGCATTTTCGCTCTACAAAGGGTTTTGTTGTTCCATATACCGGCCTATGATTCAGCACCACGTAAAAAGGGCAATCAAGAAGCTGGCTACAATTGAGATTCGCCCAAGTATTCGATGATCTCTGAGCTGAGGATCACATACCACCAGGTGCTTGTCAGAATGTTGTACATGTAAAGTGAGGAGGTGGTTGACAACCTCTATGTCTCCTTTTTCATGTCAAATTATGGTGCTAAGATTTTTTTTTTTTTCAATTTAGCACAATCCTGCTCATCGATGGAGATCATCATTGACTATATCTGTGAATCACTACCGGATCCGCCGCCTTTGCCGGATCCTGCCTGAAGCACACGGCAAAGGTAGCTTTGCACACGACAAAGGACTTTGCCGTGTGCGGCTCACGGCAAAGGGCATGTGCCGCAGACACGTGTTTTAAAAAAATTATTAAATTTGAGATGCAATAAATATGAACTCTTTAAATTAATCTAGAGCATTCGATCATCATAAAATCCAATGGTGTAGGCTCAAAGGTGTAAGCGTTTTAAATGAGAGATGTAATCAATATGGACTCTTTAGATTAATTTAGAGCGTTCGATCATCATAAAATCCGACGGTGTCGGAGGTGTAAGAGTAAGATTCTATGACCGTCAAATTCGTCGTCCTTTATAGTATAGATAATAACAATGTCATGATCGCGGGTAATTACTTCTGTGGTTAGTTAATTAGTGTGCAAAGCTACGTTGGTTTGTGATGTCAGCATATATCATAGTGGGACCAGCAAGAAGATATGAAATGGTAGTTTGGTGTCACTACATTTGATTATCGATTGGCATAAATTAGGTGTCTACTCTCACTGAACCAGGTTGCTATTAAGTAAAATATTCATATGACCACCTATAACAAAATAAAACATATGACTGGGGATTCATTAATTCTCAAACTGCAAAATTGACCTATCTTTACTGGAAAAGAAATAATAATATACATGTCATAATCGACAAATAAAATCGGTTTGACCTTTCTTCATACTACCTAGGATTGTACCTACCGTTAAGGCTGAAGCTTGTGCATATGCTGGGATATTCGCTTGCAGTAAGAGCATCTCCAACAGTTCCCCTATCCCCTTTTCTCTTTTCACTTTTCAGCAATATAGGGGAATTAGAGGTACAAAATCATCTCCAACAGTTCCCCTTCCCCTTTCCCCTTTATTTCTCCTCTTTATTTTCTCAATCCACCCTCTCCTCCCTTTCCTCTGCTCTTCTCCAACTGCACTGATCTTGCTTCGATGCAGCACTCCTGGCCGCCCGATGCCGCTGCGCTACCCGCGGCCGTCGCCCGTACGCCGCCGGCTGGCCCTGCCTCCGCGCTGTCCTGGGCGCCGCCGACCGACCCCGCCTCCCTGAAGCGTGCGCCGCCGGCCGGCCCCGCCTCCCTGCAGCATGCGCCGCCGGTCGGTCCCGCCTCCGCGCAGGCCTCGGTGTGCCGCCATGGCGCGGGCGGCCGTCGTCGTCGCGCGCTGCTGCCTAGGCGCGGGCGTCGCCAGGCGGTGCCCTGCCCCTGCCTCGCTCCGCAGCGGGTTGCTCGGCCATGGTGCGGCGACCGTGCGCCATCCCGGTCCCGGCCATGGTGCGACCGCTGTCGCTGGGCGCCGCCTACGAGCAAAGCACGGGCTTGAGATTGAGTGAACAGAGGGATGCAAGGGAGAAGAAGGCCCTTTGACCCATTGACAGGTGGGTCCCGTTTATCAGGAGGAGGAAAGGGGAAAGGGGAAAGGGGAAAGGGAGAACTGATTTTACCACCTCTCCCTTAAATAATAAAAATGTGAAAGGGGATTCCCCTATAGGGTGAGAAAGGGGAAAGGGAAAGGGAAACTGTTGGAGATGCTCTAAGATGTTCTTTTCGATTCCATCATTGCTGTTTGACTACCTAGAATTTAGAGAGGTCTCTCAGAAAGAACAAACACAAAAACAAAGGTCAGCTTCTCATCTCTAGGTATGCCACTTGTACGGACAATCTCTAGGTATGCCACTTGTACGAACAATCTGGATTAGGATAACAGTTTAAATTTTTTTATGTTCATTTGTGTATGTTGTAAAATCACAGAAATGTCAGTTTACTACTGTATAAACTGGTTATGCAAGCTTTGCTATGTGTTACGACTTACAACTTCATTAATATTATGAAGTTTGTTTACGTTGAGAGTGGTTTAGATTATAACTACTGTTTCTTTAGAATTAGGTGCCAAAGAGTCTTCCGAAATCTAGAGATTTCCAAGGGGAGTGTGTGTTTCTTTGAGCAATTCAAGTTCTATCAGCACATTTTGCCCAATGGAGCTACCATGCATCTTTACCGGAATTAGCCACCATTGCCTCTTATCCACTTGAAAAGACTGCATGGGCAAACAACAATCGAATCGCACTCTGAAGTTATGTTGAACTTCATGTTGGGCGTGAATATGTGTGTCATAAGCCTGCTGTCTGGCTATTTTTATCTGATTTGAGTGAAGAAAAGTTGATCGAGTAAATTGCACATGATTCTGTTACTCTTATAATTGTATTATATCCAAACATATAGTGCCGATGGCTCGGCAACTTCAGTCAGCGAAACAACACACCGATGCATGACACAAAACAACAAACCCATGATTCTGAAGGGCACTCACATGTTAACCCCGTCCGAGCTACTGTCTGATCGGACGAGTTACTACTATGCTTTGGAGTTTGAACCTGCAACGCAAACTAGGGACGGATTCTGTACGTCCTTCTCGAACACCATCATCTCACTTCAACCCCTTCATTTCCTTGAGGTCACACGAAATGGCCACTCTGTCAAATTGAGCTCATGACGGATGGATGACGCAGGAACACTTGTTGAATGACTTGTACCGCCAACAGATGCATGACACGACTGTTATATATACTCCCATGCCTTTGGACTTCTCATTCAATAGCTACATCATGTAGTCATTCATGTATCCAGCTTTGGAGGCATATTTGAAGTATTGGAGCAAACCAAACTACTCAGCTGAGCTTCTTCTTCCACGACACTTTGTTCTTGGGCGGAGAGCAACGCGGCGGCGGTAGCTGGAGGCGACGGGCCGCAATGCCGTCCTCCGTGGCGCTAGCCACATCTGGCGACGCCGAGTGCGATGACAGCGGTGCGCGAGGCGAAGGAGGCGCCCCAGGACCTGCTCCCGGCTCGTTCGCTAGCGTGTCCTCCATCCAGGGCACGTTTGCTGTGGGGCAGTCCGCTTCACTGCGAGCACGGGGATTTGGTCATCGAAGCGTGCCTTGGCATCCATGGTCCGCCGCAGCCATGAAATGATGCAAGCTATTGGTGCGAAAATTGTTAGACCCCTAGGATCTCTAGATGCACAAATAGCCGGGACTTTGAGTTCACAGAGAGATTCAAGAGAGATGCACATGCACGGATCTACCACTAGGGGAGAGAGGAGAGCGGGGTCGTACCTTCGCCGTGGTGCTCGGCGGTGGCGGCGGCGGAGCTCGGTCCGGCCATCACGTTCGGTCGGTGGAGTTTGCCCTAGGGGCAGCGACGCTCAGTGCAGGTGCTCGTCGGTCTTGGTGTTGACGGCGGCTTCCCGTCGCTTCTGCACCACCCAGATCGGTGGGTGTGTCGGTGGGGGTCTGGCGGCTCAGGAGAACCTCGTGAGTTGAGCCGTTGGCCCCCACCCCTATATGTAGTGCAGCGCGACAGGGGCCCGCCAACCATTAGGGTTGGTGCGCCCCCGATCAGGGCGCAGATCAGAGGGCCCAGTGGGCCGTTGGGCCCACTGGAGGGAGATCAATCTAACATTCTCCCCTTTGATCTCACTTTTAACTTTTGTACTCTGAAAGGACTCTTTTCAAAGTACTTTGTCTCATCACAGATGGACGCGTAGAGCATGCTTCATCGTCACGGTATTTTCCGATAGAATCAACCAGCTACAACTCATCTCTCTGTTTCTGAAACAACAAAACTTTCTTCTTTCGGGCCCTTTGTAATCCAAGGATCATAGGCTTTCCCTTAACCCCATGCCGGCTAAGTGTTCCTTGAACACTTTGGGTGGTAAGCCTTTCGTTAGCGGATCCGCAAGCATATTTTTTGTCTCTATATGCTCGAGACTTATGGTGCGATCCTGGATTTTATATTTCACAACATAATACTTTATCTCAATTGGTTTGGAAGCATTAATAGACTTGTTGTTGTGAGCATAGAATACTGCTGCCTGGTTGTCGCAGTACATGTTTAGTGGTCTTTGAATACTATCAACCACTCTTAAACCGGGTACAAATTTCTTAAACCACAATGCCTGCCCCAAGGCCTCATTACAAGCTATAAACTCTGCATACATCACGGGTAGATGATGGAGTGATACTTTGTTTTGAGCTTCTCCATGAGACAGCTCCCCTTGCGAGAGTGAACACATAACCCATGGTGGATTTTCTGTCATCTATGTCTCCCGCATAATCAGCATCTGCATACCCCTTTATCTTTAAGGAGTCAGATCTTGTATATGTAAGCATGAGACCTGTTGTACCTTGCGTATAACACAACGCTTTCTTACCATTTTCCAGTGCTCCATGCCTGATTTTCTTGGTATCTACCAAGTACCCCGGTGACAAAAGATAAGTCAGGGTGAATGCATACTTGCGCATATTGTAGGCTTCCAATAGCCGAATCATATGGAACCGCTTTCATTTGATCGAGCTCGTATTGGTTTCTGGGACACTGAAACCTCCCATATTTATCGCCCTTAACTATAGGCGCAGGTGTGGCTTTGCTCGCATGCATATTGAATTTCTTTAGAACTTTTTCTAAATATGCCTTTTGCGATAATCCTAATACCCCATTCCTTCTATCTCGGTGAATTTCTATGCCTAAAACATATGATGCTTCACCAAGATCTTTCATATCAAAGTTTGTGGAAAAAAATTCTTTGTTTCCAGTAGCAGACTGACATCACTGCTAGCAAGTAAAATGTCATCCACATACAAGATTAGGAAAATAAATTTTCCTCTCTTAAATTTTGCGTAAACGCAGTTGTCCTCTACGTTCACTATAAACCCACATTTCTTTATCACACTGTCAAACTTTAAGTACCACTGTCTAGAGGCTTGGTTTAATCCATAAATGGATTTCTTTAGACGGCATCCCATGTCTTCTTTGTCTTTCATGATAAAACCCTTAGGTTGTTTCATGTAAACTTTTTCTTCTAGTTCTCCATTGAGAAATGCCGTCTTTACATCCATCTGATGTAACTCTAGGTTATAATGTGCCACTAATGCCATCACTACTCTGAAGGAATCTTTACAAGAGACTGGAGAAAAAGTCTCTTTGTAATCTATCCCTTCTCTTTGCGTGAAACCTTTTGCCACAAGTCGTGCTTTGTACTTTTCTATGTTCCCTTTGGAGTCATATTTTGTTTTGTAGACCCATTTACAGCCTACTGTTTTGGCTCCTTTAGGAATTTTCTCCAGTTCCCAAACATGGTTGGAACTCATTTGACCTCATCTCTTCTTCCATGACCTTTTGCCACTCCGATGAGTGAGGACTACTCATGGCTTCTTCATATGTCGTGGGATCACCCTCCATATGAACTTCTATTAAATTATTTAGTTCATAGATGTCAGAGGAGATTGCAGGTCTTCTGACTCTTTGTGACCTTCTAAGGCCCTCTTGTTGTGGTACATTTTGTGCTTCAACCTCTGGCACGTTCTGTACTACTATTTCTGGCACATTCTGTACCACTGTTTCTGGCAGATTCTGTACCACTATTTCTGGCACATTCTCTGTGGGTGGTGGCTGCTGTGGCTCTTCCTCATGTGCAACAGTAGTTTCTATCGGTTCCTGAAGGACAGGTTCCAGATTTTCACTCACAGTTGTCATGGGAGGAATCACAGTAGACGCTGGCACCTCAACTGCAGGAGCTATCGGTGGAATCACAACCGCAGGAGCTGTAGGTGCAGCTAAAACAGGTAACTCGAAGAAAGGTTCTTGAACCATTGGAGTAGGTACATACACCCGCTTTTCTTTAAGATCAATCTTTCGAGCAACCATGCTCCCTCTCATCATGTCGTCCTCTAGAAAAACAGCGTGTCTCGTTTCTACAAACTTTGTATATCCGTTAGGACAGTAAAAATGAAAACCTTTTGACTTTTCAGGATAGCCAATGAAATGGCAGCTTACTGTATTGGGATCTAACTTTTCAATTTTTGGGTTAAATATTTTAGCTTCAGCAGGGCTCCCCCATACCCTCAGGTGGTTCAGGAATGATACTCTCCCTGTCCATAGTTCATACGGTGTTTTAGGCACAGACTTACTAGGCACTCTATTTAGAATATGAATGGCGGTTTTTAACGCCTCCATCCATAATCCCAATGGTAAGGTGGAGTAACTCATCATGCTTCGCACCATATCCATCAAGGTACGGTTGCGTCTTTCAGCTACTCCATTTTGTTGAGGCTCGCCCGGTGCAGAATACTAGGCTACTATTCCATTTTCTTGTAAGAACCTTGCAAAAGGTCCAGGCACTTGGCCATAGGGGGTATGGCGACCGTAGTACTCCCCTCCACGGTCGCTTCTCACTATTTTAATTCTTTTCTCTAGTTGGTCTCAACTTCTGCTTTGAATATTTTAAACTTATCCAACGCTTCTGATCTTTCTTTAATTGGATAAATGTAGCCAAAACCGGGAGTGATCTTCAGTGAATGTTATAAACGAGTCATAATCATCCACACTTTTCACGGGAAACGGTCCACAAATATCGGTGTGGATTATCTCTAAATTTCCCGCACTTCGTTTGGCTCCTTTTTTAATTTGTTTTACATATTTTGCGGAGGTAGAATTTCATTCTTTACTAATGTTTCTATTCTCCCCGTCGAAATATGGCCTAAACGACTAGTGCCATAATTTCGATGATACATTTTGAGTTCTCTTTCTTTTCTTTGTCGCTTTCTCTGACAAGGATACATCAACATTCACATTACACATAGAATGCACTTTATCTCGTAAGGATAATAAATAACGCTTATCATGAAGGTATGCAACACCAACACAATCATTATTCATCCAAATGGCACACTTGCCATCACCAAAAGGACAATAAAAGCCATCTTTGTCCAAACGAGAAAACTAATAAAGTTTCTTTAAAACGAAGGAACATACAATTCATCTTTAAGCAAAAAATAAAAACTATCAACTAAGTCAAGAGAGACGTCGCCGACAGCTTCCACCTTCGCTTGCACTCCATTCGCTACCTCAACGCATCTCGCTTCTTAGTGTAGTCCTTGTCGTATGGAATCCCTGTAAAGAATTTGCAACATGAACAGTTGCTTCCGAGTCAATCCACCAAGTAGATTTATAACACTGTGTATACAAGGATTCATTTACATTACATTCTCACCTTTAAAGACCATCACATACTTTAGCCAATCTGGACAGTATACTTGTAGTGTCCCTCCTTGTGGCAGTGATGACACATAGTGAAATGGCTCTTTATGTTATCAAGGTACTCTGCAGTGGAGACACTCTCTTCAATCGAGCCAAAGAAAACTGGCTCAATTGAGTTCTTTATCAAGTCCATGCACTTTTTATTTGCAATGAGCCACTGTCTGTTTGAGTGGGTGTAAGCCGTCTCAAGAAGGGCATACTCCCTCTCCTTTTGCTGCCAATCTGTATCATTCTCATTTTCAGCTCTCACCGGTTTCGGTGGCTTTTCTGGCTGTGGTGTGGTGGTCACCCACTTAATGTCATTACAGATGAAGGCGGAATCAATTTTTTCCCCCACTCTGCATAGTTGTCTCCCATGAGAACTGGAATCTCCTTGAGACTAGCCATCAAGTTGGAATATTCTGAAATCCACAATTAAAGGTGAGAAAAATAACAATTGCATGCATTAATTCAATGTTGGTCAAAAATAATACATACAACTATTTATGCAATTTAAATCTATATCACCGTTGGGCAGAAATAGAAATAAAAGCATATATCCTTTAAATCATGATATAATTATTAACAACGTTGGTCAGAAAATAATCATATCATAATCTGTGCAAAAATAAACTTTAATCATTCTTTCAAATTTAATTATCCGTTGGTTCAAATTAAATTTAAAAGAACAACATATAAACTTTGCAGCGGAAACATGAATAAAATTCATTAAGCTTTACTGTTCAGGGGTATAAACTTTCAATTTTGTACTTCTAAACATTTATCTCGTTGGTTCAAAATGCACAGAAATACAAAATGTACAAAAAAAATAAAAAATCATTGAAAATACCCCTGAAAAATACTGAATAAATGAAAAAAGTTACTGTTCACGGTTCTTCAATTTTGGCCCGGCAGCCAATGCCTGGGCTGCCGAGGCGGCCCAGCGCCGCGGCCTTCTTGGGGCTGAATCCGGCCCACGAGACCGGCCGACGCCCGCCGGCAGTCCGATCGCAGATCGACGGCCGAGCGGCGTCCCCGGCGCTGATGGCGCGTATAAAACGCGTGCGACGGCAGGCCGAAACCCTAGCCCCATTGTTTCTCCCCCCGCGCCCCTCTCGGTCTCGCAGGCGCCGCCGGCGGCGGAGCTTTCCTCTCCTGCGCACGGCGGCCGCCATGGTGCTGCCGGCGGCGGTGAGGGGAGGCGCCGCCGGCGCTCGGCCGCGGCTAACCCCTCCCTCCTCTGTCCTCCCCCTTTTTCCCCTCCTTCTCTCCCCACAGCGAGATCCGGAGAGCCGGCCCGAGGCCGGAGTTGGAGAAGACGGCGGCGCCGCCGTGGTGCCCCTCGCCGGCGAGCGCGTTCCCCTTGCGGGAGAGCGCGCCGCCATCGAGGAGTGCCATGGTGGCATCCCTGGCCCGAGCCTGCACGCGCGCGGTGAAGTTCTGCGGCGGCGGCTCGGGTCTGTCCGACGGCGATGGAGGCCGGCGGTGAGGGAAGTAAGGCCGAGCGACCTCTCCCCCTCTTCTATTAGCTTTTCTTTTACCCTAGATCTAGATCTAGGGTTAGGGTTTCGGGTCTTTTGCTTTTTTTCGATTTTCTTTGATTTTCCCAATCTATTTCTACTTCTAGTAGGCGACTGATACCAATGTTAGACCCTAGACCCTAGGATCTCTAGATGCACAAATAGCCGGGACTTTGAGTTCACAGAGAGATTCAAGAGAGATGCACATGCACGGATCTACCACTAGGGGAGAGAGGAGAGAGGAGAGCGGGGTCGTACCTTCGCCGTGGTGCTCGGCGGTGGCGGCGGCGGAGCTCGGTCCGGCCATCACGTTCGGTCGGTGGAGTTTGCCCTAGGGGCAGCGACGCGCAGTGCAGGTGCTCGTCGGTCTTGGTGTTGGCGGCGGCTTCCCGTCGCTTCTGCACCACCCAGATCGGTGGGTGTGTCGGTGGGGGTATGGCGGTTCAGGAGAACCTCGTGAGTTGAGCCGTTGGCCCCCACCCCTATATGTAGTGCAGCGCGACAGGGGCCCTGCCAACCATTAGGGTTGGTGCGCCCCCGATCAGGGCGCAGATCAGAGGGCCCAGTGGGCCGTTGAGCCCACTGGAGGGAGATCAATCTAACAAAAATGATGCTACCTCCGTTCCAAATTATAGGTCGTTTTGGCTTTTCTAGGTTCTTCATCTTTGTTATGCATTTAGATAAACGCTGTGTCTAGATTCATAGCAAAATATATGAATCTAAAAAAACCAAAACGACCTATAATTTGGAACGAAGGTAGTATCTTCTAACGGCTCCCACCATGGACGACGCTTGGCCAAGTCTTGATCTTTTTTAATACTATATATAGTAAATGAGCATTTGCTATATAGAATTCTATCAATGTAGTATATAGCCATATACTATAAGTTAACACTACTACAGGCAATTACAGCTGAAAATAAAAACTAAAAGGCGCATATGTACCGAGAGATCAATTGGCTTTAGGAGCATGTACCACATGCATGTTGTTCTACACCTCAGGACACGCTCTATGTGTGGCACACCTAAATAACTCTAGAAGTAGATCACAACATCGAGTTGGTCGGCAACAACCATGCTGTACCTGTAACTTTGCATCATCTAATTTCTTGTTTACTCCGTATTTCTCTGTCAAATCCTTGTGATTATTTCATTATGGGGTCTGGCACACCACCTTATATACTCGATAACCTTTTATTCAACAAAATATATACATCCTGAACCAAACAAATATAACTGACCTATCTTCCTAGATTGGATGATACACATCTACAAAAGAATGAAATAAAATAATCACAACAAGACTAGAACACCCCGAAAGAAAACGAGAGAAACACTCACATAATCCTTGTGAACCTATCTGTCCGCATCATTCAACATCAACCCGTTTAGTATATGCTCGAAATGGACCACAAAGCACGGGATCCTCAACACGCCACATTGGCCATGCCCAAACTGCTGCTCCGCCAGCTCCAGCAATGCCGCCATGCATGGCTCTCTTAGTATCTTTACTGGCACCAAGATCCTCTGGCCCTGTTCATCATCTTCCCCATCGACAAGCATCATAGGGATGTACCCTTTCGGGACCTTCCCAGTGTCGTCACCACCACTGACACAAGCGTACCATGGGGTGGCGATGGACTTTGTGCCTTTCTTCACTGATCCCAAGATGGCCATCTCTAATATGATATATGTTTTGGTGTCAAAGACTATATTTTGATGTTGGTTTATAGGTGATGATACACGCTAATGTTATGCGTGAGGTGTGTATAAGGTTTGGCAGGTATATGTAGAATGGTTGTGTGCGATCGCAAATGGCAGGAGAATTCCCTTTTCTAATTAAAAAAGGGTATATGTAGAATGAGATGGTACTGATAGATGGTTTAGATGTTGCGCAATGCGATGGAGCTTATATAGCCTTGCAATCAGAGGTGATGAATCATGATGAACTAGTACGGTCTGTACCTAAGTAACTAAGACACGGTACGTGCACTGGGTGAGAAGCTGATTATTAGTATTAGCAAAGTTAATCTTGCAAGTATGGTGATGTTGACATGCATTAGAGATAGGGATAGATGGATAGATGGGAAATGGGAAGGGGAAGACGCGGTCTAATACTCTAACCTGCATGGTCTTACTGTGTCTGCTAGTGGAGTGGTGCGTATAAGTTTGTTAATTGGTAAAAGATTATGAGACATTTGTGTTCTTACCCCCATTTTGCAGTGTAATTGTGATTTTGTCCTCATTTTTTTAACTTTGTGATTTTGCCCTTCATTATTCACAAGTAATGCGATTTTGGCCCTAGTCAATGGTCAAAACAAGGGTAAATTCGTAAAGACCAAAGGCAAAATCACAAAGACCTGTAAATATCGAAGGGCAAAATCACAATTACACCTCAAAATAGGGGCAAAATCACAAAAAATCCAAAGATGATCTAACCAACAGTTTCTATCGAGAACAAAGACTCTCAAGGTCAACTCTAAACAAGAAGTTCAAAAACAGATAACACACTTGCGTACGTAATGATCTTCGTGCATGTAGGGGGCACGTGTTTGAACTGGATTGACAGCTCAAGCAAGTAGCATCACTTCAATGACTACCGTCAGGTCAAACTGACTAGAGTGATTACGAAGATCATATTCATATTGGTCAAAATATCGCTACAACACTTGAAGCACATTGCGAAAGGGCCTCTAGCTGACTCTCAGTAGCACTCCTCATGTCCTGGGTTTGACTCCCCGTGGGAGCGAATTTCAGGCTGAGGTTAAAAAAATCCCCTCGTCTGTTGCTATAATCAAATCACAGGTCAAGGCTCGACCCAAGTCGTATCTATGGTTGGCTTGGGCTCTCCTGCTACCTGAGGGTAGTTGCAGAAGCCGTCAGCCTAGTGGTTGTCTCACAAGGGCTACGGGCCCCTATGTAAGGGTGGGGCAGAGGTTCGAGGGTTTTCTCGGTCTGTGTGAGAAGGTCTTCTCTCTTAGCAAAAAGCTCAGGGGCTGCCTTACCCCCCGCAGGTCGAGTTTTTAAACACTTGAAGCACATCTAATTCCAATTTGATCAATTAATCCTTCTAAGACATATTTCCATCATGTCTGCATTAGGCGCTTTTGCTATACAACGGCTTTTGTTGTTCCATATACCCTGTGATATTCAGCACCACATAAAAAGGGCAATCCAGAAGCTAGCTACAATTGAGATTCGCCCAAGTATTCGATGATCTCTGAGCTCACTACCGAAAACCGCTCCTTTGCCGTGTGCCTGAGTCTTTGCCGTGTGCATGTCCTCAGGCACACGACAAAGGGATGGCTTTGCCGTGTGCCAGAAAGCAGGCTCACGGCAAAGGCACTGCACACGGCATCATGTGTCTTTGCCGTGTGCCCTGAGGCCGGGCACACGGCAAAGAATTAACTCACGGCTAAGGGGCCCCTTTGCCGTGGGCCTAGATCCGGGGCTCACGGCAAAGGCCCACACACGACAAAGTTAGCACCTTTGCCGTGAGCCTGATGACTCGGCCCACGGCAAAGGTGACGGCGTGTGACGGCCGTCACCCTTTGCCGTGTGCTAGCCATGTGGCTCACGACAAAGGGCTGGCACACGGCCACGTCACCCCTTTGCCGTGCGCCCCGGATCCTGGCCCACGGCAAAGGTAGGGCCCACGGCAAAAGTTATTTTTTTAATCTTTTAGTCGCCCAAAAATTTTGTGGTGTCAATGTAACTTGCTTGGTATTCCATGTTAAGATTTGGTGCATTTCACAAATTATTTGCTATATTTAGTTATTTTATTTCTTTTCTTGGATTTATCGTTGAAAATAACTTTTGAACTGTAAGTGTGTCGAATAATGGAATATAATGGATTCAAAGGGAGCATACAAGTTATTGAGTCCATTATGAGGCTGTATCCATGAACTGTAATGAAAATTCGAGCGTGTGGTTCACGAAACATGATTATGCACGTTGGGCCGAATCGTTTTTAAATTTTAGAAAAAAATCCAAGTCTGAAAATCATCAGATTTGTCCTACCATCATGATTTCATGTGTATATGATGTGGTAAAAAGTTGAACACGTTTCGCACAAGCTGTCACGTACGCTGCTTACAAATCGAAGAATCTCTGGAGAAGTTTCTAAGAGTTGAGAATGAGTAGTTCATATTGAAAGGCGTAACTGAAGTCGAATTAGGTTTTGACTTCAAAACTTTTTCCATAGATAAAAGGCAATATAGATGTAGCGAGACCAAATTCTCGTAAATTTTCGTACACATTTCATAATTTTATAATTTTTTTTGAATTGAATAATATGAATCATATGTACATATATATATACATATGAAGTAACATACTTCTTATCATATATTCATCAACCATGTTGTTAATTGAGTAAAGCAAGCCATGTTCAAAATGTGACAAAGTTATGCAAAGATGAAATAATTGATCAAACTGAATTCAAACGATTTACATGATCTAAATCGAATTTGAATTTCAAACGCATGAAATACTAATGTTTTTGGTGTGAAAACCTTAAACATGAGTTGTTTAGGACCATAGGCAAGGTAACAAATATTATCAAAGTTTGAATTACGCGAAAATTTTTAAAATTTTTTGAACTTTGCCGTGTGTCATACCCTAGGGCACACGGCAAAGAGCCTTTGCCGTGGGCAAACCCTAAAAGCTCACGGCAAAGGGCCTTTGCCGTGTGCCCAGATCTGGCTCACGGCAAAGGTCTTTGCCGTGTGCCCAGATCTGGGCACACGGCAAAGGGGGGGCCTTTGCCGTGTGCCCCAGATCTGGGCACACGGCAAAGGGCCTTAGACTTAGCCACGTTTGAATCCCGCCCCGCTCACACACAGCCACACCTAACCGCCGCCGCCGCCGCCGCCGCCAGCTCCTCCCGGTCTCCCCCGCGCGCCGCCGCCGCCGCCGCCGTCCCCGCACGCCGCCGGACACGCCACGCCGCCGTCCCTCTCCGCGCGCGCCGCCACGCCCCGCCGCCGTCCCTCCCCGCGCGCGCCGCCAAGCCCCGCCGCCGTCCCCGCGCGCGTGCCGCCGTGCTCCCTCCCCGCGCGCCGGCCGCCGTACCTCCCCGCGCGCGCCGGCCGCCGCCTCCCTCCACGCGCGCGCCGGCCAGCCGTCCCCTGTGCGCGCCGTGCCTGCGGGAGCCGCCGACGGCAGGCCAGCCGCGCGCTGCCGGCCCCTCCCTCGGCCGGCAGCCCCGCCGGCCCCTCCCTCGCCGGCCACCTCCATCTCCGCCGGCCGGCCGTGAGGTAAATTTTTTTGTTTTTTCTGTTTTTCTTTATTTATTTAATTTAGTTAGTTTAGTTAGTTTATACAAAATAGTTTAGTTAGTTTAGACAAAATATTTAGTTAGTTTAGACAAAATAGTTTAGTCACTAATTTATTTTAAATTAGTATGATATTAGTACTTTAGTTTATTTTAGCATACTTTAGACAATTATATTTTGTTTAGTTTAAAGTGAATTGAGATGAATTGGTGTACTTAAATTAGATTAATTTGTATGTGATTGGACATATGTTTTTTTATTTGTTTAGTTAACTTGAATTAAAAGATATATGCGTTTGTGGTTGTCTATGTGGTTGTCGGCCATCGTGCCGTTGCTTTTGTTGCAGGTTTTGAAACCTCCCCGTGCGGGGGAGGTGCTATCGAAATTTTTAAATTTTGACATTTTTTTCTTTTTTTGTTCAGGTTGTTGCAGGTTCTAGGCGTGACACCGTCCCCGACTCGCCCCCGTTCCCGGTGCATCACCGTCCCCGACTCGCCCCCGTTCCCGTCGCGTCACCGTCCCCGACTCGCCCCCGTTCACGGCGCGTCACCGTCCCCGACTCACCCCGTTCCGGGCGCGTCACCGTCCCTGACTCGCCCCCGTTCCCGGCGCGTCACCGTCCCCGACTCGTGCTTATATGGACTTGTATGAGCTTGTATGGACTTCTATGCACTTATATGGACTTTTATTTGCATATGTGGATGATTGGACTATATAAACTGCCTGTGATGTGTATTGTGCTATACAAACTGCCTGTGATGTGTATTGTGATATACAAACTGCCTGTGATGTTTTGTATTGGGGCATAATTGAAATAAACAGAAAAAAGGGGGGACCTGGCGCGGTCTTTGCCGTGTGCTAAGGTAAAAGCTCACGACAAAGACCCAGCCTTTGCCGTGAGTATCTACCACGGCACACGGCAAAGGCCGAGTCTTTGCCGTGTGCTTTTACCTTAGCACACGGCAAAGGCCTCAGCTTGGGCCCACCTGGCGCGGTCTTTGCCGTGTGCCTGCCGTGACGGCGCACGGCAAAGACCCGTAACGGGCACGGCTGTTAAGCCCACGATGGCACACGGCAAAGACTTTGGCACACGGCAAATCTTTGCCGTGTGCCCGCGTCGGGGCTCACGGCAAAGATGGCCTTTGCCGGCCAATCTTTGCCGTGTGCCCTTTGCCGTGAGCCGCACACGGCAAAGTCTTTTGCCGTGTGCAAAGCTACCTTTGCCGTGTGCTTCAGGCACACGGCAAAGGCGGCGAATCCGGTAGTGGCTGAGGATCACAGCACGACCAGGTGCTTGTCTGAATATTGCACACGGAAAGTGAAGAGGCGGTTGACAAACTGTATGTCGCCTTTTCATGTCAAATTACGGTACTAAGATTGTTTTTTTTTCAACTTAGCACAATCCTGCTCATCGATGGAGGTCATCATTGACTATCTCTGGATCACCAGCGATCATGACATTGCTATTATAAAATCTAAAAGGACACCTCTGTGGAGGAACATAAATAATCTCAGCTTGACGCGGGAGATTTACGAAGCCGTATCGTGACCCACGAATGGTTTGCAACGCAATATAATTAGGATCTCAAAAGCAGGCCCATTATTTCTGTGAATACTAGTTAATTATAGTGGGACCAGCAAGAATATATGAAATGGTAGTTTGGTGTCACTACATTTGATTATCGATTGGCATAAGAGTAAAGTGTACGGCCGGTCCTTTAACTCTCGCGGGTGTGTCATCCCGGTCCACGACGCTTCGTTCCCGGGCGGCGAGCAACGCGGCGGTGGCAGCTGGAGGCGACGGGCCGCAATCCCGTCCTCCATGTACAGAGAACACAGCTGGCAATGCCGAGCGCCACGGCAGCGATGCGCGAGGCGATGGACGTAGAGGTGCGGCACGACCTGTCAACGCTCTTGGCTCATTCGCCGGCTTTCTCCATCCAATATCTGTTTGGCAGGAGCGTTGAGCTAGGTCCGTTGCGGGCCAGTCTGCTTCTGCAAGAATGCAGATTTGGTCCTCGAGGTGTATATGGTGACCTGCCGCAACAACCATGAAACGAAGGAAGCTGTTCGTGCGGAGGTGCATATGTACCGGAGAGATTGGCTACGAGCATGTACTTTGTACTTCATGTTGTTATCTATACCTGGGATTGGGAACCCACTCTAAGCGTGGCACGCCTAATAACTCTGCAAGTAGGTCACGACATCGAGTTGGTGGTCAGCAAGAAGCATGCTGTACTGCAACTTTGCATCATCTAGTTTCGTGCTTCTCGCTCAAAGTCCTTGTGATTTCTCTCATTATAGGGTCTGGCGCCACCTTATAAACTCAATAACCTTTTATTTAAAAATATATATACATCTTGAACCAAACAAGTATAATTGATCTATCTTCTAACCTTGGATGATTTACACGTCGTCTACAAAAGAATGAAAATAAAATAGTCACAACAAAAGTAGAACACCCCAAAAACGAAGAGAGAAACTCATCGAAAAATCATGAACCTATCTACCCGCATTGAACATCAACCCGTTTAGTATATGCTCGAAATGGATCACGGAGCACGGGATCCTTAACACGCCACGCTGGCCATGCCCAAACTGCTTCTCCGCCAGCTCCAGCAATGCCGCCATGCACGGCTCTCTTAGTATCTTTACTGGCACCAAGATCCTCTGGCCTTGTTCATCGTCTTCCCCATCAACGAGCATCATAGGGAAGTACCCTTTCGGGACCTTCCCAGTGTCACCACCAGTGGCACAGGTGTACCATGGGGTGGCGATGGACTTAGCGCTTTCCTTCACTGATCCCAAGATGGCCATCTCTACTATGATATATGTTTTGGTGTCAAAGACTAGATTTTGGTGTTGGATGATATGTGATGACAGATATGCACACACTAAACTTGGTAGGAAATGGTATTGTAGATGGTTAGATGTTGCCTAATACGATAATGGAGCTTAATTATATAGCCTTGCAATCAGGAACTGGCACGGTCCGGACCTAAGCAATTAAGACGGTACGTGCACTGTGT
This sequence comes from Urochloa ruziziensis, assembly GCA_015476505.1. Lineage (NCBI taxonomy): Eukaryota > Viridiplantae > Streptophyta > Magnoliopsida > Poales > Poaceae > Urochloa > Urochloa ruziziensis. The sequence continues at coordinate 58,390,369 of CM027121.1, read as the reverse complement.
GAGGAGTTGATGTTGACATGCATTACAGAGATAGATGGGCAGAAGGGAAGGGGAAGACGTAGTCTAATACTCTAATCAGATTGGTCTTATTGTGTCTGCTGGTCGAGTGGTACATATAAGTTTGTTAATTGGTATAAAATTATCTAACCAACAGTTTCTATCAAGAACAAAGACTCTCAATGTCAAGTCTAAACAAGAAATTCAGAAATAGATATAACGTACTTGCGTACGTAATGATCTTCGTGCAAGTAGGGGGCGTGTGTGAACTGATCTGACAGCTGAAGCAAGCAGCATCACTTCAATGATTAGGAAGATCAAGCATGCATATTCATATTGTTCAAAATTACGTCACAACTTGAAGCACACCCAAATCCAATTTAATTAATTAATCCTTTTAAGACATATCTGCATTAGGCGTCTTTTATACAAACTAGCAAGTTGGCCCGCGCAAATTGCACGGGTAGCTAGTTTTTTCTCATGCTACCACTTATACTTTTTTTTACTTCAGATTAACTTTTTCGAAGCGATTATTTAATTGTTTGTTGTTTTGTCAAAAGATAGCCCATAAAGATATCATATTTTTACAATTATATTTTATCTACAGCATGTAATATGAGTCCATGATAACATTAATATGTTTCCATGTTTTAGAGTTTTACTTTCAATGACAAAAATCTTAGGTTTTAAGAAGATATGTGTGAGGTAGCGGTTTTTGTAGTCTCTTATTCAAAGAATTTAGCTAACGTAGCACAATCTCACTTACATGTCTAGTTATTTCACCTTTCTCCTTTTGAAATATGCTTCAAAATATAACATAATATATTTTATATAAACATATATTTTATTTACTAAAAATAATAGTTATATATTTTCAATAGAAATATAATTTTTTATTCTTGATGCATTTTTATTTACGGTTTTTAATTATGATGATAAACTAACTTAGATCTTTTGTAGAATATCTTGTTGAGTGTTTCATTGTAAAAATTAAAATATACATTTGAATAAAATTGATATATCATCATACCATATTCAGGTGTCCTTTTGTTTAATAATTATTCTTCAGTCACAGGTTGCTACAACCATGTATACACATCATCCATATTGTGTTACCCTATTGTACACTTTTCCTGGCATGAACCCCACATCCAGATGGACAAATTTTCTTTTGTGGCTAGCAATATATGGCCCTATCCGTTGCATCTCTCTCTAAGGAGCTTCTCTCGGTTGCGTGTCGTTTCCTCTTGTCAAATACTACATGCATCTTGTTATGGTGTACATATCAAACATATCCTCTTGCCATATTTATTTGTCCTTTAGTTGAATTATTCCCTATTCACATGCTGCTACAGCCGCGTACATACATCATTACCGATTGTCTTACACCTATAATACTTTCTCCTAGCTTGAACCCTTCACTAACATATAGTGTGCGCGCGCGCTCTCTCTCTCAGCTTGAACCATTCACTAACATATAGTTCTCTCTATCTAGTTTGCTCAATACGTTGCAACCATCAAAGATTGATCATTGATTGCCCGTGTCGTTTCCTCCCAATTAACACTACATGCATCTCGTTAAGGTGTGTATGCGAACATCGATTTTCGAGTTGCTTTATTCCTATATCACGTAGCCATTTACTAAGGACTACATTGACATTCTTCTCTTCTAATTTTTTTTTGTTGTCATCGACTGAGCACAATGCTACATCGCAAGACATCACCTTCTCGATATTTATTGTCATCGTTGGTAGCTAGTGATCGTCGTGCCTTGATGGAAGGGACACTATAGGTTGTGTATCTATTGAGCAGGCTTAGGTCCTGTCCTAGCTACAACATGACTGCAGTGCCAGGCTTTCATTGTTGTGCTCCTAACATTGTTTGATAATTATTGTTGTCGTTTTATGGTTTTCTAGTTTAAAGTGACTTATGAGACCCTATTTGAGAGGGATCTAGTTCCTCCCTTTTAAAAAAACACACTTAAGAAGAGATACTTAAGTTAGCTAGTTTGTATGTCTTCATCATTTTTTATTCATTTTAGAAATGACTCCTGGGAGTCATTTTATATGAAGAGAAGTTAGAAGTAGAGCTGAAAAAAAACAATTGATGATGTAACCTTAACCTTTTTTTATTCCACATATAGAAACGTGTAAATCAGATTGAAGAAACTGATAATTTATTAACTATTTTTCTCCTACGTATGGAATCCTAATCGAATTGAGCTTCTTCTCTATTTCATAATTAGTATAAATGATGTAATGGGTATGATTATTGATTAATTGTACTTGATGTGGACTCGTTAGGCTGTTTCAATTAAAGTGAATAATGTGGACCGTTAGATCCACTTAAAATACAATGGTATGTATTTTCTGTTTTTTAGATTAATGTGGGATTTCTAGGTCCTCTCAGTGAATTTGGTGGCTTCTTTTGACTCCATTGGATGTAGTTCAAATGATGATTGTTGTTGTGGCTGCAATCATATGAGACCATGTGTGGTGGTCTGCCACATCATTGGTCAGATTTGTCCGTAGCATTCTCCTCACATGCCCTTGTATATAGCGAAGTGGATATCTCGCTATTTCTAGTGACGATTAATGTATATCTGGTCCCATTACAAAAGCTACAATGCTTAGAAGTAGATGAGTTAGGTTATATATGTTCTCTTCTCTAACACTATTGGTAATTTTTAGGCCGGAAACATGCTAACTTTTTAACGCTATTGTCCATACCAAGCTAATAAAGGGTTATATTGAATAATGCAAGGTAAAATAAAAAAATATGTCAACATATTTTTATTTTATTTTTCTATAAGAGAAAAGTATTGGTATTTTTGAAATAAAATATATCTTGGCATGAAAACACACGTCATGCAAAGAATGCAAAAATAAAAAAATAATGGTAATATGATGTCACGTAAGCTGTGATGGCAAATGTGTTGGTGTATTCTTATTTTATTTGTCTAAAAGAGAACGGTTTTGTTATTTTAAAATAAAAATATCTTTGCATGAAAACACCGTGTTGAAAGAATGCTAAAAAATGTTAAAAAATGAGTGTGGTTAGTTTCACATATCCCTTCTCTAATTGATATAGAATATTTTCCAAACATATTTTTATTTCCTTGCTTTACCATATGATGTCACGTATGATGGTAGAGTTCGTTTATGTTTCAATCTCATACTGTATGTCGTAGATAGTTTTATTTTTTAACTTTACATATCAATATTTATCAGTCGTATATGATATGGACTCTTTAAATTACTCTGAACAGTTAGATCTTCATAAAATCCGACGGTCTAAATCCTTCTCTTTTTTAGATTAACGTGGGATTTTCTTGGCCCTCTCGGCGAATCTGGTGGCTCCTTTTGCTTCTGCTTTATTAAGATAATAGATGGCTTTGCTGTTCCATGTACCCTGTGATTCAGCGTCACATAAGGTTTTGTTTGGATATGAGCGGTTTGGAGAAGATTGAAGGGGATTGGATATAAAATGAACTAATTTCCCCTTCAATCTCTCTCATTCCACCTCAATACAGGAGTACCCAAACAAGACCTAAAAAGGGCACTCAAGAAGCTGGCTACAATTGAGCCCCTTCATTTTCATTAAGTCACACGACTTTGGCACCCTGCAAAAAAAAAAGGATGACGCATCGTGAAAAGAGCTCATGATGGATGAATGATGTAGCATGAACACTTGTTGGATGACTTGCACCAACAGATGCATGCTTATTACATTATATATAATCCCATGCCTATGGAATTTCATTCAGTGTGTTAAAAGGAATAGAGTAACCCGTGCTTCTCTCTTTCAAGCAGTAGCAGCAGCTATACACCATGTAGTTATTCATCCAACTATGGAGGCAGTTCATGCCTTACGAATATACGGCCAGCGAGCATAGAGTTAAGAAAAGAGTAGCCAGGCGAGCCATGTTGCCACAGAAAGTAATGAGTTGTTATCAGTCATTGAAGAGGATTCAGTAGATGATCTAGATCTCTATCATCATCTATCTCTATATCTAAATATGGAAGAACCCTCGAAGCCTGTCCCCGACGACGATGCCCCCTGGGCGAAAGGAAAGGGGCCGCCATTCTCTTTCTTTCCTCAATCGTTCCGATCATTTCTCTCATTCCCTTTTGTGGGGCCCCGGGTTGGTTCGTTTCCTCCTCTGAAGCATTGGAGCAAACCAAACTACTCTGCCGAGCTTCTTCTTCCACGATGCTTTGTTCCCGGGCAGAGCGCAACCGTGGCGGCGAATCGGGTGTGCGAGGCGATCGAAGGAGGTAGAGGCGCGGCAAGACCTGTCAACGCTCTTGGCTTGTTCGGCAGCGTCCTACATCCTGTGCACATTCGCCACGAGCGTTGAGCCAGGACCGTTGCGGGCCAGTCCGCTTCACTGCGAGTGACAGGATTTCGATTGGCGAAGCGTGCCTTGGCATATCTGCCGCAGCAACCATGAAATGGTGAAAGCTGTTGGCAGAAAATGATATCATTTGACGCAGTGGCAGAGCGTGGCATCCAACTAAGTAGGGGCTAGATGAGAAACTACTCCATTGCAGTGCAGATTTATGTGCTTTTAGACTGTTGGCAGGTCTTAGATTAGTGATTTTTTTTCTCCAGAGAGAGGGGGGGGGGGGGGGGGGGGGGGTGCTGGCGCCCAGGTTCGCCTGAACCTAGCTCCGCCAGTGATTTGACGGCTCCCACCATGGCCAAGTCTTATGTTTCTATTACCATAAGTAAACGAGTATATGCTATATATATCAATGTAATTACCACATAGTATAAGTTGACACTACAGGAAATTATTATAGCTGCAAATAAAAACTAAAAGGCACATATATATATATATATATATATATATATATATATATATATATATATATATATATATATGTATATGTATATATGTATGTAGTATATATGTATGTATGTATGTATGTATGTATGTATGTACTGGAGAGATGGCTTTATGAGCATGTACTACCACATGTTGTAATACACCTCATAACACGCTCTAAGCGTGGCACACCTAATAACTCAGCATCGAGTTGGTCAGCAAGAACCATGTACTGTAACTTTGCACCATCTATATAGTTTCATGTTTCTCGCTCCAAATTCTTGTAATTTTTCTCATTATGGAGTCTGGCACTACCTTATAATAAACTTGATAACCTTTTATAGTTTTATATTAAGAAAACATGTCTACACCTTGAACCAAACAAATTGATCTATCTTCCTAACTTGGATGATGCACATTCACAAAATAAATGATAATAAAATAATCACAACAAAAGTAGAACATCCCCAAAGAAAATGAAAGAAAACCTCACAAGAGAACCCATCGAAAAATCATGAACCTATCTATCCGCATTCAACATCAACCCGTTGAGTATATGCTCGAAATGGATCACAGAGCACGGGATCCTCAACACACCACATTGGCCATGACCAAACTGCTGCTCCGCCAGCTCCAGCAATGCCGCCATGCATGGCTCTCTTAGTATCTTTACTGGCACCAATATCCTCTGGCCCTCTTCATCGTCTTCCCCATCAACAAGCATCATAGGAACATACCCTTTTGGGACCTTCCCAGTGTCACCACCAATGGCACAGGCATACCACGGGGTGGCGATGGACTTGGCACCTTTCTTCATCGATCCCAAGATGGCCATCTCTATTATGATAAATGTTTGGTGTCAAAGACTAGATTTTGGTGTGGGATGATACGTGATGACAGATGCACACTAATGTTATGTGTGAGGTCTGTTTAAGCTAGCTTGGTAGGAAATGGTATTTGACAGATGGTTAGATGTTGAACAATACGATGGAGCTTATTATATAGCCTTGCAATCAGGGGAGATTTGTGAACTGGCACGGTCCAGACCTAAGCAATTAAGACGGTACGTGCACTGCATGAGAAGTTGATGTTGACATGGATGGGCAAAAGGGAAGAGGAAGACGTATAGTCTAATTAATACTCTAATCAGATTGGTCTTACTGTGTCTGCTGGTCGAGTGTTACATATAAGTTTATTAATTGGTAAAAATTATCTAACCACCCAGTTTCTATCAAGAACACAAAGCCTCTCATGGTCAAGTCTAAACAAGAAGTTCAAAAACAGATAACGTACGTAATGATTTTTGTGCAAGTAAGGGGCGCATGTGAACTGGATTGACAGTTCAAGCAAGTAGCATCACTTCAATGACTGTCGTCAGGTCAAACCAACTAGAGTGAATGGGTGTGTTTGGTAGCTTCGCTGAGTCGGGCAATAGCTCAGCTGGGCAAGCTTGCCCAATCCAGCTATGCTCAGCTTGCACCTGAAGCTAGTTTGGTTCTTTTGCCTGGCTAGCAAAGTAGTTTGGCTGGACACGTATATTTTCTGAGGCTGCCGCTTGCTTTTGCAGCAAATTAATAATACAAACATGTGTTGACAAACTGACACAGATGTAATATAGATCAAAGTGAAGTCTGCTGTAATACAGATCGAGCGATTGATTCTTGAGCGCTTGTTTTTTGTGATGCATGTAAGATGAAGATTGTGTACATACCAAACCAACGATTGATTCTTGAACCTGTTATCAGATTGGTTAGAGGAAAAAACGGATTTGCTGCCCTCGAAAGACTCCCGTGACTCGTGTGGCATGGTATAAATTCTGACTCAATTAACGGTGAAAAAAGAAGGCAGCAGCGCGGGAATTGAAGAAAGAGGTGGCGTACGACGTACGAGCGCGAGTTTGCCGATAGAGGCGAGCCGATTCGGCTCTCCGTCAAAAGCGAGAGTTTTATTGCCCAGGCAGGCAATCTAGCCGCTAAAAGCAAGATTATTTTGGCAGTTCCAAATATTAAGCCTAGCCTAGCAAGGCTACTTCTCTTCTTGCCGGGGATCCAAACGCACAAGAAGACCATATTCATTCATATTGGTCAAAATATCGCCACAACTTGACACACGCCCAACTCAAATTTGACTAATCCTTCTGAGACATATTTCCATCTGCATTAGGCGTTTTTGCTGTACAAAGAGCTATGTTGATCCATATACCCTATGATTCCACAGCGTATAAAAAAGGCAATCAAAGAAGCTGAGTACAATTGATATTCGCCCAAGTATTCGATGATCTCTGAACACTACGGGAAATCGCTTGTTCGTCGTGTGCCAACGGCCTCGCCGTGTACCTCTTCGCGGGCACACGGCAAACAAGCCTGTTTGCCGTGTGCCTGCCCACGTGGCACACGGTGGACCCAGGCAGGCACACGGCAAACAGGCCTGTTTGCCGTGTGCCACGTGGTAGGCACACGGCAAACAGGCCTGTTTGCCGTGTGCCACGTGGCAGGCACACGGCAAACAGGCCACCCCAAACGGCCGTTGGCTTGGCCGTCAGCTTTGCCGTGTGCTGGGCCACGTGGCACACGGCAAAAGGGAAGGCACACGACAAAGTGCCCTGTTTGCCGTGTGCCGCACGTAGGCACACGGCAAACAGGCAGCAAAAATTTTGAATTTTGCCTCCAAATTTTTTACTAACTTTTTTGTCCTTGTATTATTCCATGTTAGTTTTGTACATGTTTTTCGGTCTGTTTGCTATATTTAATCATTTTATATCATTATTTTTAATTTTGTCGATACGGCAAATTTGAACTGTAAGTGTTTCAAATAATGTAATGTAATGTTCAGAAAAATGTTATTCGGATTTTTAAGACTAATATGATGCCATGTTCATTAGATGGAATCAAATGCAAAATATATTGCTCGCTTACCGTGTGCCCGCATTTGGGCTCGGTTCGTTTAAAATTTTTATAAAATACAAAAAGGTCAAAACATTATAAATTTTGGCGTGATGTCATGTTTTCATACGTAGAGGCTATGGTAAAAAATGTAGAAGGTTTCGAGCAAGTTGACGCATTGCCTCTTTACAAACCGGAGCTTCTCGGGAGAAGATCCTAAGAGTTTTGAATGAGACGTTGTGATTTGAAGCAACGTGACAACTCAAATTTTTGTTTTGCCATAAAACTCATTTTTTATAGTCTTCATACACCTTAGACAGGTCCATGCCCAAATTTGGTTATTTTTTGAATCCGTTGATATTTTTAATTTTTTTTCTGTTTAGGCAGAAAATGTTTGCCGTGTGCTTTCCCTAGAGGCACACGGCATAGATTGATTGCCGTGTGCCTCACGGTCGGCACACGGCAAACATCTTGAAAATTTCAGAATTTTAAAAAATGTGAAACATTTTAAAAATCCAAAAAAAATTAAAAAATGAAAAAGTAGGCTGTTTGCCGTGTGCCCAGATCCAGGGCACACGGCAAACAATTTTAAAATCCAAAAAAATAAAAAAAATTCTTCGCCATGTGCCCTGGATCTGGGCACACGGCAAAGCTGCAGGCTTTGCCGTGTGCCCAGATCCAGGGCACACGGCAAAGCTCACGCCCCTTAGCCGTTTCGGGCCGCCTCTTCCCCGCACACACACATAGCTCACACACGCACGCACGCCGCGCCGCCATCGCCGTCGCCGCCGCCGCGCCGCCGCCGCCGCGCCTCCCCCAGCTACGGCCGCGCCTCCCCCACCCCCGGCCGCGCCGCTGCCCCGGCCGCGCCGCCGGTCGCGCCTCCCCCACCCCCGGCCGCCGAGCCGCTGCGCCGCCATGCCGCCACGCCGCCGCGCCGCCGCTCCGCGCTGCGCCGTGCCGCGCCGGCTGCCGCCTCTCCGGCCCCCGCTCCGCCGCTTCCTGGCCGCCGCGCCGTCGCGCCGGCTGCCGCCTCTCCGGCCCCCGCTCCGCCGCTTCCTGGCCGCCGCGCCGGCCGCCCTCCCCGACCGCGCCTCCCCGGCCGCTCCTCGGCCTCCCCGGTCGCCCTCCCCGGCCGCTCCACGACCTCACCGACCAGCCGGTGAGTTTTTTTTATTTAGTTGCTTAGTTATAATTAGTTGTTTGATTTAATTTAATTTAGTTATAATTAGTTGTTAATTTAGTTAGAAAACTTAGATAGCATATAGTTAGTTATAATTAGTTGCTATTTTAGTTAGAAAAACTTAGTTAGCATATACTTAGTGATAATTAGGTGCTGCCGAAATATTTACATTGACATTTCTTTGGTTTTTGATGTGCAAAAGCCACCGTCCACGGGAGCCCATCTCCGCCTCGCCGCCGTTGAGCCTTTAGGTGAGCCTTGTGGTTTTGATGGTCAAAACCTTGTGTCCGGCCATCGAGCCGTGTGCTTAAACATCTGTGTGGCCCGACCTTCGTGTCGTGGTTTTTGTTGCAGGTTTGGAAACCCTCACCGTATAGGGGAGGTGCTGGCGAAATTTTGAATTTCATATAATCATTTATTGAATATTGCAGGAATCCGCTTCCACTTATTCGACGGAGAGTCGGAGCTGTAGCGGGAGTCGGAGCCGGAGCGGTACCAGGAGCGGGAGCCGAAGCGGGAGCCGGAGCGGTATCAGGAGCGGGAGCCGGACCGCGAGTCTACACCACGCCGGCCACGCCTACACCGCCGACCTACCGTAAGCACCGCAATCACGCTCGCGTTACATGCATGTTCGTAGATCACGTAACCCAGTTAGGTGTCTCCCGTTCGAAAGAGATACGGTTGGAAATATGCAGAACTTTGCATATGGGTGGAATTGAAATAAAAACAAGAACAGACTGACTAAATACCTCAGGGCGTGGATTTCTCAAGTTAACGCTGGAGGACAGTCAGTGGTCCTCAGGGACGTTCCAGGTGCGAAGAATTTGCCAAGCCGAGCGGCGGCTTGGACTTTGTCGACGCGCTCGGGGGCTTCGCGCGTGTTGTCCCCCTCGGCGTAATATTCATACGCTGGGTGAGCCCGCTGCTTGAGCGGCTGAACCCGGCGCAGAACAAAGTTGGCTGCCACACCGACGGCAGACAGCCCATTGTCCTTCAACTGGGAAATAAGACCCAGGAGCTCCCGAACCTGGTCCATTTCACTCTCCTTGGGAAGAGCGGTCCAGGATTGGGAGGGGACAGGACGAGAATCAATTTCTGGAGAGATGGCAGGCGAGTGGTTTCCTACGTAAAACCACTCGGACTGCCACCCCTTATTGGAGGTAAGGAAAGGGATATCAAAATACTCCCGAGTTCGACCCTCGCAGAGTTGGAGTCCGGCGCCCCCGACTACTTGTGGGCAGTCGGTTCGGGGATAAGGCTTAAGGAGAAAAAGATGAATGAAAAGATTGAAGTGAGGCTCTATCCCAAGATAGGCCTCACAGAGGTTGATGAAGATGGCGATGTGAAGGATAGAGTTGGGATTCAATGCGCAGAGGCAGATCCCATAGTAATGCAGCAGCCCGCGGAGGAAAGAATGCGCGGGCACGCCGAAACCACGGAGAAAGAAAGATTCAAACACCACCAAATCAGAGGAGTTTGGGGTGGGGAAAGACTCACCGGCGGCGGCGCGCCACTCGGCGGTTTGCTGGTCGGGGAGGACGCCATCCATGACGTGCTGCTCGAGGCGCTTGGTGGTGGTAATGGACTCCCTCCACTCGGCGGCGCGATCTACGGCGACCTCGGCGGTGGCCTTGCCCTTGGACGACCGGGCCCTTGCTGGTGACTTCTCCTTCCGCTTCGAAGGCTTCCTTCCTCTTGGGCGCCATGGCAGCGAGCGGTGCTGGAGAGCGAGGAAGAAGGTTGCGGGAGCAGATCTAGGGTTTTGCTCTGGCGCAAAGGGAACTGGAGCGTCGGGAAGGCAAATGGCAAGTAAAGGAAGAAGAATGCGGCGGGGATGGCTTATAAAGGAAGGAACCGTTCCTCCCGCGCGCGGCGCGGCGCTTGTCTCGGGAACTCAACCGACGCAGGCACGTCCCGTCGCTTTGAATTCAAAGATGCGGTAGGGACTCGCGATATCTCGCGATATCTCGCCTTCCGTAAGGCGACCGTTAGGGACGCAACGGACTTTTAGGAATAATGGGCCTAATGGGCTGAAATATAGCACGACCTTTCGGTTCTGTTACGATAATAAATTTGTGGGTTCCTGAGCTAGGGTTCAGGGGCAGAAACCACTCGGTCGTGAGGCTAAAATTACTCGACGACCAGACTCGATTTTGCAATTAATATTGCGACCTCGCAACTGATTTTTACGTAAGGCATGCGATACTATCGCTAAATTGACTCAGCAATCTGGGTCAAATGCTGACAAGTATAAATCTTGTGAGAAGATGGCTTACCATATGGTCAAGCTGAGTCGTGGGACACGACTCGGAAGTCATGCCGAGTTCAAAGAACTTGAGGACAAAATCCTTATAAAGGGGAAATAAAAAAGCCTCTGAAGGAAAAGATTATCTAAAATCCATGTCCAGAGGCATGGGGGCTGAAAAAATCAGTCGGAATTCATGGCTTTCAGAGTCTTGACACGATCATGCTGAGTCGTAACAAGACTCGGGGGCTACACCCAATGGGTGCACCTGGAGGTGCACACCATTGATGGATCAAGTTCAAAAAGAGATTCATAATATTTATTTTTGACCCTCGACCAGAATATTCTATTCTACTCAAGGCTCGGGGGCTACACCCAATGGGTGCACCTGGAGGTGCACACCATTAAGATCAAGATACAGATGTGTAAAAATTGAAGACCTTTGGCCAATTTCATACTAAAATTGCCCAAAGCCCGGGGGCTAAGTGTATTCATTTCGCTGTCGCGTCGTGAAGAAGAGCACTCCTTCCCCTCATTTTGACTGTAATTGAAGAATTGTTTTCAGGAACGTCTGAGAAACCACTCGGATCTTCTTTGAAACCACTCGGATCTTCTTCGAAACCACTCGGATGAGATCTTAGACAACTTGGAGCACTCGAATCATGCAAGAAAAGATGGAACAATTACAGCCAACGATCGGCCAAGAAGTGCTCGGGGGCTACTGTGGGGGATATAGTACCCGGGTACCTCACGAGCAAGCCTGGCAGCCCACCAAAAGGGGGCAGCCCAGCCCACCGTTCTGGACCTGAAGACGTGCGGGACAAGTCGGCGCACAGAGGAAGGATCTGGAAGGAGAAGTCCTAGTTGGAATAGGAGTTATTGTAAAGAAGGAAAGGATTCTTAGAGATAGGATCGGATACAAACCGACTTGTAACCCTGCCCCCCGATATATAAGGCGGGCAGGGACCCCCTCCAAAAGCACTTGATAACTAGACACCACATCTCAACAAGCAATACAACACCCCAAAACAGGACGTAGGGTATTACGTCGAGTCGACGGCCCGAACCTGTATAAACCCTTGTGTCTGTCCATCCTAACCATCCTGCTTCCGATCTTTGCGATCTTCCCTGCATTACAAATCACTTCCGTGGGCTACCCCGTGGAAGACTGCCGGAGATAATATCACCGACAGTGGCGCGCCAGGTAGGGGATATCGCCGAGATCAATCTGGTAAGCTCGATGGATCGCGTCAAGATCTTGGACAGCTGCAACCTCCCGGACGTCGACGAAGTCGAGATCCAGTTCGGGGACGTCATCACCACCACCGTCTTGGATACCCAGGCGGCAGGAGCTACGGTCGCCACGGAGGTCTCCTCTCTGGCGCCGACTTCGGCCATCACGGCCCAATCCGGTCCGATCGCCTCTGATCGTACCGGATCTACCCCGCTGAGTCCTTCGCAGAACGCGAGGCCAGACCAGTCGGGAACAGATCTACAATCACTCGGTTCCGATCCGACTCCTGAGAGTCGCGTCGCCGAATCATCGCAGAGCGTAAACGCTCAACCCACACGCGTCCAGAGCCCTGAGGTCATTGCTGTTCAGACCCCTGGCTTTTGCGCGCTTGCTCGGAAGCAAAAGATGAAGGACATCGTCCAGTCGGATGATTACTTCTCTGGGAGCGACTCCTACGGGCTAGATCTACTGGGACCCTCAATCCTAGACGATCTGCCGGAAGGATACACGGTGTCCGATGCCTCTACAGAGCCGGAACTACTAGGATCACTCGGAGAATTGACTCCGAGTAGTTTGGAGCGTTACACGCCCACATCCGACTTCTCCGAGTCCGAGGAAGACTACCTCGCGCAAGAAGGAGTCGGATCATATTGTTACATGGTGGCGCCAGCAACGCCAACCAATCCTGTCTCAGAAGATGAGGTCACTCCTGCTGAGGAGACGACCGAAGCCAGGAACCAGCGTCGAGGACGCAATGCCAGTCGGGCGACTCGCAGAGCCGCACGACCACACGGAGCCGCCGCGTCAGGATCTGGTACTGCTCGACTCCAGGAGCCTCGCTCTGAAGATCATCGTCGCCAACGGGATCAACACGAGCGGAGGAGCGCCCGGAACTTGATGCGCGACGGCACGTTCGAGTTCAACGGACACGAGGTCTACGAGACACCGGTCCAGAACCTCGTTACTATCAACGAGGAAATCAATCGGCTACCGCCTAACACTCCGGGCCTGGAAAAGGTAAGGGCTCTTGTGCAGGCCGCCTCCGTCCAGGTTCACCAGATGCAAGGCAGAACGACCACCGACGCTCCTGAACCCGATTCATCTCGACACCGGGCCGGCGGCGGATCGGGTCGTGATGAAGACCTCCGCACCACGATCAACAGAGATCGAGATGCAAGGGACATCATCACCAATAGCACTGAAGAGCGCCATCGCGAAGAACTCCGACGGCGCCAAGAGTATGATCGGGATCATGGAAATCCCCGTCGTAACCCCAACAGAAGCGGCTACTCGACAGAGTCAGACTACTCTGACCTCTCCGGTAGCCCAAGGCGCGGCAACAACGGCGGTCGACGACGAGTGCTTCCGCCACCCAGGCGACCGACTCCACCAAGAGATCGAACTTCACCGCGCAGCAGAACCTACCGGCAGGACCGAACTCCACCCAGGACTCGGAACTATCGGAGGACCCGTTCCCCACCCAGGGACCGGGATCGCAGGAGGGACAGCACACCCCCAAGAGCAGTTGACGGATCGGGTCCGAGCGATTCCCGCCCTAGAGGTCGGATCGGCGGATTCCAGTCGTTCACCGAGCGCTTGAGAAGCGTGACGTGGCCCAGAGGCTTCAAGCTGTCGGACATCGACAAGTACGACGGGAAATCTGACCCATCTCAATGGCTTCAGATCTACTACACCGCCGTACAAGCGGCCGGCGGCGACGAGGACGTGATGGCGAACTATCTTCCCATCATGCTCACCAAGGACTGCCGCAATTGGCTGGCAGGACTCCCGCAGGACGCCATTGACAACTGGGAGCAGCTTACCGAACTCTTCATCGGTAACTATCTCGGTACCTGGGAAAGGCCCGGGAGCAAGCGGCTCCTCGGTCAGATCAGGCAGCGCAAGAACGAGACTCTGCACGACTTCGTCCGCAGGTTCTCAGAAAAGCGCAACTCCATCACGGACGTCACGGATCAGGAGGTGATGTCAGCTTTCCAGCGCGGCATCTCCGATGGAAGACTGATCCATAAGTGGACTCGGAAGCCACCCGCGACTGTCAATGACATGTTCCGGGTCGCTAGCACGTGGGCGGACGCCGAGATCGCGGAAAGAGAACAACTCAGCGAGATTAGAAGTCGCTGGGAAGAAGAGAACAAGACGACTCGCAAACGCGACCGCCGCGACGACGAAGAACGACACGACGACCATCGACGCAATGACAGCCAACCTCGCAAGAAGAAGAGCGAAGGAGATATGGTCGCCGCCCTGGACCGGTCCAGAGGCCGGGTAACTCCAGAGGACTTCCAGCGCATGCTCGATGAGCAATGCCCGTACCACAAACACAAGCACTCGGCACGAGAGTGCTACGGGCTCAAGCGAGCCTTCACCGGGGGCAACAGAGGCCCCCCATACAGAAAGAGGAACGATGGTTCCCCGCGAGACGACAGGCGAAACGACGAGCCTGGTGATGACTTTCAGGAAGCCGACCGAGTGGTCCGCATGATCTATGGCGGACCAGAGTTCGAGTCGAAGCGCCAGCAGAAGCTCACCCATCGCCAGGTCATGCACGCGAGGGAGCCACCGGTACCTGAATACCTCAAGTGGTCGGAAGTTCCGATCACATTCACCCGGGAAGATCATCCAAACTTCATACCGAAGCCCGGGTCCCATGCCTTGGTGGTAGCCCCGACGATCCGCAACGTTCGGCTCACCAAGGTACTAGTCGACGGTGGCAGTGGCCTGAACATCCTCTTTGCTAACACATTGAAGGAGCTCGGCCTGACTACTCTCGACCTGAGTCCCCCCCAATCCGCGTTCTACGGTTTGATACCGGGAGAGGGGGCAGAACCACTCGGGCACATCACGCTGCCCGTCACCTTCGGAGACCGGAATAATTACCGGACCGAGCACATGCAGTTCACGGTGGCGAACTTTGAAACTGCATACCACGCCATCCTCGGGAGGCCGGCACTCGCTAAGTTCATGGCGATTCCTCACTACGTCTACTTGCAGGTCAAAATGCCAGGACCGAAAGGCGTAATCACCGTCTTGGGAGACGTCCGAGTCGCATACACATGCGAGCAGGAAACTCTTAACGCGGCAGCCGCCCTGGATATGTCCAAGCGCATGGAACAAGTACTGGCTGCATCGCAGGAGGTGGACAAGGACGCTCTAGAGATCCCCACCAAGAAGCCAGCAAGAGAAGCCATCGCGCCAAGCAAGGAGACGGAGCTGAAGAGGATCTCTTTGGACCTGGACGACCCAAAGAAGACGGCCATCATCGGGGCAGAGTCAGACTCCACGGCAGGCTCTGCCCTGCTCTGCTTTCTCGACAGCTATCCAAGCTATAGCCAGACAGACCTGGAGCCTAACGAGCAGATAAAAACTCCGTTCGTCACATCGATCGGTGCTCCTTTGGCTTTCGGTCTGAAAAACGCCAGCGCGATCTACCAGAGGATAACTCAAGCGCGTATGGATCAATTGACTCTGGACGCAATAGGGCGCCTACATCAATAAATCCGTGGAACATTGAAGCATTCGCAGCGATTCTACGCCTAATCCAGCTATGTATTTATCTTTTTTATTTTTAGATTTATTTTTTCCGAGTGATTTTGGAGGGTAGTCACCCCCAGTTACGACTCGGCATGTTCATAATGAGTTATCAATAAAGTTGATTTCATCTTTCATCTATTTCTACTACTCGCATTTCCTCTTTCGCGTCACGCACATAAAGTATGAGGGGAATAAACCTTAAATCGAGAGGGAAAGTACTCGCCAAGTCAAAGCTCTAAACGTACGACAAAGACTCTGCGGCATGAGACTGAGACCAACGAGGCTAATCTACTCCGTAACAGGTCAACCACTCAGAAATTAAGGCTAGCGCAGAAAGAAAGGGAGTTGTAGACCAATAAAAACTTATATACAAAAGTGACCATTCACACATTGTTCAAATAAATACTGGTTCGAACAAATACTACAGATACTTTATTTACATTGCAGGGTCGCCAGCACCAGACGGGGCCGCTTCATCCGAGTCATCAACAACGTCCTTGGACAGGACATTGGCGATGGGCTCGACTTCATGGAGCAGTCTGCCCACATCGTCTTCAGAGGTACCGGCAGCATACCCGCGGCCAAGTGGCTCCAGGTCTGACGCCGGGAACAGAGACTTCAGCACTGCCAGGACATGGCCACAGCTGGCCTGGCTGATGGAGCAGAGCTGCCGCCGGAAGTAGCGTGGGAGCGCCCGAACGCGGTCGAGGATGGAAGCTGAAGACGATGACGCCTCCGGCTCGATCTCCTCCGCCACCACTCGGATAGCATCCTCCAGTGCTATCTTCTCAGTGCGCAGCGCCTCAGCCTCACCTTGCAGCCGGGCCACCTTGGCAGTGAGCTCTGCGAATTGGGACATAGTCCGATATCGATAATCTAAAGAAGGTTAGATCTGAATGATATTTTCACGTCTGACAGAAAAACAAATAAGGAAGAACATACCTCTGAGCTCGTGCACGGCCTGGGCTTCGTTGAGCTTAGCCTGCTCTACCTCCCCGCATAAATCGCGGGTGGTACGCTGGGCTTCCTCCAACTCAGCCTGGCGCTCGACTGCAGCAGCCTCGAGCTCAGCCACTCGGGCCACCAAGGAGTCGGCCTTAGCGACTGCAGAAGTTAATTCTTGAATAACCAAGGTTTTAGCCTCGGCATCAGCAGCTAAGTTCTGCAAAAACAAGTCAGATGACAATATGAATCAATATACCACTTGGTATTTGATATCAACAAGATAAGCAGTTCGGGAAGTACCTTGGCTATGTGGCCTATGCGACGATGAAGGGACAGAAACTCCTCCAGAGGAGTCAGGGGAGCACCACCACTCAGGACGCCGACCGCCGTAGAAGCTATCTCGACCGCCGCAGTCTGGGGCTCCTCCACTGCTGCAGTCGGTTCAACCGCAGGAGCATGCTGGGGGCTGCCTTGAGGAACTGGCGGAGGAGTCGGCGACGCTGGTACAGGACTCGGCGGTGGCGGGGTTGGCTCCCGCTGCGACTCGGGTAGCGGACCCACAGGCTGATCGCTGAGAAGATCAGCCGAGTGGATCGGCACCTCTGGAGTTTGGATTATTGGGGCTTCGGTCTCAACCGCCGACTGAGGCGGAGGACCCGAGAAGGGGACCTCAGACGGCGTGCTACAAGATAAAGCACATATGGATCACTAACAAAAAAGCATAAAGGAAATCAAGAGAAGACAAGAATACTTACAGAGTAGAAATGCGCATTCTCAGGCGCTTTCCTTTCCGAGTAGGGGAAGGGAGGTCCCTCGGACTTGCAGCACTCAGAGGCATTACTGCAAGGGGAGACTGCTCCGAGCTCGTGATTGGCGGGTGGAGAGACGACTCGGCGATGCCAGCTTCATCTTTCTCCGAGTCAGACGACTCAGAGATAAGGAGCTGGCGGCGGCTTGGCGCATCCCTGAACACGATCCCAGTGGAGATCTTCCGCTTCTTCAGAGCAGGAGCAGCCTTCCCACCACTCGGAGATTGCACATCGGGGGAAGGAGAGGATGACAGAGTGATATCCGAGTCGCGCAGATCACTCTCACTTTCCCCGACTGCTTCTTCAGATCCAACGGCCCTGCGTCGACGAGGCTGATCCACTCCCTTTGGCATCTCAGGCAAAGGAGGGAGGGATACAAAGGCAACTCGACCCTGCAAAAATTGGGTTCAGTTCTGAGATTACACCCAATGGGTGGAATTGAAATAAAAACAAGAACAGACTGACTAAATACCTCAGGGCGTGGATTTCTCAAGTTAAACGCTGGAGGACAGTCAGTGGTCCTCAGGGACGTTCCAGGTGCGAAGAATTTGCCAAGCCGAGCGGCGGCTTGGACTTTGTCGACGCGCTCGGGGGCTTCGCGCGTGTTGTCCCCCTCGGCGTAATATTCATACGCTGGGTGAGCCCGCTGCTTGAGCGGCTGAACCCGGCGCAGAACAAAGTTGGCTGCCACACCGACGGCAGACAGCCCATTGTCCTTCAACTGGGAAATAAGACCCAGGAGCTCCCGAACCTGGTCCATTTCACTCTCCTTGGGAAGAGCGGTCCAGGATTGGGAGGGGACAGGACGAGAATCAATTTCTGGAGAGATGGCAGGCGAGTGGTTTCCTACGTAAAACCACTCGGACTGCCACCCCTTATTGGAGGTAAGGAAAGGGATATCAAAATACTCCCGAGTTCGACCCTCGCGGAGTTGGAGTCCGGCGCCCCCGACTACTTGTGGGCAGTCGGTTCGGGGATAAGGCTTAAGGAGAAAAAGATGAATGAAAAGATTGAAGTGAGGCTCTATCCCAAGATAGGCCTCACAGAGGTTGATGAAGATGGCGATGTGAAGGATAGAGTTGGGATTCAATGCGCAGAGGCAGATCCCATAGTAATGCAGCAGCCCGCGGAGGAAAGAATGCGCGGGCACGCCGAAACCACGGAGAAAGAAAGATTCAAACACCACCAAATCAGAGGAGTTTGGGGTGGGGAAAGACTCACCGGCGGCGGCGCGCCACTCGGCGGTTTGCTGGTCGGGGAGGACGCCATCCATGACGTGCTGCTCGAGGCGCTTGGTGGTGGTAATGGACTCCCTCCACTCGGCGGCGCGATCTACGGCGACCTCGGCGGTGGCCTTGCCCTTGGACGACCGGGCCCTTGCTGGTGACTTCTCCTTCCGCTTCGAAGCTTCCTTCCTCTTGGGCGCCATGGCAGCGAGCGGTGCTGGAGAGCGAGGAAGAAGGTTGCGGGAGCAGATCTAGGGTTTTGCTCTGGCGCAAAGGGAACTGGAGCGTCGGGGAAGGCAAATGGCAAGTAAAGGAAGAAGAATGCGGCGGGGATGGCTTATAAAGGAAGGAACCGTTCCTCCCGCGCGCGGCGCGGCGCTTGTCTCGGGAACTCAACCGACGCAGGCACGTCCCGTCGCTTTGAATTCAAAGATGCGGTAGGGAATCGCGATATCTCGCGATATCTCGCCTTCCGTAAGGCGACCGTTAGGGACGCAACGGACTTTTAGGAATAATGGGCCTAATGGGCTGAAATATAGCACGACCTTTCGGTTCTGTTACGATAATAAATTTGTGGGTTCCTGAGCTAGGGTTCAGGGGCAGAAACCACTCGGTCGTGAGGCTAAAATTAGTCGACGACCAGACTCGATTTTGCAATTAATATTGCGACCTCGCAACTGATTTTTACGTAAGGCATGCGATACTATCGCTAAATTGACTCAGCAATCTGGGTCAAATGCTGACAAGTATAAATCTTGTGAGAAGATGGCTTACCATATGGTCAAGCTGAGTCGTGGGACACGACTCGGAAGTCATGCCGAGTTCAAAGAACTTGAGGACAAAATCCTTATAAAGGGGAAATAAAAAAGCCTCTGAAGGAAAAGATTATCTAAAATCCATGTCCAGAGGCATGGGGGCTGAAAAAATCAGTCGGAATTCATGGCTTTCAGAGTCTTGACACGATCATGCTGAGTCGTAACAAGACTCGGGGGCTACACCCAATGGGTGCACCTGGAGGTGCACACCATTGATGGATCAAGTTCAAAAAGAGATTCATAATATTTATTTTTGACCCTCGACCAGAATATTCTATTCTACTCAAGGCTCGGGGGCTACACCCAATGGGTGCACCTGGAGGTGCACACCATTAAGATCAAGATACAGATGTGTAAAAATTGAAGACCTTTGGCCAATTTCATACTAAAATTGCCCAAAGCCCGGGGGCTAAGTGTATTCATTTCGCTGTCGCGTCGTGAAGAAGAGCACTCCTTCCCCTCATTTGACTGTAATTGAAGAATTGTTTTCAGGAACGTCTGAGAAACCACTCGGATCTTCTTTGAAACCACTCGGATCTTCTTCGAAACCACTCGGATGAGATCTTAGACAACTTGGAGCACTCGAATCATGCAAGAAAAGATGGAACAATTACAGCCAACGATCGGCCAAGAAGTGCTCGGGGGCTACTGTGGGGGATATAGTACCCGGGTACCTCACGAGCAAGCCTGGCAGCCCACCAAAAGGGGGCAGCCCAGCCCACCGTTCTGGACCTGAAGACGTGCGGGACAAGTCGGCGCACAGAGGAAGGATCTGGAAGGAGAAGTCCTAGTTGGAATAGGAGTTATTGTAAAGAAGGAAAGGATTCTTAGAGATAGGATCGGATACAAACCGACTTGTAACCCTGCCCCCCGATATATAAGGCGGGCAGGGACCCCCTCCAAAAGCACTTGATAACTAGACACCACATCTCAACAAGCAATACAACACCCCAAAACAGGACGTAGGGTATTACGTCGAGTCGACGGCCCGAACCTGTATAAACCCTTGTGTCTGTCCATCCTAACCATCATGCTTCCGATCTTTGCGATCTTCCCTGCATTACAAATCACTTCCGTGGGCTACCCCGTGGAAGACTGCCGGAGATAATATCACCGACACCGGTGTTCTCCGGATACACAATCTCCCTCTGGGACGTGTATTTGGAGAACAGCGGGGAGGTGCTGCCGAAATTCTGTCCCAGATCGGAGTAGACTATGTAAACCTACCCTAGCTATGCATCCTAGGGTGGGATTAGGAGCTATCTTCACCTAGTAGAGAGTATAGACATCGTGTAGGACCTACACTATGTACATGTAAAAGAATTCCATTTTCATTTGCCGGTGTCATAGATGATGAATGATCGTAGCTGGATGCACACGGGTTGGAACCCTGGGGGTGATGTGAGTGTGGAATAGGTTCGGAGGACCGAGGCTTTTATAGATGAAGCATTTGCAAAGGTTAAAGGAGGAGCCGGAGCAGGAGGGAGAGGAGGAGGCGGACCAGGAGGGGGAGGGAGAGGAGGAGGAGCAAGAGGGGGAGGAGGGGGCGGAGGGAGGCGACTCACCTAAAGTTTGGTTGCGAGGCTCCTCTTCCCTCCCGAGACGGCCGGTTATTGCACCCGACCCTCCCAGGTAATTAACTTGACATGTTCTGACTAATGTTTGTTCTCATGTTTTCATGGATAATTAAAACTAATTAATTTGTCTTTTTTACCTTTGGCAGGGGCTTTGAGATTGTGGAGCCAGGCGTTCACTCTCGCCTTCCCAACGGCATTCTGGGCCAGCTTTGCAGGTTGCACTATCCTGGCGTCATACAGAAAGGGGGCCGAGAGCAGCCGGCGTGGTCGTGGGAGGACTACGCGACCACCCAGGACTTGGACCTAGATGAGAATGGGCAGCAGTTCGGGAGCAAGGCGCGATGGGTTGTACTCGAGCTGTTTGTAAGTATTCTTCGTGTTACATCGCATTCATCAATTATTTTTGAAATTACTAATACATCATGTGATTTGTGCAGGAATTCTACAAGCCGCTGGATGGAACGTTGAACCAGGCGATCGAGGTGGCTGACACGGCCTGCCGCAAGCTGGTGGCCGATATGTGGTATGAGATGAAGCTGTGTGCCATCATATAGTGGTGGGCTCACCATGCGCCTAAACGCGAGAGGCAGAGCGTGCCGAAAGTGGAGGCGAGAAGAATGATGCTGACGAAGGAACAATTTCTAAAGGTAATTGTTCAACATTTAATTGCTTTGATCAATTATTGGTGCCTCCGTAGTGCCTTGATGGCGTACTTGATGGCGTGCAGGTGCCTCCGTGGGGGCTAGCTAACAATGATCGGTGCTGGGGTATGGTGGTCGACAAGTGGTTCACGGAGGGTTTCACGAAGAAGAGTGAGGGTGGTCGAGTGCGGCGAGGGATGATGGGAGGATCATCACACCACCAAGGCAGCAACAACCTCAAGGGATACAAAAAAAATGGGTACGTGTATTTACTTATTTATTCCAAGGCTAAATTCTGCAGAATTTCTAATGAATCTGCCTTTTCCCGCAGTCGCAGGCACATGGCCAAGAAATCAGCATCCTCGGGGCTTATGCTTGCTCAAAAAAGGGGAAGGCGACCTCCATGTCACGTACAACCCGGATGACCCCCCTCGGCATACAGCAACTCCTCTGTCCACAGCCGCCTGAGTGACTACACCGAGATGACAAAGGCAGTGAGGGGGCCGAATTTCGATCCACACACGGAGCCCATTGTTGGAGAAATCGTCATGAGGATGGGAGGAGGCAAGAAGCATGGACGGTACGTTATGGCTGGCAGCGTGATCGACACGGCTAGTACTCCCACTCTCTCGCAACTTCGTGCTCGGGAAACCGACTCCACACCGCCTATACGACCGACGCGAAGCGCCGTACAGATAGACATGGAGCAATTCAAGGTTATTTCTGTTGCACTCGTCGTTCAAGCGCTTTACACACGTTAGCTTTGTATTCTAACCCATGCATCATATTTTGTAGGCCCAGATGGAGGCGCAGGTACAGGCGACGGTCCAGGAGCAGTTGCGGGCCCAGACAAAAAGGATTGAGCAGGAAAATGCAAGGAGATGGGAGGCCTATGCTCAGTACATGCAGTCCTTGGGCTATCCGCAGCCACCGCTGTCACCGTTCGGTCCACCACCTGGAGCTCGTGGCGGTACTCCGACTCCTGTGAGTGACTTCATAGCCGTTTACTTTCATTTGTTATAGTGACTTAGCACTTTCCAAACTCAGGATACAAAGTAGAAAGACTTAGTATAGAAACCAATGACTTAGTAAAATCACTTAGCTTAACACATTCAATATCTTCAACTTTGGACAGCCTCCATCGGCGGCATCCAATGAAGGGCCAATCAATCCAGATATGTCGCCTCCGTGGCCGTCTCCGCAGGGGATGCAGGCTCGCTCGTGGCACGGGCTGCCGACTCAGCCGTGGCAGGGGGCGCTGTGTCAGCTTCCTCCGTCGTTGCCGTGTCAGCTTCCGCCGTCGTCGTTGCAGGTGCCGCCGCCCTGGGCTTGGGGTATGCAGCCTCCGCCTCCAACTCAGCCGCCGGCGGACGAGTGAGCGGTATGTATCATGTGGTTTCTATGCCGTGTGCTTTGTATGAACTTGTTCTGGACTATGGACGTTGTATCAACTTGTTTATGAACTTTGGAGTCATATCGACTCGTATGGACTGTATATGAACTTGTTTATGGACTTTGTATGAATTTCTGTGGCCGTGTTATGGCTTATGGTGTTTGTGAGCTGGTGAAGCAATATTTGATTGTCTGTGATGCATATAAACTGCCTGGGATGTTAATTGTAATGTATATGAACTGCATGTGATTGTTTCTGTTGTTTGGGGGACATTTAAAAGCAAAAACAGCAAAAATTTGGGCAGGGGGGAAGGATGTTTGTCATGTGCAAAGGCTGGCACACGGCAAACATCTAGTGTTTGCCGTGTGCAAAGGTCAAGGCACACGGCAAACACAGCCTGTTTGCCGTGTGCAAGCACATGGCAAACAGCCTGTGTTTGCCGTGTCGTACGTGGCACACGGCAAACAGCCGTTTTCCAGGTGTCTACCGTCAGTTACTTTATTTTGCCGTGTGCCCCATACGACACACGGCAAAGACACGTGGCACACGGCAAACATCTTTGCCGTGTGCCCGCGGTCTGGCACACGGCAAACAGCTGTTTGCCGTCGTAAGGTTTGCCGTGTGCCATTTTGCACACGGCAAAGCCTTTTGCACACGGCAAACATTGTTGCCGTGTGCCTTTCAGGCTTCGCCGTGTGCCCTTGGCACACGGCAAACCGTGTGTTTCCTTTAGTGGAAGATTATGTACCTCATGCAGGTGCTTGTCAGATGTTGCACATGGGAAGTGAGGAGAGGTGGTTGACACACTGCACTCCCCCTGTCCAAAAAAGAAAGTAAATATCAGTTCCCAAGAAGTAAATTAATTGTAAATTTGACTAAATTTACTCAAAATAGTACTAACATTTAAGATACAAAGTAAATATTATTAGATTAATCATGTAATACATTTTTATACTAAATCTATTTGAAGATATAAATATTGGTACTTTTTGTATAAATTTGATCAAATTTGAAATTGTTTGACTTCTTGAAAAACAAGAATTGCATTCTTTTTGAAACCGAGGGAGTATGTCCCTTTTTTCCATATCAAACTACTGTGCTAAGAAAAAAAATCATCTGAGCACAATCCTGCTCATCGATGGAGATCATCGTTGTCCGTCTCACTCTCACACCAGTAATATATCATGACATTGTTATTATAAAATCTAAAAGGACACCTCTATGGAGGAACATAAATTATAATCTCAGCTCGATGTGGGAGATTTATGAAGCTGTATCATGACCCACAAATGGTTGCAATGCAATATAATTAGGATCTGAGAAGCAGACCCATAACTTCTGTGATTATTTAATTAGTGTGCAAAGGTATGTTGGTTTGTAATGTTGACATGTAATGGCCCGGAACTAGAAAGGAAAGATATGAAATGATCTAACTAGTTTGGTGTCACTACATTTGATTATCCATTGGCATCAATTAGGTGTCTACTCTCATTCAACCAAGTTGCTATCAAGTAAAATACTCATATGAACACCTAGAACAGATAGAACATATATGATTGGATTCATTAATTCTCGAACCAAAATTGACCTATCTTTATGGAAAAAAGATAATATACTTGTCAGAATCGACAAATAAAATTGGTTCGATCTTTCTTCATTACTACCTATAGTACACGTCTAAATAAAAATAATGAAGAAAATAATATTCCCAAATCCCAATAACTACAACGAAAACAGTAAATGAAGAAGAAAACCCCATGAGGGAGCATACAACACAAAATCCTAAACCTAGCTAGCTGCTTTGAACGTCAACCCGTTGATTATATGCTCGAAATGGATCAGAGTGCACGGAATCCTCAACACGCCACGTTGGCCATGCCCAAACTGCTGCTCTGCCAGCTCCAGCAGTGCCGCCATGCACGGCTCTCTTAGCATATTTACTTGCACCAAGATCCTCTGGCCCTGTTCATCATCTTCTCCATCGACGAGCATCATGGGAACATACCCTTTTGGGACCTTCCCAGTGTCACCACCACCCGTGGCACAGGCGTACCATGGGGTGGCAATGGCCTTGGGGCATTGTTTCTTTGATCCCAAGATGGCCATCTACTACTATTTTTTGGTGTCAAAAGACTATATTAGGGCGTTGGATGATATGATCACACGCTTTACTTTGTGTAATATATGCGTGAGGCGTATATAAGCTTTGTACGTAGAATGAAATATAGTGGTAGTGAGATGGTTAGATTTGTGCAATGCAGTGTGGAGTTTATATAGCGTTGCAATCAAGGGAGAGATGTGTGAAGGAAGAGCTGATGAATTGGAATAGTCAACATCTAAGTAACACGGTACGTGCACTTAGTGAGAAGTTAATTATGTTATATATTATATCAAAGCTAGACTTGCTCGTGTGATGTTGACATGTATTACAATGATGGACCGAATTGAAGGGGAAGACGTAGTCTATATCTAGACTGTTCTAACGTGTTCGCTGAGCACATATATAAGTTTGTTACTTGGCAGAAGTCACATCACTGACCATTAGGCTCTCTGGCCTGAACAAACTAATGCATATAGTGATATGTTCAACGTATCGCTGCAACCTAACTTAAACCCGACTAAGATTTGATCAGTTTTTCTGAAACAATGTTTCCTCCCCATCTGTACTCCACAGTGATGTACTCATCACCATCATTGTATATCGCCATGCGCGCATCCCTTTGCACATTAGGACTGTGCACAAATTTAAAACTGTCAAAATTTACTTTACATATTTATAGTTTCTCAGAATCTCAGGTCAGTAGGAAAGAATTTCAGCTGTAAAGTTGCTTCCAATTTTTTCTAACGTGTTCTTATTGTGTATATTTTTATAATTTTTCTAGTGTATATCTAGTTTCCTAGCAATAACATAACTAACCTCACCTATAAGTATAACTCATTTGATGGTACATCCATCCACTCTTCGTTGCAAGGAATCTGGTCACCATACGATATAGATGGATTTTGGCCATCATGTGCTAGAGACAACTAAATTGGATGGCCGGGGCAAGAGTTAGTTGCAGTTAAGCTATATTCTATTTTTCTTTGGAAAATTAACCTTGCCACTCGTTTTCTCCACAGGGAGAAAGCCCAAATTTCATTACTAGAAAAGGCAACGAAATTACATTATATGTCCACGTACTGGCGGTACGTGCACTTCATTATTAAAAGTTAATTATATAATTAGCAAATGTAGATTTGTAGGTGTGGTGATGTTGACATGGATTAATAGTGATGGTCGAAAGGGGAAATAAGACGTAGTCTAACTGTCTTGGTCTTATAATGTTTGCTGGTCTCAAATTAATTTCAATTAGTAAAAGTTTGTTTAATAAAGGTCCCATTTGTGTGAAGAACAAGGATTCAATGTGTAACACCTGAGGAGTAGCGTATTGGCTAGTGGGTGGCGTATTCACTAATTGCCGTGTTCGATGTGTATCTTTGAATTAAGTACGGTGTGACTGTTGGGTGGACCCAAGAGGTCTTGGCCTGATCGGCATATATGCCCAGGCTTGTATCGTGTGAGGCTTGAACATTACTCTTGAGAAAAAGAACAGCACGGCAGCAAGGAATCTTTCCTCCGCTCCAAGCTTTCCCATCGCCAACGATTCCCCTTGCGTGCGCTCACGTTGACGGTGATCACCGGCGGCCAAGGGCCATAACAGGTGGTATCAGAGGCAGTACCTTCCTCGGCGCCACGCTCATCGGCGGCGAGTTCTTCCGGCGAGGTTCGATCTTCACCTCTGCTCGTATCCACAGCCAGTCTTCCGGGTCTAGTCCGATCGGCGAGGTACTGTGAGGTTGTGGCTCACCCACCTAAAATCCCTCGTGGTACCCGGATCCGTGAAGAGCAACCCAATTTCTACCTCAATTTGGCGAACGATTCAGCACAGTTAGGGTTGCAGAGCAGGTCTCTGCGTAAAATTCCGGACACTGGTGGTTGAATCTGTTCGTGGAGGAGTTTGGCGGGTGATGCTCTTTGGCAAGGGTTGTGGAGCACGTCTCTGCGTAAAATTCTGGAGCCAAATCCGCATCACAAGTGTTGAGTTTTCTGGATTCAGACATCTTCCCAGGATGACTGAATCGGACATTGGTTCGGCGGCGGCGTAAGCAGAAGGGGATTGACAAGTTGTCATCACGGCGCCTATTCCAAAGTCGTCACCTCAGACTCATTTTGTGTTGGAGGCTATGGATGAGATATTCAACAAAGGGGAAGAACATTGGGAGCAGACACAGGAAAATTTTGACACTTTGTTTGCTAAAGTGCAGGAGCTGGATGCACATCAGAGTAAACTGGAGGACATTATGTTCAGGAAACTGGGGGAAAGTGATTCTAGGCAAGCAAAGTTGGAGAGACAGATGGATTATACTACTACACTTTTGACACAAATGCTTAAGGACCAGCAGATTCTGACCAAACAGATTGAAGACACGGGTCAGGCAGTAGCAAAACTAACTCTGAGTCAGCCTCAAGAGGAGCCTCCAAGCCCAACTTCTTCTACTGACAATTTTGAGAAATGTTCAGCACTGATAAAGCACTAGAGACTAGTGAAGGGGCTGGGAACAAGAAGAACAGAAGTAACAGGGAATTCTCCAGGACACACCTGCCTAAAATGACTTTTCCAAAATTTGATGGGAAAGATCCTGGTATTTGGAAGGATAAATGCTTGGACTACTTCAAACTGAATGCTATACCAGAATCCATGTGGCCCACATATGCCTCATTGTATGTGGAAGACAACGCAGCAAGATGGCTAAAAATTTACAAGCAGAAACATGAAGGTCTGGGTACATGGAATCAATTCATCAAGGCTATAGAGGATAAATTTGGTAAAAATGACCAGAGAGAGGCCATGGAAAGAATCCTAGAGCTACAACAGCAGTCTACTGTGGAAGACTATGTAGCTGAATTTGAGACTTTACAGTATCAAATTGCAGTGCATAATGTTGGCTATGATGATCATTTCTTTGTGCCTCAGTTTGTTAAAGGACTCAAACCTGAGATTAGAGCTGTAGTACAATCTCATTTTCCACAAACAGTTGACAGGGCTATTCTGTTAGCCAAAATCCAGCAGCAAGTTCAAGACAGCACCAAACCAAAGTACTTGAAAGCAAGTTCAGCCTCAAAATCAAACTTGATGGGGAGTAAATCAGATCAAAAAAAATCCTTACCCACCAAGTCCTCTTTGGAAAGAAAGACAACAAAGAGATTACAGGAAGTCAAACAACTTGTGCTATTACTGTGGTGCACCATTTGATCCATCTCATATTGCTGTGTGTCCAAAACACCCTAAACCACAAGTAAATGCAATAGTAGTTAATGATTTGGACACTGGACAAAATCTGACTGAAGAAGTATTGAATCAGTTAGCTGTGGAAGATGCATTAGCTGAAGAATGCTTTCACCTATCTGTAAATGCCATATCAACTGAAGAATCTGTAGACTGCATAAAACTCAGAGCTCTTGTTAATAACAAGGTGATGTTAATCCTCCTGGACAGTGGCAGCTCTCATAGCTTCATCAGCACATCCTTCTTAACCAAGGCAGGCATATTACCTAAAACAGCACCAGCAAGAACAGTAAAAGTGGCTAATGGGCAAACTATGACATCTGACATGATGGTGTCTAAGCTAGATTGGTGGTGTCAAGGACATACTATCTCCATAGATTTCAGAGCTCTGAATCTGGATGTGTATGATGCTATATTGGGATTTGATTGGTTGAAGCTCCACAGCCCCATGGACTGCCATTGGGAAAATAGAACTATTGCATTTGAAGATTTGGGCAGAAAGATCAAGCTACAAGGAGTGCAACCTAAGAAGCTACAACTCTCTGAAATATCCAGTGAGACTTTGCTGAAGTGGTGCAAAGGAAATGAGGTATGGGCTATAGCAACTGTTGATTCTGTTGAAGATACAGACTTGAAACCTTCTGCTGAAGCAGTTAATTCAGTAAATGCTTTAGTAGATGAATTTGCAGATGT
The DNA here is from genome assembly GCA_015476505.1 of Urochloa ruziziensis. Classification (NCBI taxonomy): domain Eukaryota; kingdom Viridiplantae; phylum Streptophyta; class Magnoliopsida; order Poales; family Poaceae; genus Urochloa; species Urochloa ruziziensis. Next base: position 58,361,019 of record CM027121.1, on the reverse strand, counting down.
CTTTTCTAAACCAACCCAGCTACCACCTTCTAGAACTTATGATCATACAATACCACTCTTACCTGATGCTAGTCCAGTTAATTCCAAACCATATAGATATTCACCATTCCATAAAGATGAAATAGAGAAACAAGTAAAAGAACTTTTGCAAGCTGGTCTCATTGTCCATAGCACTAGCCCTTTTGCTTCTCCAGTCCTTCTAGTGCAAAAGAAAGATGGATCTTGGCGTCTCTGTGTTGATTATAGAAAGTTGAATGCTCTTACTGTCAAAAATCGTTTTCCCTTACCCATCATAGAAGAGATTATAGATGAATTGGCTGGCACAAATTACTTCACTAAATTGGACATGACAGCTGGGTATCACCAAGTGAGAATGCATCCATTAGATGAGTATAAAACAGCTTTCAAGACACATCATGGGCACTACCACTATAGAGTTATGCCTTTCGGGTTAACCAATGCCCCAGCAACTTTTCAGTGTGTGATGAATGAGATTTTGGCACCATTCCTCAGAAAATTTATTCTAGTATTCCTTGATGACATCTTAGTATACAGTCCTACACTAGCAGAGCATCTTTCTCATCTGAGGCAAGTTTTTTTGAAACTAAGAGAACATCAATTCTATCTCAAGAAGACCAAGTGCTCATTTGCCCAGTCCAGCATTGAATACCTGGGTCATATCATTTCTGATAAAGGTGTGCCCACTGACCCAGCCAAAACAGCTGACATGCTCAAATGGCCAACTCCAACAACACTGACAGAGTTGAGAGGGTTTCTAGGTTTGACTGGTTACTATAGAAGGTTTGTCGAGCATTATGGGGTTCTAGCCAAACCATTGACCCAACTACTGAAGAAAAAACAGTTTCAGTGGTCTCCTTTTGCAGAAGAAGCTTTTTCAAGGTTGAAACAAGCTATGACCAAGACTCCAGTGCTAGCATTACCAAATTTTGAGAAACGGTTCACAATAGATACTGATGCTTGTGCTACTGGCATTGGAGCTGTTCTGATGCAATAGGAGCAACCAATTGCATTCTTAAGTAAAGCATTGGGGGAAAAACATCAAGGGTTATCAATCTATGAAAAAGAGTTTCTAGCTGTAATCATGGCTGTTGAGAAATGGAGACCATACTTACAAAGATAGGAATTTCTGATAAAGACAGATCATAAAAGTCTAGCTTACCTGACTGAACAGGATTGCAATCTGATATGCAAAAGAAAGCCATGGCTAGACTGATGGGACTTCAATTCAAGGTTATTTACAGGAAGGGCAAAGAAAATTGGGCAGCTGATGCTTTATCTAGAGTGGGTCATTTGCTGGGAATCCATGCTATTTCTGAGGTGGTTCCACTCTGGCTGCAGGAAGTAAGAAATTCCTATGAAACTGATGCTGATGCTCAAGGCCTTCTTTCCAAATTGACCATTGCTAGTCCTGATGAACAAGGCTATGAGTTGCATCATGGGATAATCAAGTGGAAAGGTTTGATATGGATTGGCCTAAATTCAGCACTCCAGACTAAATTGATAGCATCAATGCATTCCTCTCCTATTGGAAGGCATTCTGGGATTGCAGCAACATACCATAGAGTCAAGAAATCTTTCACTTAGAAGGGGATGAAACAAGATGTTGAAAATTTTGTTAAACAATGCAGTGTATGTCAACAAGCTAAACATGAAAATGTTCACCCAGGGGGTTATTACAGCCTTTACCCATTCCTCAAGGAGCTTGGCAGGAAATATCAATGGATTTCATTGAAGGGTTGCCAAAATCAGAGGGCTTCAGTGTGATCTTAGTGGTAATGGACAGGTTCACAAAACTGGCTCACTTTATTCCTCTCAAACATCCATTCAATGCTCAAGGAGTTTCTAGAGTGGTATTAGATGTAGTAGTCAAACTACATGGTGTTCCTAGATCCATTGTTTCCGATAGGGACAGCATATTTATGAGCACATTTTGGAAAGAGTTGTTCAAGTTGCTAGAAACAAAACTACTCACAAGCTCGGCTTATCACCCTCAGACAGATGGCCAGACTAAGAGGGTCAATCAGTGCTTGGAGATGTATCTAAGATGCTCTGTGCACCAATCTCCTCGGCAGTGGAAGGCTTGGCTACCATTGGCTGAGTTATGGTACAATTCTTCTTTTCACTCCTCTATTGGCTGCTCACCATTCAAGGCATTGTATGGATATGAACCTACTGTAGGAGTTCCTATTCCATCAACAGAGGCAGTTCATTCATCTATTTCAGATCTTGTTCAAGAGCGTGAACAACACTGGGAGATGCTGAAGGAACAAATGGCGGCAGCACAAAACCGTATGCGTATGTATGCAGATCAGAAGAGAACTGACAGAGTCTTTCAGGTGGGCGACATGGTGCTGCTGAAGCTGCAACCGTATGCTCAAACCTCTGTTGCCAACAGGCCATATCCTAAGCTGTCTTTCAAGTTCTATGGACCTTTCAAAGTGATAGAACGAATTGGAGCGGCTGCATATAAGTTAAATCTTCCAGAAAATAGCATGATTCATCCAGTGTTTCACACATCCCAACTCAAACCTTACACACCTAATCATACACCCATATTCTCACAGTTACCAGATATTCAGGATTTGTCTGCAGGGGATTGGGAACCAGAACAGGTACTCGATCGTCGCCTGGTCAAGAAAGGGAATGCTGCCATACCTCAAGTGCTAATCAAGTGGAACAATCTACCAACAACTTCAGCGACGTGGGAAGACTATCATGTGCTGAAGAAAAGGTTTCCTCTGGCGGTAGCTTGGGGACAAGCTACATCTCAGGGGGGGAAGGTGTAACACCTGAGGAGTAGCGTATTGGCTAGTGGGTGGCGTATTCACTAATTGCCGTGTTCGATGTGTATCTTTGAATTAAGTACGGTGTGACTGTTGGGTGGACCCAAGAGGTCTTGGCCTGATCGGCATATATGCCCAGTCGTATAAAACAAGAAGTCCATAACAGAGAGATGGGGGTACGTACTTATGTACATCATAATTTTCATGTTCGTTAATTAGGGTGTTTATGTGAACTGAATTGACAGCTCGGGCAAGTAGCACCTCATCTTTGACTGTCAGTTAGTAGCAAGCTGGCTACATGGCGTGTGGTCTCTCTTTTGGATCTAGAAACAACATGTAGGCCAAACTAACAAGAGTAATCACACCTTTACCATTTACAGCCGTCTCTATCATTCGTGGGTACGGCGACAACATAATCATTGTTCAGATAAGCTCATTAGCATCAGGCTGAATATTTTTTCTCAGAAAGTCCCTAGGTCAAGACTAAACTAATTGGTGACTGAGACCCAGATAAAGAGAGGTTGATGTATCAACTATCAATGTTATCACCCTGAGACAGCCTGATATCCAAGTACATAAGTATGTCTTAGGGTGATCCATATACGTTGGTGTAGGTCATGTTTGGCTTAATTCACGTAGCACAGGCTATTATTTGTTCACTACCATGTTAGCTTGTTTTATTCAAGATTTTGTAATTCTATAGTAGACCGCGCATACTAAAGGGTTTGTCTGAATGAGAATATTTTCTGTCTGCCTACAGGCTAGCTTGGACATAGTCTTTAACAATAATCCATAGTTGATTTTTGGTGTGGCGAAAAGGTTCTTGGTACATCCATCAACTCAAGGATTTAGTTTTAACAGTTGTCCAAAAACCCTTGAATGCAAAACCCTGGGTATTTAAATGCTTTGTCGATAAACCATTTATATTTTAGTGATCTTTATGGGAAAGAATTCCACATATGTAGTCGTTCTAGGAATTTACATCTTGAGACATACAGAATTGTCCTAACTATACCTGGTTGATGTACACCCGCATCAATCTATACACGCTAGAAACAAAATAGCCAACAAATGAATAATATTAATACATCTAGTCATCTACCCTATACACTCTAGCTCCTCGCATCTAGCTGGCAGCTTTGGATATCATAGCACTGACCATCTGATCAAAATGGGTCACGCTGCAAGGGATCCTGAGCACACCACGCTGTCCATGTCCGAATTGCTGCTCAGCCATCTCCAGCAATGCTGCCATGCACGGTTCCCTCAACATACTTATGTTAACCAAGACCCTCTGCCCCTCTTCGTTATCTTCACCATCACCGACCAGCACCATTGGAATGTATCCTTTTGGAACCCTCCCTGCAGAGTCACCACCATCAGCATGGACAGCATACCATGCCGGTCCAGTGACCTTGGCAGCCTGCTTCCTTGATCCCCACATGGCCATTTGTGTTCGATGTTGCTGATGAGTAGGGCGATGGCGATGATGATATATATCTGCTAATAATTACTGTTACGTACCCGTAATATATGTGTAAGTGTAAGCTTGTATGTTCGGTAAATGTAGAAAGAAATGCTAGAGGTGGATGGACCTATTTTCTGAAAAGCAATAGGTAGCTTATATATATAGCCAAGGGGCAGCATCCGCATGCTAATGCAAGTAGGAGATAGATCTGTTACACTAGGACTCATGTACGATTGTAATCCGCATCCGTCTAAGATGGTACATGCATTGCTTGAGAAGTTAGTTATATGATTAATTAGTAAATTAAAGCTAGACTTACAGGCGTGCTGATGTTGACATATCCATAAAATTAAATAATATGGCCGGGTGAGGGCGTACAAGACTAGTTCTAACAAATCTTTGTCCTGTTGTGTTTGCTCAAACAGCATAAGTAAATTTGTTTAACAATCTGTTACTGTCAACAAGTAAAAAGTTCAAACGACATTCCATATCAGATTAATCTTGTACTAGCTGTACGTATAGGTTCGTTAACTAGTTCTTGACGCAAAGGCTTAAGACCATCATTGCTAATATAAAAAAACAGGTACTAATCAAGCAGAAAGACGGATAATGTCCGTATGCATACAATGATCCTTTCACAAATACACTGAATAGACAGCTTGGACAGCAGAGCTAACGGCCTTAGCTTTCACTGATGAGGAGGACAGTCTATCTTTCAAACTAGAGTATGTAATCAGAAAGACAATATAATGTTGGTCAAACGTTGACACGCCCTGACACACATTTTAAGTTAGTAAGACTATAACAAAAAGGAAAAATTCCGGCGTCTGCAACATATACCAGGCCACTTGAGACTATCAGATAATAAACAGAAAAACCAAACATAAGTGACAACATAATGCAGTAAATTAAGGCTAAAATATAAGTGCCATATCTGTGCAAACTTATAGTTACTGGCGCATCCAATCAACAGGAAACAACAACAAAGTAGCAAAACCAATAGGAGGTAAAAGGTTTGAAGAATGGATCCTCACTCCTCGGCAGTCACCACACATGCCACTTACTTGGATGTATAAAAGCCTTCTGAACACTGATCAAGAAATACCCAGGGAAGATAACTGTTGCTGACCGTTTGGCTTAAGCTACGGTATTCTCATGTAGATAAAAGGAACATAAAAGTATTATTGGTAATATTCATCTCATGTTGAGTAGTACGTAGCATAAGCATCAGGAACATTGGATCTTGATCAGCTTCTCCATCGTTTGTGTCACGCAGCTAGCCATTAGGACATCCTCAGTTTTCGATCACGTCGGAGGTGGATCAGCATTACCTACACAAACAAGGCACAAGAAGATATATATCTCCTAATAGAAGTGTATTCATTCCAAGATTGTACTGAAAGAATTAAGAGAATGTAGATGGATATTACCGTGGCCATCTGGACAAACAGTGTCATAGCTCCAACCAAAGCAGGTCTTGGCAGCGTCATGTGCAAGAGCATAAAAGCACTCCATGGTGAACTTGTTGTCGTTACCGCTCCAGTCACTATCTCCAGAGCCATTGCCTGGTTGAGCCACGGTTCTTCTCTCCCATTCTGGTAATTTATGAGATGGATATTTAGCTTGGTCAGCGTGCATGCGTAAACTTTATGGAATGAAGAACGAAATGGATTTTTTTGAACAAAAACAAAACTTTCACGTTATTATACAAACGTCCAAAGATGGAGAAATATAATGGGATTGCAGTGACATAATTGCAAAATCGATTAGGTTGAGCGGCACACATATATGGATTGGTCAATTGGAACAAATAACTGTAGAATTATAAACATGTAGGTATGGGGTACACATGCCATCATATATGCTCAAGTAGGCCATGCACCTTTGTATAAGCATGCCGTTCCAAGGTCCAATGTGATGATGATGAAGCTAAAAGCAGCAAAAAAATAAACCATATACACAAGAGACAGATGCTATTTTATGATGAGAATGAAATTGAGAATCAATGTCACGCAAGATCAGACCATCAATGAAACAATATTCGTGTAGCTGAAACAACGACTAGCCATATTAGTCATGTAGTAGATGGAGCAAAATGGAGAGTAGCACACACACATACCGTCGCAGGTCCTGGTGGCGTCACGTACAAGACCATAAAAGCACTCCATATCTGCCTTCTCATCATCAAGCTAGGTCACTCCAGTCGCTGTCTCCAGAGCCACTGCCTGGTGGCGGCGCCATGTCTGGTCTCTCCCATTCTGGTATTTTGTGAGGAACATGTAGCTTCGTCAGTGGCATTATAAACCGGATGGGAGGACACACATTATAGGAATATCAAAAGATGGACATAATAATTGGCAAATCGATTAGGTCGACCAGAACAGGAAATCAGAAACTCTTGCGAAGGATGAAGGAACACGCAGGCCATATATAATCACAAGGTATGGATTTCTTGAGGGAGACTGGAGAAGCATACCGTAGCACATTGTCAGGGCATGGGCGGCTGGCACGCAGGTGGGAAGAAGCGCGAGGGCGGTGCCAGTGGTCATGGAAGTGTCGCGTACAAGACCAGGAAAACATTCCATAATAAGGGCCTTTTCGCCGTCATCATGGCTCCGGTCGCTATCTCCAGAGCCGTTGCCTGCCGGCAGCGCCATGGCTGGTCTCTCCCATTCTGTTATATATTTTGTGAAGAGCATGCATGTATGTAGCCTGGTTAAGGTTATACATTAACCGTGGAACAAAACATATGTAAATTATGCAAACATCAAACTGGGCGTACAGCCGTATAGTTTGCACTAAATTGGTGGCTTGCATGATTGCCAAATCGATTAAGTAGGCAAGATCGAGCAGAACACATAGTTGGAGACAAATCGGAGCAATTAAAGAACTGGAGAAAATACAAAACAGGCAATCGGCCATCATGCTCAAGAAGGCCTTGCGGGCGCTAAATCAACTTGTTGTATGTGAAGCATCAAGCATGACAGAAGAGAGAGAGACAGTGTGCAGGCTATGGGAATCAACAATCAAGGTCACACTCAACTCAATCGGATCCAGAAATAAACAAAAGATGAACTGATGAGACGCAAGATGAAACACAAGATGAATCGATGAATCAAAAGGGCAATCATCTAGCATATATAGTACCGTAGCACATGGGCGGGCCGTGTGCGATTGGGCGGCAGGTGGGGAGCAGCGCGAGGGCAGCGGCGGCGGTGGGCTCGGTTGTGGTGTTGACGGCGGCGAGGTAGTCAGGCAGGACGCAGAAGAAGTAGGCGCCCATGACGGCGAGGTAGACGGCGACCTCGACCCACGCGGCCGGGCCGGCCTCGTCCTCCGGCCGCCGCCCCCGCCCCCACGGAGCGACCTCGCCCAGCTCCGGAACTCGCCCGTAGAATATGTACCCCGCCGCGTACAGCGTCTCCGCGTTCACCCGCCACTCCGTCGTCTCGGCCTCCTGCTGCCGCACTACGGGAAACACACGGTTTGCCGTGTGCCAAGGGCACACGGCGAAGCCTGAAAGGCACACGGCAAAAATGTTTGCCGTGTGCAAAAGGCTTTGCCGTGTGCAAAATGGCACACGGCAAACCTTACGACGGCAAACAGCTGTTTGCCGTGTGTCAGACCACGGGCACACGGCAAAGATGTTTGCCGTGTATCACGTGTCTTTGCCGTGTGTCGTATGGGGCATACGGCAAAATAAAGTAACTGACGATGGACACCTGGAAAACGGCTGTTTGCCGTGTGCCACGTGGCCGACACACGGCAAACACAGGCTGTTTGACGTGTGTCACGTGGCTGGCACACGGCAAACACCAGGCTGTTTGCCGTGTGCCGTGAGCTTTGCACACGGCAAACACAGGCTGTTTGTCGTGTGCCGTGACCTTTGCACACGGCAAACACTAGATGTTTGTCGTGTGCCAGCCTTTGCACACGGCAAACATCCTTACCCCCTGCCCAAATTTTTGTTGTTTTTGCTTTTAAATGTCCCTCAAACAACAAAAACAATCACATGCAGTTCATATACATTACAATTAACATCCCAGGCAGTTTATATGCATCATAGACAATCAAATATTGCTTCACCAGCTCACAAACACCATAAGCCATAACATGGCCACAGAAATTCATACAAAGTCCATAAACAAGTTCATATACAGTTCATACGAGTCGATATGACTCCACAGTTCATAAACAAGTTTATACAACGTCCATAGTCCAGAACAAGTTCATACAAAGCACACGGCATAGAAACCACATGATACATACCGCTCACTCGTCCGCCGGCGGCTGAGTCGGAGGCGGAGGCTGCATACCCCAAGCCCAGGGCGGCGGCACCTGCGACGACGACGGCGGAAGCTGACACGGCAACGACAGAGGAAGCTGACACGGCGCCCCCTGCCACGGCTGAGTCGGCGGCCCGTGCCACAAGCGAGCCTGCATCCCCTACGGAGACGGCCACGGAGGCGACATATCTGGATTGATTGGCCCTTCATTGGATGCCGCCGATGGAGGCTGTCCAAAGTTGAAGATATTGAATGTGTTAAGCTAAGTGATTTTACTAAGCATTGGTTTCTATACTAAGTCTTTCTACTTTGTATCCTGAGTTTGGAAAGTGCTAAGTCACTATAACAAATAAAAGTAAACGGCTATGAAGTCACTCACAGGAGTCGGAGTACCGCCACGAGCTCCAGGTGGTGGACCGAACGGTGACAGCGGTGGCTGCGGATAGCCCAAGGACTGCATGTACTGAGCATAGGCCTCCCATCTCCTTACATTTTCCTGCTCAATCCTTTCTGTCTGGGCCCACAACTGCTCCTGGACCGTCGCCTGTACCTGCGCCTCCATCTGGGCCTACAAAATATGATGCATGGGTTAGAATACGAAGCTAACGTGTGTAAAGCGCTTGAACGACGAGTGCAACAGAAATAACCTTGAATTGCACTTTAGAAATTGTTCCTTCGTCAGCATCATTCTTCTCGCCTCCACTTTCGGTACGCTCCGCCTCTCGCGTTTAGGCGCATGGTGAGCCCACCACTGTATGATGGCACACAGCTTCGTCTCATACCACATATCGGCCACCAGCTTGCGGCAGGCCGTGTCAGCCACCTCGATCGCCTGGTTCAACGTTCCATCCAGCGGCTTGTAGAATTCCTGCACAAATCACATGATGTATTAGTAATTTCAAAAATAATTGATGAATGCGATGTAACACGAAGAATACTTACAAACAGCTTGAGCACAACCCGTCATGCCTTGCTCCCAAACTCCTGCCCATTCTCATCTAGTTCCAAGTCCTGGGTGGTCGCGTAGTCCTCCCACGACCACGCCGGCTGCTCTCGGCCCCCTTTCTGTATGATGCCAGGGTAGTGCAACCTGCAAAGCTGGCCCAGAATGTCGTTGGGAAGGCGAGAGTGAACGCCTGGCTCCACAATCTCAAAGCCCCTGTCAAAGGTAAAAAGACAAATTAATTAGTTTTAATTATCCATGAAAATATGAGAACAAACATTAGTAAGAACATGTCAAGTTAATTACCTGGGAGGGTCGGGTGCAATAACCGGCCGTTGAGCCATAGGTATGGGTCGTCTCGGGAGGGAAGAGGAGCCTCGCAACCAAACTTTAGGTGAGTCGCCTCCCTCCGCCCCCTCCTCCCCCTCCTGCTCCTCCTCCTCTCCCTCCCCCTCCTGGTCCGCCTCCTCCTCCCCCTCCTGCTCCGGCTCCTCCTGCTCCGCATCCTCCTCTCGGTCGTCCTCCGCACTAGAGCTGTGCTCAGAGGGTACAGGCGAGGGCGCCCACCTGCGAGTACTCGTCCGCGGTCTCTCCACTGTAATTAAAAAGAGTTGTGTGTAAGTACAGGTATTAGAAAGACCACTGTAATTAAAAAGACCAGGCGTAAGTACCTTCAGCCGCCGACGAACTCGCTGAACCCTTCCCTTTCCCCTGTTGGCCCCCTTGGAGGATGACGCCGAACCACTGCCCCTCCCAATGAGAGAGTTGAGCGACCTCATCACACCTCTGCCGCCCCCACCATATTTGATCAATCACCTGCAATGACAAAAGGTACCGTAGGACTTTCGCGGGGATCGCGAGCTGCCTCTTCTGACCATCACCAGCGTCTACCTCCAAGAACCTTGAGGATTCACACTTTGGATAGTACTTTGCATTCTCGTGTTCTTTTCTAAATAAGATGCAGTTCTTAGGACAGGCGTCAATCTTCTCGTATGACATCTTAAGTGCACGAAGGACCTTTTGTGACTCATACATGTTCTTTGGCAGAATGTGACCTTCCGGAAGCAGGCTGCCAAATACCGTCAACATAACATCGAAGGCATCTCGACTCAGTGCAAACTGGGACTTCACGGCCATTAGGCGCCCAATAGCATCCAATTGGGAAACCTTGTATGCTCGTGAAGGGGTTGACCAACTGCAGCTAACATGTCGTAGTACGCCTTCGCGCTTGGCTCTGGCTCATCTTCCCTTCCTCCTTCATCAAACTGAGCTTCCTCAAAGTCATCTAACATGTCCGCCACCCCAGCATCTGAATCAAGTTCCTCAATGCGTTGTCTCACGGCCTCGTCTCTTCTACGATTATTGCCTTCAACATAGTAGGTCCACCGAGTTTGGTCTATCGTAAATCCGTGTTTGAAAAGATGACTTGTCATTTCTTTCTTTGTTCTTCGACGCGTGTTCCCACATTTATCACAAGGACACCAAGTGGTCTTGTTGCTTCCTTTAACCTTTGCAAATGCTTCATCTATAAAAGCCTCGGTCCTTCCGAACCCATTCCACACTCACATCACCCCCAGGGTTCCAACCCGTGTGCATCCAGCTACGATCATTCATCATCTATGACACCGGCAAATGAAAATGGAATTTTTTTACATGTACATAGTGTAGGTCCTACACGATGTCTATACTCTCTACTAGGTGAAGATAGGTCCTAATCCCACCCGAAGATGCGTAGCTAGGTCCTAATCCCACCCGAAGATGCGTAGCTAGGGTAGGTTTACATAGTCTACTCCGATCTGGAACAGAATTTCGGCAGCACCTCCCCGCTGTTCTCTAAATACACGTCCCAGAGGGAGATTGTGTATCCGGAGAACACCGGAGAGATGCTGCCGAAATCCTGTCCCAGATCGGAGTAGACTATGTAAACCTACTCTAGCTACGCATCCTCGGGCTGTCTAAATAACGTGGACAATTCGAAACAGATACGGTCGTAGATATGCAAAGTTCTGCATATTTCAACCGTATCTCTTTCGAACGGGAGACACCTAACTGGGTTACGTGATCTACGAACATGCATGTAACGCGAGCGTGATTGCGGTGCTTACGGTGGGTCAGCGGTGTAGGCGTGGCCGGCGTGGTGTAGACTCGCGGTCTCGCTCCCGCTCCGGCTCCCGCTACGGCTCCCGCTCCGGCTCCCGCTTCGGCTCCCGCTCCTGGTACCGCTCCGGCTCTGACTCCCGCTACAGCTCCGACTCTCCGTCGAATAAGTGGAAGCGGATTCCTGCAATATTCAATAAATGATTATATAAATTCAAAATTTCGCCAGCACCTCCCCTATACGGTGAGGGTTTCCAAACCTGCAACAAAAACCACGACACGAAGGTCGGGCCACACAGATGTTTAAGCACACGGCTCGATGGCCGGACACAAGGCTTTGACCACCAAAACCACAAGGCTCACCTAAAGGCTCAACGGCGGCGAGGCGGAGATGGGCTCCCGTGGACGGTGGCTTCTGCACATCAAAAACCAAAGAAATGTCAATGTAAATATTTCGGCAGCACCTAATTATCACTAAGTATATGCTAACTAAGTTTTTCTAACTAAAATAGCAACTAATTATAACTAAGTATATGCTATCTAAGTTTTTCTAACTAAATTAACAACTAATTATAACTAAATTAAATTAAATCAAACAACTAATTATAACTAAGCAACTAAATAAAAAAACTCACGGCTGGCCGGTGAGGTCGTGGAGCGGCCGGGGAGGGCGGCCGGGGAGGCGGCCAGGGAGCGGCGGAGCGGGGCCGGAAAGGCGGTAGCCGGCGCGGCGCGGCGGCTGGGGTGGGAGAGGCGCCGGCGCGGCCGGCGGTCGGGGGTGGGGGAGACGGCGGCGGGGCGCGGCGCAGCGGCCGGGCAGCGGCGCGGCGCGGTGGCGCGGCGCGGCGGCTCGACGGCCGGGGGTGGGGGAGGCGCCGGCGCGGCCAGCGGCGGGGGTGGGGGAGACGGCGGCGGGGCGCCGCACAGCGGCGCAGCGGCCGGGCAGCGGCGCGGCCGGCGGCGCGGTCGGGTGTGGGGGAGGCGCGGCCGGGGCTGGGGGAGGCGGCGCGGCGGCGGCGGCGGCGACGGCGACGGCGACGGCGGGGCGTGTGTGTGCAGTGTGTGCTGTGTGTTTGCGTGTGTGTGCTGTGTGTGTAGGGGGGAGAGGATGCCCGAAAACTGCTAAGTGCCGGGGCTTCGCCGTGTGCCCTGGATCTGGGCACACGGCAAACATTTTTTTATTTTTCTGATTTCAAAATTCTTTGCCGTGTGCCCTGGATCTGGGCACACGGCAAAGAGACTACTTTTAAAATTTTGAAATTTTTAAAATGTTTCATGTTTTTAAAATTTCTGAAATTTGAAACTGTTTGTCGTGTGCCCTGCATCTGGGCACACGGCAAAGTTGTTTGCCGTGTGCGTCCCATGGGGCACACGGCAAACAATCTATGCCGTGTGCCTCTAGGGAAAGCACACGGCAAACATTTTCTGCCTAAACAGAAAAAAAATTAAAAAATATCAAACAGATTCAAAAAATAACCAAATTTGGGCATGGACCTGTCTAAGGTGTATGAAGACTATAAAAAATGAGTTTTGTGGTAAAACAAAATTTGAATTGTCACGTTGCTTCAAATCACAACGTCTCATTCAAAACTCTTAGGATCTTCTCCCGAGAAGCTCCGGTTTGTAAAGAGGCAATGCGTCAACTTGCTCGAAACCTTCTACATTTTTTACCATAGCCTCTACGTATGAAAACATGACATCACGCCAAAATTTATAATGTTTTGACCTTTTTTGTATTTTATAAAAATTTTAAACGAACCGAGCCCAAATGCGGGCACACGGTAAGCGAGCAATATATTCAAAATTTGATTCCATCTAATGGACATGGCATCATATTAGTCTTAAGAATCCGAATAACATTTTTCCGAACATTACATTACATTATTCGAAACACTTACAGTTCAAATTTGCCGTATCGACAAAATTAAAAATAATGATATAAAATGATTAAATATAGCAAACAGACCGAAAAACATGCACAAAACTAACATGGAATAATACAAGGACAAAGAAGTTAGTAAAAAAATTTTGGAGGCAAAATTCAAAATTTTTGCTGCCTGTTTGTCGTGTGCCTACGTGTGGCACACGGCAAACAGGCCACTTTGCCGTGTGCCTTCCTTTTTGCCGTGTGCCACGTGGCCCCAGCACACGGCAAACAGGCCGCTTTGCCGTGAGCTGGATGTTTGCCGTGTGCCACGTGGCAAGGGCACACGGCAAAGCTGACGGCCAAGCCAACGGCCGTTTGGGGCGGCCTGTTTGCCGTCGTGCCTGCCTGTTTGCCGTGTGCCTGCCTGGGTCCACCGTGTGCCACGGCTTCGCCGTGTGCCACGTGGGCAGGCACACGGCAAACAGGCTTGTTTGCCGTGTGCCCGCGAAGAGGCACACGGCGAAGCCGTTGGCACACGGCGAACAAGCGATTTCCCGTAGTGGTCACGGCCGGCCGGCCGGGGAGCTCGTCGTCGTCGAGGTGGGTGGCGCGGCGCCCGTAGAAAAATGATTTCGCGTTGAGATTCGTGCGGGTGAAGGTGGGGGAGATCTAGGGAAGACGGGGCATATGACGTCATCGCTGACGTCACGCGGCCGGCGGCGGTTGGTGGCCTGGTGGGCGGCGCTGGAGGGGGCGGATTTAGGGTTTGGGGTTACCGGGGGCCACGGCCGCCGCCGGGTTTAGAGGGATGGCCGCCGGTGGCGGCGGGTTGGTGGGCGGGAAGGGCCGGGCGGCGATAGCGCCGCCGGCCGGGGGCGGAGGATGGCCGGTGGGCGATGCCAGCGGCGGGGGCGTGGAGCGCGGCGCCAGAGACGGGGCCGGAGGTCGCCGGCGGCCTCACGGCGTGGGCCTAAAGCCCCAATCGAAAGTTTTAAATAGTAACTAACTGTAATTGCACTTTTCCTTTTGCGTAGCATCAACTTAACTTTTTACAATCTTACCAAATATTGGCAGCAGTGGACAAAGGGATGCCCGACAGAAATCCATATCCCTTTTTTAGAACCTCGTCAAGGTAGATAATGGCGACACCACCCAAGAAAAGCTGAAGAACAATCAGAATTACGTCCACCGTGCTCACGATACTATCACCTAGCACATCTCTGATCGGGAGCGCAAAGGCAATCAGTAGTGCGATTAACTTCTGTGCCCCACACCTGCAGACGATTTATTTAATTGTTCCATTAATAAAAAAAGAATTAGGAAATCATATCATGAACGAAAAGGTCAACTGACTTGGAGGCTTGAGATAGAGAAAAAAAGCTAAAACCAAATACTCCATTTGTCCACAATCATCCACACTGTGCTAATTATACAAATTGCAATTTTGGCCACTAGTTTCAGTTGGAGTATGGTAACAAAACATATATAGAAAAATCATGGTATAAACAAATTATATAAAGAGATCAATCACTTTTCAATAACAAATCTAGCTACTCAAACCCTCAAATATTCAATACACAAATCGTACAAAAAAAGATGATAGTTTGATTAATTACTTGCAATCGATATCATCACCTTTTGCAACTTATTATGACTGAATGGATCGGACTAAGGTGCCGTAATAGCTAGTAATTGTACTTACATGAGCATACGACCCTGAGTCAGGTTTTTTTTTCGCTACAGTACCGGTTTTTTTGGAATAAAAACCGGTCCGGTAACCGGTCAAACCGACCGGTTAACTAGTAGGAGCGGTTTGGTAGGGTCGGTTTTGAGCGGTAACCGGCCCTATTATGCTACCGGACCGGACCGGTTTGACCGGTAACCGGTCAAACGGACCGGTTACCAACGGTAAAAAAAACCCTGGGCCTGAGGATTGTTGTAGTTCACCCTAACCCTATCAATCTTTCTCTGTAACAAGAGGTGAACCACAGCCTCTGACAACAGGAGGGGGATTACCCCGAGAGCCATGACCGTGTTGCTGTTGAACGCGCCTGCTCCATGCTTCCAGCACAGCAGATCCAAGGAAAGAAGTTGGAGGAAGGCACGAAGCCACCGCGAAAAGAGAACCGGACGGACACGGTGTTGGCTTTCCTTTCAATATTCAATCAGGACGAGGCCCAGATGGGCCACCAAGAAAGAGGCGGTCTGTTTTAGCTTGCATGAGACCCCAAAATCGGGCTGCTTAGTTTTACTGATGGAATATTTTTCTTTATCCATATAGTACTAAAAAAGAAAAGAAAAGGCAGACCACTGGGCTATCCAATGCAACCAACAAACATGCTTTGTTTTGGGCTTGAGTACTACCGGCCTGTTTACGGTGGTTACGGCCCAGAGAAAAGGACACAGTACGTACACGTGGAGACGAGTCCGAAATTCTATATGAAGATCTTTTTTTTCCACCTTCCAGTGTTTGAGATTCTACAAAAATAGGAGCCGTCAAATCTTCTCATCAAACCCTAGCTGCTCCTCCACCTCCCACGCGCCGCCGCCGTCCGAGCCGGCCCTATGACGCCGGCCGCCGACTCTGCAACGCCGTCATCACTACTCGCGCGAGCGCGGCCGGCCGAGGGTCGCCGCCCCGCGCGCAGCCACTGCCGTCCGCGCGCTGCTGTCCCAAGCTCGGCGGCCGTTGTGTGCGCCTGCGCTGTCCTCCTATGCCGTCCTCCTATGCGTCGCTGCCCCATGCTCGGCGGACCTACGCGCCGGCGCTGCCCTTCCGTGCGCCGCTGCCGGCCACAGGCCGCCGCTCCAAGCTTAACTTTTCTTTTCCAAAATGTTGAGGCTCGACTTTTCTAAAAATGTTGCAACATTTCAATGAAGACGAGTTTCAACTTTTTTTAAAAAAAATGTTGCTCATAAAAAAATGTTGGCGAAACAAGTTGAGACTCAACATTTTTGAAAAATAATTTTGGCATAAAAAGTTGAGACTCAGCATTTTTGAAAAACAAATATGTTGGCAATAAAGTTGAGACTCAACATTTTTGAAAAAAAAATGTTGGCGAAAAAAGTTGAGACTCAACATTTTTTGAAAATGACGGCGAAGAAAAGTTGAGGTCCAACATTTCTCAAAAATATTGGTCAACATTTAAAAAAAGGTTGGGGCTCAACATTTCCAAAAAGATAAAATGTTGATCAACATTTTTGTATTCAATATTTTTTCATTGAAAAGTTGAATGGCTCATCACCAAATGGGCCTTGGTAGGCTTTATAGATGAGTTGTTAAAAATCTTCCACAAAGGTGTATATATATAGGAGCTCCCACGTGGAGTCTAGACTCCAGATCAATCCTTTGCCTTCCTTGAATCATGCAAGAGAGAGTGTCAACAAGCTAGTAGGTTGGTATTACGGTGCGCACCAGACAAAAATGCCCACTCACAATAACTACACACATGCATATGCATATGGCATATATATAGGTCGTCATAGGCCACATGCCCACAATGCCATATACGTGAGTTCCTCAATGAACGAATGATGATATCGTTGTTGGTCCTCCTATTCCTAACATATATCTAGTCATCCTCCATACAAGCATATCCTTGCTGACCCAAGTGCCGTACACATGGTGTACCACCACACACACCACCACTACAATACGAAAAGGAAATTAAAGTACAACTATATCTATAGCACACGTACGGTACCATACATGCATGCACATATCTCCACCAATTCAGATAGTTGAAGATGATGCATAGACGTACGTCAAAGCAAGGTGTAGTTGAGATTTGTTTTCTGCCAAAAGATACAGGCCGGCACACTCACGCAACAGGCTCCTGCACGTTAAGATATGGTTGCACATGCACGTTAAGATCGTTAGTGGAGCTTGCATCAGCGTGCACGTACGGACCGGACACATATGCGCTTGCATTATCGTCTTTTCCGCGTGTACGGCTTCTTTGTCCTTTAGCATTTGCCTTTATTAGTTTCCAACTACGCATATGCTTTCCTTTGCCTGCTTGCTACCTCCAGTGCACTCACATCATTCTTTAAAAGATAACTATTATTAGTATCGATCATTGTTAGCTCTTTGAATTAGTTTATTTTTTGCATTGTAGGCTTTGACTTTTTTTCACATCAATTGGTAGAAAATTTGTACTGGATTATCCATTCCATGGAGCTGTCTTTATTTTAAGCTAGCTATAGGTAAGGATCAAATCAAGTAGTTGGAAAATGGAGCATGCAAAAGCAACAAAAGAGACAAAAGGCAATCCGAAAATGTCAAAAGCAAGAGATCTCATGCATCTAGTTATATTCTAGATAACATGCTCACATAATAATTTACCGTGAATTAGCTAGGTGCCTATATATTTAGCTATTAGCTATTAATTATATTAGTAGCAACACTGAACCAAATTGAAACAAATTTCTCCGGTGTTGGTTGGATTTTGTCCATGCATGCACACAAATGTCGTTGTTGTTTGTTGCCTAGTCAGGGAGATGTTTTCATGTCCCCTGTGCCACCCAGTGCAGTCTCATCGCTTGATCGAGACCACTCATCAACTAGTACATGCCATGGATAATCACGGATCATTCTTCACCATTGTAACTAATCATGCCATTTAATAAGATGTGTATATATGCGATGATCAACTGAATAAGACCGGCCAGCCATAATCAGGTATACAGTATTAGTGTGTCAATGAGCGCTGTCACTTTCGGTTAAAAGTTGAGCATTTGCGAGCCAACTAGGTTGTCACATGCCTTTGGGGAAAGCATAATAAAATATTCGTTCAAGTTGAAGAATGATATGATTCGGAGCATGTTTGGTTGAGTGCGACCCAAATTACTGTCCGGTTGTCCCACTTAGTACAACATAATCTGTTAGGACGACCTGGCAACTTGCTCAGTTTTCAGCAAGGAAAAAAAAAATCGTGCACATCAACGGGGGATTGGAGTTCATGTGATTCTATAGATATAGGAAGAAATAAAATGAGTTCCTCTGTTTAATATAAATTGCCCTTCAGTCTAATTTTTAAAAATAAAAGGAGAAATAATTACTAAAATTCTCATAAATTTATTTGAATCTTACAAACTAATAGGTGGTGCACAATTATTGTTTTTGTTTTCCATGCTCACAAGTCACAACTACACACACCACGCCCACACATCCATGAGTGCGCACCTAACTTATTGTTACGGTATATTGAGGTACCCTTTGGCGGGGCTTTTGCAAAAGTAGAAGCACCGGCTTATACATAAGTTGTGTCAAACATAAAAAATGAAACCTGCTTATCAGTGAAACCAGAGAAGCGGTTTCGCAAGATGAACTATCAACTATAAGCTAAAAAAGTGGATTTCCCCAACTTATGTACATTTTACTTTTTCATTCCATTCTAAAAGCTTACAAAAATCCGTTTCACCAAACGTTTTGATAAAAAATAAACCGGAGCCAAAAAAATTGTTTTTTTTTCAAAAAAGTCATAGTCAAATTCATTTTTGAAGAAACCGGAGTCATGCCAAACTTGCAATGAATCATCAAATACACCTTCATGGTCAAGAAAGTCCTTGGGAAGAAAGGAATTGAAGAAGACAGATACACGCATGGTAGCCAGGTAGGATTGCCTATATGAACCAGGTACGGACAGTTTGGTAGCCATAGCTCGACAGGTCCCTTTTGGCCAAACAATTCCTGCAGGTCCACACAACCACGATTCGAAAGGCCATCAGCAGACCTGTACGGCACTGCACACCGAAAAGCCCAAAGAGATTTGCAAATATTCTCCCACTGTTGCGTTTTGCAAAACAAAAAAAAGAATTATTAATAAAGAGCAGGAAACTGAAAAGGCGTCGTACCTGACGCCGTACACCCCCCTGTACCCTCCACTCCTCTCCCCCCACCCACCCCACCTCTAATCTCCCCGACAACTCCACTGATCCGTGGGCCCAGCCATTCCCGGCCCCACACGTCAGCCTCCCAGAAGCCACGCGCTCCCGCCGGCTATAAATGGAGCCCCCGGCCGTTCCCACGCAGAAACGCCTCGCTCTCTCGCTCACCACTCCGATCGAGAGAGAAACTGAAGCTGCAGAGAGCGAGCGAGAGAGACCCCCCCGCCGATCGATGAGGCAGCTGATCCGGCGGCTCTCCCGCGTCGGCGACTGCGGCGGCGGGAAGACGAAGGCGGCGCCGGCGACGGCGACGACGACGCCGGAGGGGCACGTGCCGGTGTACGTCGGCGGCGGCGGCGGGGAGGCGCCGGAGCGGTTCGTGGTGCGGGCGGAGCTGCTGGGCGCGCCGGCGCTGGCGGAGCTGCTCGGGCGCGCGGCGCAGGAGTACGGGTACCGCCACCAGGGCCCGATCCGCATCCCGTGCCCCGTCGCCGTCTTCCGCCGCGCGCTCGCCGCGGTGATGGCCGGCGACGAGGACGACGAGGAGGTGATTGAGGACGGCCAGTAGCTGCTGTACGTATTAGCTGGTTGGGCTCGTGGGCCTGGGCCTCGGCCTTGGAGGAGGTGTAACTAAATAGCCCAGAATTTTGAGGATTGGGCTTTCTTCTCTGCTTCTTTTGTTTTGTTTTTTTTTTCATGTTGCTACCATGGCTTCCAACTCCTCCGATCCTCTCTTGGATGATGTTGTGATGAGCTGAGAGGATTGAGGGATCAAGCATGAGCATCAAGTACTGCTGTGCTGTGCTAGCTTCCGCTGCTTTTGTTTCATGGGCATATATGAAAGATTAAGTTGACGAGATCTTTGGTCACCTGCAAGCTCCTCAGGCCAGTCTCAATGGAAAGTGTCATCGCACGGTTGTCAAGACTAAAACTTTGAGAACTGTGCCGAGAGAGTGTCATCACCATGACATCCTCTCTCATCCCATGATACTCCCTTCATAAATAACACTGTCATGTCAACATATTTGTTGATGTGGCATGATATTTAACGTCCCACTGAGACTGGCCTTAATTAGCTTGACCTCCATTTTAGGACTATACTTTTAAGTATGATACAACTACACGTCATGCATCTCCAAATAGTAAACTAGTGTTTGTGTGGAAATGGTTTCTTAATTGAACGACGATCCTTATTACTTAAAGGATTTTCCTCTTCTTCTTCTTCCTTTTACAAAGAGATGAAAGCTCGCCCTTCGTTGTGGTCAACATCTTCATTTTAATTTCTAGGATCAGACAATAAACTAGTGCAACTCCGTGCTGACGTCCGGAAATCCTTCAAGTACATGTGTGCAACCCATACGTGCGTGTGTACCGTGTTCTTCGATAGACCTTTCTATTTATTTTGTACGCAAAACAGAGGACAGCAACACCTGAACTAGCTACAAATGTACAGACGCGGCATCCTGCATGTGCGCCGTGCGGTGCTCCATCATATATCACATTCTTGTAGCGCTAATAACCTACCTGCGTGTACTTGTCGTACACCTGATGACGTCCTAGCTACCATGCTATATGTACACACACACGTACGGCTAGCTCCTCTCACAGCTTCGGCTTCACCCGGGTGTTTGATTGGATGATATATATATATATATATATATATATATATATATGGGCAACGTATCCTATGAGAACCGACTTCGTGTGAGAACTATGAGAACTCCAACCAAGATCACATGATCCCCATCCGATAGCCAGGTGCAGAGGTGGGTTAGTTCAGCACTTAAACCCCCACCCATCTCACCATAATCCATCAATTTGCAAATAACCTCACCCTAATCCCACCCTAATCCTCTCAGCGCCACACTAGTCTTCACGCTAACCCTCGTCGCCGGCGCCGCCTCCTGCACGGCTGCTGCCTTGCTGCCCAGCCTGCCGCACCTATAGCCCTGCCGCCGCATCGCCCTGCCACACGCCCAGCCGCTCACGACGCACTGTCGCACATCCAGGGTCTTTAAACAAGATAAATATAGTGGTAGTATTTGATTTATTGAGGATTTTAGCACTATTGAATTCTCTACCTGAATGGTTGCTTCTCCAGGATAGAAATTTGAATCAGCTGGCGTCATCCGGTTCAACTAGTTGCGAGGAATTATGTTCCAGGAAGCAGCGCGTGGTGGGCGGCTGGGCGTGCTTGCGGCAGGCTGCCGCCTGCAGGAGGTTGCGCCAGCGACGAGCGTTAGGCGTCGAGATTAGGGTGAGGGGCTGAGAGGATTAGGGTGGGGTTATTTGCAAACTGATGGATTATGGTGAGATGGGTGGGGGGTTTAAGTACTAAACTAACCCACCTCTACCGCTGGCCATCGGATGGGGATCCTGTGATCTTGGTTGGAGTTCTCATAGTTCTCACACGAAGTCGGTTCTCATAGGATACGTTGCCTATATATATAGCAATGTGTTGTGTAGCAAATTAAAAGTGCCAGTAGTTCTAGAATCAAGGAGGAAAATAATGAAATCACAAAAAAAAAATTGCGTTGTGGTGTGGGCTTCATATTTTACTCACATTGTAGCTAGCAAGGAACCGGTTTGGGAGGAGCCCTCACAAACAGAGCCATACAGGCAGAGCATGTGTGCAGGAGTCAGTAGCACGTCAGCTTCACTCTTCTCTCTACAAGAGCATTTGACGTGCTCATCTCAGGTGCACGCGAGGGGACAATATATATAATGCATGACGCAGCCGTGACGCGCAGCATGACGACGACTGGCGAGCTTTGCTAGCTCTTCGTGATGCTACGGTATATCTAATCAACGCGCGCTTAGTAGTGGTAACTATAAATATAACCCACCATATAATTTACTTGCTTCACAGGGTCGGATCGGTAAAACCAAATTAATTAGCTACCAGACGAGCTGTTAAAATCATTTTTTAACATGCATATGCATACAGAACAAAATAATCGGTCGATGGTGATTCAATTCCATATATATATGCATGCCATGGAGTTCGTGGCAACGAAGGCCGGCCGGCCTGTACGATGGCATGCATTATGGGCGCGCGTGCGGCACATACACGTACGGCCGCGTCGGCTGCGGGCACACGCCCCCCGTACGCCAATTATTGGTGTCCGGGCCGTACGTGGTCGTGGCAGCCGCAACGGCCACCGTACGGCAGGCAGGCAGTCATCCCCTTCTAGGGCCGGCGCCATGCTGTTTGGTGACATGTCACGGCTCAGCGGATATGTCATTCTCAGCGAACGACGAGAATAACCTTGTCGGCCGGCAGACGCATGACGCAAGACGCAGCAGCGGCTGCTCACTGGCCAACCGCCAACAATTTCTAGGATTACTGACTTTGCATGCATTGTGCAATCTCAAAGCGTAACTAGCTCATTTTGTGATTGCAGGGAGGATAAAAGCAGTAGATGACAATGCATTGTAATCACCTAGTCGTTTTTTAACACCATGTGATTTGTTTATGTATTTGGGGAGAGACACTACACCAAAGTATGGCAATTTCCTGGTGGACACTGCATTTTACAACCTTCATTTTCGTCTGAATAGGAGAAATAAACATGGTGCAAAAAGACAGATTTCCCCTGTGGGGAAATAGATGAACGAGGAGGACGATTATTCGTCAGGGATAGCTCCCTCCGTTATTTTTTTCAACAACTTACCCTACCATGCATAGACAGGAATCTAGCAACAGATGCAACGAAAGGGCCAGGCCGTCATTACATTTGTCTGCCTGGCACTCAACCTTTTGAATACATGCACGCAACCCCTATGAGCACATCTGAGAGACAGAGCCGGCATATCCTCGAGATTGATCAAGTCACCACAGGTGTCTTGCTGTCGACATACATGTTGCCTACCACTGAAAGAATAGCGTTGGTTAAATTCTAAAATATAATTCTAGAAAAATGTAAATACCAGTGCCAAGTCGAGGACTTGAACCTTGGTAGGAAAGTTCCACCACAAGGAACTTTACCAGCTGAGCTACGCTCAGTGATGAGAACTAGGGTGCCCGATCTTCGATCAGGGAAAGGATGACTCGTTTTGGGCGGAGCACGGCCGATCCAGCTTCAAGTCAGCAAACTCGAACCCTGCAATCTTAGCACCACGACTCCTCTGGTTATCAACCATAGTCACAATCCGGTTGACCTCGCCAAGAAGGCTAATCCCTGCCTGCAAAACGAAGAACACAATCAAGAACTCGAAAGAACGCAACACTCAATAATGGTGACAACTGCAGATGAATGATTAAGCACACGATGTAACACCCTCAGAATTAAGTAGAATTAATTTAGGGTTTATTTAAATAAACACTAGATTTATTAGAGTAATTATAGATTTAAAGAGGAATAAATATGGATAATAAACTATAAATAACTATGGGAAAATAAAAGGGATGCTCTGTAACTCGAGTGCTCTACTAGGACTAAAACAAGTTTCTAAAACCCTAAGAGTAAAACTAGAAAAGGTATGGTTCAAATTTGAATTCAAACTGTCTCCAAAAATCCATTCAAATAAATGGAAAAACTCTTTTAAACGTTAATGGGCCGAAGCCTCGCTTTCAGTCCAACAAACTCGTCACCGAGGTCTAGTTCACCCACTTCAACTCTCAGCCTCGCTCGCTCTCCCTCCTTTTTCTCCCGTGGCCCAGCTCGCCCCCACAGCCCAACACGTCCCTGCGGCCCATGCGCCTTCTCTTCCCTTTCCCAGAGCCTAGAAGCCCCGCGGCCCGCGTTCCGGTCAGAATGACATCATGATGACGTCATCTACCCCTCTGCTTCCCCTGCTCCTTCCTCTGCGCGCCGCCGTAATCCGTCACCGCCGCTCGATCCGCGCCCCACGGCCGCGATGCCGTTTCTAGGTGCACGCGCGCCGCGTGTCCGCACCTCCGCCCTCCACCGCGACACGGAGACGGCGCCGACCACTCCTCCGGCCGCCTGAACCCAACCTCGCCGCCGCCGTGATGTCACCACTCCGGCGCCACGCGTCGAGCTCCTCCCGGCCTTCCTCCTCCGCCGTGCACGACGTGGCGGCCTCCGGCGTACCCCCGACCGCCTATAAATAGGAGGCCTCGCCCTTCCCCTCCCCGGCACGAGCACAAACCGAGCCGAGCTCCCTCTTCTCCTCCCCGTGCACGGCCACGCCACCCCCGCTCCCCATCCGCCTTCCCACTAGCCACCAGTGAACTCGCCGCGTCCTCCTCTTTCGCCTGGAGTTGGCCGCAGGGCCGCCGGCGAGCTAGAGCGCCGTCCCGGCTCTGCTCCGGCGAGCCCCACGGCGGCGCTCATGGGGGACGAGATGGCGCTGCCCCGCTCCGGCGGACGAAGTGGTACCGTCCGCCCCGCCGTCATCCCCTCTCTCTGCCTATGATCTGACGGGCGGGCCCGGGATGCCAACGGCGTCACCCCGCCGTCTACCTTCCCCTCCCCGCGCCAGGTGAACGCGGTCCACTGGACCGACGACCCGGAGGCGCGCAGCCACCGGCCCACGTAGCCGGCGCACGGAATAGTGCGCACGGTGGGTCCTGCCAGCCCACGTCAGCCGGCCCACCCCTCTGCGTCAGCCGTCCTGTAAGTGCTACGCACACCCCGGTAAGTGCACACACAGGCTTATTTAGAGCCCTTCCTAACTTCCAAAAATTCTCCAGAAATACTAGGAATATTTCTAAGCCTATTAGTGCCATCCAATCCTTTTTAGCAAGTCATTAGAGACTAAATCCAATTAGGGTAGTTTCTACCCAGGAAATTCCCCTTGCCATATCTTAGCCCGATAAATTCTCAGATAATTCCTATAAATATTAGAGATTATTCTAAACATTTTCATATGCTTAGTTCCCTAATACTTATACCCTAAGCTTAGCCTAGCCATTACACTACCCGAAACCCCGCCGTTACGCCGCCCGTATAAATCCTAACCCCATCGAAACCCTAGTCGTCATACCGACCGTCCGTAAACCCCTCGATACCCAAGAAACCTTAGTCGTCATGCTGCCCAGAATATAGTATAAGGACTTTCTAGAAATCTATAATTCCTGAAATACGGACCGTTCCAGCCATCTTTCAGGGAATTATTTAATAATTCTCTTCAAAATCCCCATCCTTTAATCCATTAATTATTTTATATAATTAATGGGTTATTAATTCAATCCCTAGCCTCTATTCCTTAACCCTTAGGGAAATCCTTCGAATTCCTGCCTTCCTTTCCATTCTCCTTTTCCTTTTACGAATTGATTGGTGTACTGTTATACTGATTGTTATTTTCCTGTGTTTTATCGATAGCATGACCGGGCCCCGACGAGATGCCGAAGCTTCAGAAGGCCCGAAGCCCAGCCCGGTCAACATACGGTATATGCCCGCGTAAGGACCGTCTAAGGACGACAATGAAGGCAAGTCTTACCAATAATATCACCAACTAAACTTTATTCTATTTGCAGCATAAGCTATATGGGGCATACTCTGAGTGTATGCCCAGCATCGCTGTAGATATAGGATGCTTTAAGCTTGGGAGTGGAAGGATAGCCTCGTCGAAGGGATCCTAAGAGCCACTCTGATCCAGCTAAGGACCGGTTCATGGGAGAATCTTTCTGATGCCCCGTACAACCCCGCATGCCAAAAAGGTATAGCCTTCGGGAATACCTATTTATGTGAGGCCTTGACTCACACCCCACTAGCTAGCACTAGTAAACTGTCCCAAGGGGCCACGGTGAGCAACGGGTATGCTGGAGACAGCCCCAGACAGAGGGCTGGGACTGGTCGGCACAAGTCGCATGTGACTGGGCCGGTAGGGCCTGTTGGCAGGATTGCCAACCTATTATTTGCATGCATTACCCCGGAAAGGTCCTTTTGTGGATGGATATGCGATCCCTGCTTAGGCCCCAGCAGTACCCGTGGACAGAGCTAGTGATTGGCTGTCTAGAGATAGACGCCAGTGGGCACGAGTCTCGTAGGTCGGTACCTGCCTTGACGAAGGTAGGGACTGACCGAATGCGTGGTATATAAGTACAACCTCTGCAGAGTGAAGAATCTATCTGGATAGCCGCGACTCTCGACATAGAGTCCATATAGTCAAAGTCTCTATTGATTAGATTTTCTTTATTGCATGGAGAACCCGGACGGCAGGAGTGCCGATGGCTGGGTTCTGGATTTAATATTGGGACTGGCAGGGAGGAAATGCCCCTCCAGGTCCAACCTTTACATTCATTTACTTTTAATAATTATATTATTGAAATTGTTGGATTTGCTGGGTATTCAATTCTGAATACTCACTCTTGGTATCATTGTCATACAGGTTTAGGACTCCAGGGCGACGAGTTGCTGCAGCTCACTCCGATGGAGAAATGAGTGCCCGCCGCTCTCCGCTAGTTTAAAACAGTGAACAATTATTTAGTTTATTCGTTATTCACTGCTCTTGATACTAATCTGTGATGAGATCCGTATCACGACCGATTTCCGGGCCTGATATAGGTAATCAAGGGACTTCTTGATAAGGGTTCCCCACACACGAGTTGGGGTTTCACAAACCGATGAACGGCGAAACTGTCTCAAATAAAATAATCTAAGCAAAACCCGAGGCTAAGCGATGGCAGCTGCTGAGTTTATTAGCCTAGGGGCGACCTAGGGTTGGGGGCGCACTAGGGGGCGTCTTCAACTTGGGCCAATAGCCCGACATGATACAGAGCCTGAAAAAGGCCCAAAACAGGTGATGTAGCTCCTTGTCATGGTCACACAGCGTGATCCACGAACCTTTTGGAGCTAGGACCAGAATCAAAACGACGACGGCGTCGTCCTCTTTTCAACGCATCCTTATACGCCTCGTTTCGATGTCATATGAGGGAAATATCACCGAAACCGTGCAGGGGTGTTGGCTGAATCCGAACTGAACGTAGCGGCTGAATTGGAGAAGAGTTGTAACTTGAGGAAGCCTGTAGCATTTACATGTCCAGCGTGGCAATGTCCTCATCACTCAGTTCGCCTGGATCCCCTAGTTGATAATTACATAATACTAATCCGTCCCATAAAGAAGGTCATTTTAGGTGTTGGGCACGGGGATTAAGGAGGGGTAAAAAAAAGTAGAGAGCGCACAGAAAACAAGGAGATAGATAGAGATAGAGTTGTATTGAAAAGTGAGAATGACACTCTTTTTGGGATAAATTTTAAAGTCTAAAACGACCTTCTTTTTGGTACGGATGAAGTATTAAAGACTCCGGTTAATGTTTTTCTTTCTTGTGTGATATACAAACTCTTTGAAGCAAAAAAACAAATCTACTTGCTAGTTTGCCCAATTTGTTAGATTTATCTAGGAAAACAATATCTTTGTATTTGGAGAGTCGGTGGTGGATGGAGATAGAGCGAGATGCAATGTTAAAGATAGAATAAGGTTAAAAAATATGGACCCCTAATTGATAATTAGAATAGTGCCATTTATAAATAATATTAAATACCCCAATTTATGTTATATTGTTTTCTTGTATGATAGATAATCTCCTTGAAGCAAAAAAACAAATCTGCTTGCTACTCTACCCAATTTCTTAGATTAATCTAGGAAAATAATATCTTTGTATTTGGAAAGTAGGTGATATGGAACTGGATACAATGATAGAGATAGAATAAGATTTAAAAAATATGGATTTCCCCTAATTAATAATTAGAGTAGTGCTATTTATAAATAATATTAAATACAACAATTTATGTTATATTGTTTTCTTGTGTGATATATTATCTCCGTGAAGCAAAAAAACCAATCTGCTTGCTATTGTGCCCAATTTCTTATATTAATCAAGAAAAATAATATATTTAATGATAGAGATAGAGCAAGATACAATGATAGAGATACACTAAGACACAATATCATCACATTAAATATGTGTCATAGGCTAGACATGCCCTGTTTATGAAGAATATGGTATTATAAATTGAAGACCTTTTCGGCTTGATCAACAACACAATTCTAGTTACCCAATTCAGTGATATCAAAAATTGAGATGGCAACCACCAAGCAAGTGATGGGCTCTATGGTTCTCATACTACTGGTCGTAACATCAAGTACTCTCTCTATCTCTCTGGCTCATGAATACAAACAAGCATCTTTTAATCTGCTATGTTTATACCCACATCCTCTTTTATGTAGATTGGTTCTTATATTTGGTTTTGACCCTAAACATTTTTAGATTGGAAGGTCGCGGCTTATCATCGGGAATGTCTTACCCCACCAAATAAAGAGATGCCTTGTTCTTCCTCGTTGGAGATGAGGGACGCATGCAATGATGAGTGCACCGCGGAGAACTATCGTAAAGGCGACTGCTATGCCAATGAGTTTAATAAACTTGTTTGCATGTGTTACAAATTCGGATGCCCTCGCCTTGACAACTAGCTATATATGTACCCTATGTGAAAAAGAAAGAGGCGTAGAACAAATAGAATAAAAGATTTCATATACATCCGTTCGATAAGGATCCTTATAAATACATTAAACGTATTTCATCGTACAAAGCGCCTATCTAGGTGCAAAGGGGGGTCACTAATTTGTGGGCGACCGCACGGAAGGATTCGGTGTGTATGTTGCTGGTCTCATGTCGTCGTTGCTGGTCGCGCGCCGGAGTCGTGACTAAGTAGATCGGCAGCCCGGAAAGTACATCCGTGCATGCCGTTGCAACAAGTTCTGTGTAGTAGCAGAGGCGCACATACACGTACAAGCCAACGTGTATGCACAAATGCAGTGCCCGCACACACGTTGATATAGACGTACCGAGCAGCACCGAGGTTGAGTGACGGTATACGCCGCCCCGCCGCTGCCGGGGTCGTGGATGAAGATCGACTGACGCCATCGACGAGCCATGGTCATGGACAGGTAGCTTCCTTCGCTGAACTCGCACAGATGTGGCCACGCCGGCCGGCTGTCAGTCCATCGGCTTCTCGATCGGCTCCGAGTGGTCAGAGGCAATGGAGGCCGGTGGGTCGTCGAATACGGGGCGCTGCCAGCTTGGTGATGGTGGGCGCTGGCCTTGATGGAGTGCGTCGGTCTCGAGGGCATACAACGGCCTGGATGCGAATCTCAATTTCTATGGAGATCCTTTCTTCGTGGTTTGCCGTGACCGCGAGTGGAAGAGTATGTAGGGATTGGTTTGCAGTCGCCCTGTTTGTAAATCAGTCCCTGCTGCTTAATTATTGTTTGATAAAACGGAGTTATCTAGTCCTTGGATAATATCGTGAATAGAATGGAGGACAACAAAACATTTAGATGTTTAAGGTTTCAGCTGAGCTCTTGTTTTATATGATTTGGATACCAAATTACTTGAAAAACCACCATTCGAAGACCTTATTGACTAATGATTAGTCTAAAATAATTAAGTAATTTATATAACTAGCTAATGATTAAGTATAGCTAATAAGCATGGTGTGAAAAGTGACCAGGTCTCTTGACGCAACGCACGAGTAGGGAGACTGACCATGGAGTTATCATGCTCAGGAAGTATAGGACCTAGACGTATTTCGTCAGAAGCATGGGTCGGACGATTATTAGAAGACCTTATTGATTAATGATTAGTCTAAAAAATATTAATTACTTTATAGAACTAATGGTTAAGTATAGCTAATAAGCATGTTTTGTGGAGGGAGGGGGCATGCGCCCCCCCTCCGACCGACATAACGTACGTGACGAATCGAGTTCGTAGAAGTGTCGACATAGAGTTGATCTGCAGCACTGTTGTTGCTGACGTCGAGCATCCGAGCATCGTTTATGATTGAGGAACCAATGTTTACAAAGTACCTTGACGTACGAGATCTTGGAGATCGATGTCCTTGCAGGCAATGTAGAGCTTGGAGAGTTGGAGGGTGCCATTACTAGCGGCACGAGGACCTACACACAAGTGAATGTAATAAAGCAACAATTATATCAATAAGTCGCACACGTACTCCCTCCGGTTTAGTATTAGAAGTCGCTTTGGACAAGGTTTGAGTCAAACATTGGGAATATAAATCATGAATAACATTTAAGTCATTGAGTTTGGAAATGTGAAAATCACATAATAGATTGGTCTTGAAAATTACTTTCATAAAAATATACATATATAACTATTCAAGAAATATCTTTATAGAAAAAAGAAGTCAAAGCTTTGCTTTGGTGACCGTGTCGCTGTCCTAAACGACTTCTAATACTAAACCGGAGGGAGTACACATACAATTCATCGACCGTCGATACGGAGGAATAGTAGTTAATTAACAGGTCAACGGAGCACATGCCGACCAAGATGGTGAAGACGAAGAGGCCGAGCTTGCAAAACTTGCATTGGCGTCGTCAAATCGTCATCGTGTTTGGTCATCGACCCTCAGGTCGAAACTGCCACGGCTGTAATTAGGAGCGGAGCTAAGGGGAGCTCTAGCCCCCTGCCCTCCCAAAATCACACCGTGCGTGCAAATCAGGAATATGCCGGTACGGAGACGCCAGCCACGGCGACGGCGAACGCTTACCAAACTATGTCCAGCATCTCAAGGTAAGTTAATTCGTCGTCCATTAGTTGATTAGATCGTGATTGGCCGCTAAGCTGTCTCCTGAATAATGCTGTGTGTGATCGTCGCCTTGTTCTTGATCAGCGCACTCTGTTCTTTTTTTCTTTCTTTCTTTGTTTTTTTTTTTTTTTTTTGAGTAGTGCGTGCTCTGCTCTTCTGCCATGTACGTGCCACCTACGCTTCTTGACCGACCAGAGTGCCAGCACGTGGGCCCCAAACAAGGCCATTTGAGAACTCAGGATAATTTTAAACGTTAGCACTAGTAAAATTCACTTTGGCTCCCATCTAGTATTTGTTTCTGCTTCAAATCAGAGCGTGTATGAGTAAACGCTCTGAAGTCTGAAGCATTGTGGGACTGCAACACACATACTACCTCGAGTACATGGCAATCAACACACTTACACGCGTGCGCCTTCCTACCACGAACACTGCACAGATAAGGCGCGACAGCAGCGACGGTGCATGGCATGGTCTCACAAGAAGTCTCTCCGGTCTCAGTACGCAAGCGAGTCCTCTTCGTTGCGAGGGTTCTCAAGAGCTGTGATATGCTCCTTGAATAAGGCAGCGGCTTCCTCCCTGTCGTCAAGCTTACCGAGATGGTTGTATGCCATAGCCTTCAGATAGTACGCCTCTGCTGCCATCTCATGGTACTGCACACAACACAGGATTTGGTGTATCTGATGTTAGAAGCCTTTACGCAACTAGCACAGGGTGTCAGTTTACATGTGACATCCTATGTTAGAGAAGGGGGGAAAAGACACAGGCCAGATCAACCGGCTCACCTCCAAAACTTGCAGATCTTGGGTGGCTTGGTTCAGAGGATC
Source organism: Urochloa ruziziensis (assembly GCA_015476505.1). Classification (NCBI taxonomy): domain Eukaryota; kingdom Viridiplantae; phylum Streptophyta; class Magnoliopsida; order Poales; family Poaceae; genus Urochloa; species Urochloa ruziziensis. The sequence goes on along the minus strand of CM027121.1, from coordinate 58,329,325 downwards.
CAGAACAGCTTCAGGGTCCTCAGAAACTGCAAGAACAAGCGTGTAAAGAGAAGAAATGCAAAAGAATGAGCTGCATCTGTAGTTGAACCGTATCAGGACTAGCTTCTAGCATTTATGTATCGAGCAGATCAACGTATTGAGGTCAATATCTTGAAAGGTTCACAGAAAACACGTCATAGATCAATATGTGCTTGCTAAACCACATCAAGGATCCGTCAAGAGGTTGTCCATGTAATGAACATGAAACTACTGCAACATACCTGAGAATTTCGGATCAGATAAATAGCACTTTGCTAAAACAATGTGAGCTCGAGCACGCAGCTCAAGTCCACCATGACCAAGAATCATGGCAAGGCTCTGGTTGACAAGACTCAAAGCCCTCTTTGCATGGCTTGATCCAAGAGCCAGCCATAACTCAGCAAGAGTAAGTGTGGCTGAGGCTTCAAGCAGATCCAAGTTGAATGATTTGCAGAAGGATTGGCTGGCTAACGCATAAGGGAGCCCAAGGACTGCATTGTCAGATTTCTGGGAGAATTAGAAAGGAAAAAATATATTAGTACACTCTGTGCAGGATTGCAGTATCTACCAGGTTCCAGTTTACAAACAAAGAACAATGTCTTACTTTATGTATTTCAGCAAGTAATAAAAGAACGCTTGCGTTCTCAACTTGCATGTTGTACTTGTAGCATGTAGAGAAAAGAGAATTGGCCACAGCTGCAGCCTGCACAAAGAGGTAAAGTGTCATAAATAGATCTTAGTCTGTCAGTTCAAGAGTATACCAAGGATCAGGAGGACCCTGACCCCTGTAAAACCCAAAGGAGATGAAATATCTTTCATGCAATGCGCTTGACAAGTTACATAGGTAAAAGGACAAACAAGATATAAGATGAAATGCATGCTTCTTGTGTAAACAAAAAAAAGTAAGCAAGTTCGGAACCTGGCTAAACTGCTTTGCAGCAAGTAGAGTGCGAGCACGTCGTATACTAGCTTCTGTCTTTAGCTCAATGTCTACTCCAGAAACAGAAGATGACAATACCCCAAACTCATCACAGATTTGCTGCGCAACTTTTAGATGCCCTCTAAATAGATCAATATCATACATCAGAATATGGAAACCAAATGCAACTGCCAAATGAAGTGTAGAAGCAGCTTTGTACCGATGAAGTGCACGCTCATGTAGTATCTGCATTTTAAGAAGCTGGATGTGCGAACTTGTTGAGGATGGGAACTTCTTTTCAGCAAGCTTTAGAGCACAGAATGCAGCTACAGATCAACCACACAACATAAGGCCACGAGAAACTGTGGATACTAGCACAGCTCTTAGATGCTATGAGAACTAACCAGAATATCCTTTGAACATTGCCAATTGTTGAATTAACTTGACGTAAGCTAGTGAAAGCTCTGATGAACTGTAGTGAAAAGTACAATACTATCAAAAGTCAAGGTTTGCAAAGCATCACGACAATTTAATTAAAAAGAAAAAAGAGTGAGTGAGACAGTTAAAAAATAGTGGCAGTATAACTCATAAAGTAAAGGTATTGAAGTATTGAGCAGTAACTAAATTTTAGCACAGTCCCACCTTGCAGCATCAGCAAAGCAGGTTGCATAGACTAGAGCATTCATTCGTACCATCGGAGCACTGTGAAGAGGATTGACAAAAAAGATATTAATTTTCTACAAAGGGTACAGGTAGAATTATAGTCCACTTTAAGATATGATTTGATATGATATAAAGCAACCACAAAATGGTAACTAAAAGAACCTCTAGCAAATTGGCAACAGACAAGACATAAGTGGACCAGGGGGTGCATTGAAGTTATTGAAGTTACACGACGCCAGGATTATCTAAAAGATCTTATGTGTAAAGATGACAGAAATATAGAAAAAAAGGGTGAGGTACAGACCCTGTTGTTCCTAATACAAATATGTGCAAGGCTGATAATTCCTGGTAACAAATAAAATATCAACAGATTGTGCCCACAATGAGTCAAGCTCGTTGCTTATCCAACCCTCCCTTTCCACAATACAACAACACTGTACAAGTTGGAAAAAATGGTATGACAACGACTATGAAAATTGAACACTTGCATCAACAGAAAACAGATAAGTCAAGCTCGTCGCTTATCCAACCCTCCCTTTCCACAGTACAACAAAAAATGGTATGATAACAACTACGAAAATTGAACCCTTACATTAACAGAAAACAGATAAGTACCTCCCATAGTGTTCCCATGCGGTGGCTCTCAGCAAATATGATGAGCCAGCTAACTGCAATACTGATGCAGGTACTGGACTTGGTTGTGCATGATAATGGAAACTGTCGAAGTCATTATGCAATTTTGTAGATTTCATAGAATTGATACGCCATGAATCAGAAGCAGTGGACAGATTCCTAAGCCATGAAGTGCTAAAACTACCATTTTCATTTGATGTAGATAAAACATCTGTTCCAAAGTCAGTCAACACACGGGAGCTTAATCTTAAATTCTGCAACAACAACAAAAAAAATACAAGAGACAGTATTAATACTTTAATATAGAAGCAAATGCATTACGCTTTGAGTTTAGACTATAGGGTAAGTTCAGCATACCTTACAGACATCTGCAGGACATGTTCTAAGCTTTGTAGATGCATTGGGTCCAAATGAGACTAGTGACCTTTGGACATGCTGACAAACCAAGGTTTTACAGTCAGAAGAAAAAGATAGATAAACAAGGATGTTTGGAATTGAAGCAGATTGAGTATATTCTTAAGTCACATCTAATCATTTCAAGATCAAAGGACTGATGCGTAACAGTAATATAAATACAGCGAAAACTACATTGTAAGTTTGAAGCTGTTTCATGTTCAAATGTCGATATAAGTAGGAAGAGATATGCATGGAAAATGAACTTAAGCATGGCAAGGTATTAAAGAAATCGTCCTACAATCAAACAATACCAAATACTAGCAGAGATCATACCTTCAGGTCAAATTTTGCTAGGGAAAGGTGATCAAAGGATAGTAAACTTGGAAGTTTCAATACATCAGCTCTCTTGAGTGATCGCTTTAAAAGAACAAGTAACTGTTGCTGAATGGATAATGGTGTGCCCAGTCCAATATTGGTCCCTAGTGAATATGGTGAGCTGATTATTCCAACTGTGTCTGACATGCCTATCTTTGATAATAGATTGGAAATGGCTCCTAAGACATAGGCAAGGCATGAATCATCATTATTCTGAAAAAAAAAAGAAATGTAGGATCTGTTAACACAATTGACGAGCACCTGTTAGTTTGTGTAAATGCTAATATCGATCTTCTATGATCCTCAAGTCACCTTGACAGTCCAGGAAACACATAGATGCTGTATACATTTAACTTAAGAATCTGATACATAACTGAAAATTCTGTGAAAAGAAGTGTATTTTTTAAGTTATGCTATTATTAGAACATGTTGGGGACAAGGAGTGTCGAATTTCTGAAGATTAATGAAATTTGAAAATATTTTGTCATGCTATGAGGTGACAAGATTTTATTTATGAAAGCTATTGTGCAATACAGAATTTAGTTACAACGAAACAGGGAGGCCAGAATATAATTTTGCGGACAAAAATCTGGCTGAAATATAGGAAAATCAAAGGCACCCGGCCAGAACTATCTTACAAATAACAAAACTGACTGATGCTTTCCTCTTAAACCTTTAGTAGTTCGATACAAACTTAATTTCAAGTTTCATTCAAAATAATTGGATGCAATCATATTTCAGATTGATACCAGTTCAGTAACTTACCATTTGAGAAACACGCACTGCTTCTGCAAATGCCTGAAAGAAAGGAAGTCCGCATAATGTAAATAACGTGAAACAAGTAGGTCCAAAAGGTGAGGTGCTGATAGTACCAAACAAGAAAAACTAAATAAATTATATTACCTCTAGGGCTTTCTTAGGATGTCCAAAGTAACAATGCAAGTTGCCTAAGCATAGCAGAGCACTCTCATACTTTCCAACAACAATATCTTGTGCTGGAGACACAGAACGAGCAAAAAGTCCTTGCATCCCTGCACTACATCAACCAGATAGAATGACCAAATAAGAACATGCTTAAAAGAGGTATATATGTTTCCAACAAAAGTTTGTGCAAAACATATTATGGTTTTATAAGCTTCTTAACTTGAAGTAAAAGACTCCAAGATTTAGCTAGCAAGAAGGCAACAATGGTTAATAAAGTATTGGGCCAAACTGAATGAGAAACAAAAGAACCACAATGGTAAATGAATAGTCCTCTAGTGGTTTTACTTCGCATATGTGCTTTCATGATCTAGCACAAGGGCAAACTGAACTGTCAGAAGCTTGTATCTTGTATTATCACAATTTCATCCATCTTGCTAATGTAGAAAGTAAAAGAAATTGAGGTAAATAGAAAGAATGTAGCATTATTAAATGCAAAACGAAAGGCCATGCAGCACATTAACATGCTGGAGATTAGCATTCCTAGCTTCTGTACCTATAACTGGCATACTTGGTTAGTAGGCATTGAATTACTAAAGTAAATATTTTGTGAACAATTGTACAGTGGGCCAAAATATCAAGCAAGACCCAGCCATAACCTTGTCATTAAATGCTCAAAACTACCACATAATTATGGAGAAGATGGTTAAAATATGAGGCAGAGCTCATCATATAATAGGGACAATGCGACTGACCTGTAATCAAAGTAGCGGTGAAGGTTATCCAGTGAAGCAACATAGTCATCATGGGAAAGGGCATTCAAGTACTGCAAGAATTGGACCTGAAAAGCAGAATGTGGATCCGAAAAAAAAAAATCAAAACGATTAGGAATTTTTCACAGTTCCACAGTCTCCTAGAAGGTTTAATTCATTATGCCTTAACTTACACGATGAAGCTCCGGTGCTAACGTCTGAAGCTGGGTCATAGTGGCATTAAATGAATTCAAAGGCACTGAGCTGGGATCCCTGCAACAAAAGAGTGGTCACTAAAAGAATTTTATCTATCATTTTTTAAAGAAAAAAAAATTGTGGTAGACAACATGTAGGAACGGATACTCACTTCTCAAGAATATCAGCTTGTTGGTTAAGATATGCCTCTAATTGCCACCTTGATCTCAGACAGGTTGGGTTGTCATGCACTTTAAAAGTATTATCTAGCACAAAAAAGTAAAGTATTAATACAAAATTTTAACAAAAGATCTTCCTTTGGATGCCTAGATAAAACAAAATAACTCTCCATAACAATGTTATATAAAATATGAGAAGATGAACTATAAAGTAGAAAGAAAACATTACGTCGAATCTATTTGGTAACATAAACTAATTAACTAGCATAAGAAAAAAATAAAGATCACAAATTATATAAAAGATATAACTTGCAGATCCTCCAATTTTTCAGAATGGTGTTTGAGAGAGAAACATGAAGGTGAAGACTGGTAGGCCAGATAAATAATATACAATTATATGTTAAAAAAGTAAGACAGAACAGCAATCCAGCTAGATGCAATTACTTAGGTGCCATAGGAGATTGGAGGCAATATGTCTGTGCTAGCCTGCAGTTCTCTAGTACCCGTGCCAATATAGTAACATGTTAGGACAGTCTCGTTAAGCTTGGAATCTAAATAAAATACTAATTCAGGCAGTAACAGATTTCTTTCCAGGTTTTGATTGTTCCTTTCCTTTCTATTTTGGAGTTTGATCAGGAAAATGTCTATGCGATTTATATTATTTCCTTTGGGGCATATTAAGGTAATTGTATGCTTCCAGAAGATCAAAGCAGCAATCATGGTAGGGTTTAGACTAGAGTTCAGATATACCTTCATCAAAATCATGGAGCGACATTGGCGCACGATTTAGAGCTGAAGAGCTCTCCCCCATATGGCTCTCAGAGGCATAACCTTGATGGTATTTCTCAAATATACCAGCTTGAGAACCTACATCTGCATCCATCAAGTTGCTCATATCACTGTCGAAGTCCTCATCTTCTGCCAAGTCATATGAAGCATCGGCTGAATTACAGTACATTACAAGATCTGCCAAAAGATGGCATACACCCTACACAAATTTTCAGCGAACACATTAGTGACTTAAATAGAAAAAAAAAAGAAGGGCCAGAAACTTGATGAAAAAAATTGCTGCAAATGTCTTATACTGCTTGTAGCACCTCAAATGTCATTGAATTGAAAGCAAGTATGCAGCAGCGAAGGAAAACTCCAAGCTGACTATTTGGATCCAGAAATATGTCCTCCGCACTTGCACCTTCTGGTGCAGTGAGCACACCTGGAAAAAATTATTTCAGAGTTAATTATCTATTTGATTGTATCTCTCTATCAAGGAAACATAAAGGACTCAAAGACAACAACATATAATGTGACCCTCACCTCGTAGCTTATCAAAAAAGTTGAACAAATCATCAGGTGAGTTCAGCTCTGACAGGGTACTTGTCAGCTGCCCACAGAGCCAACCGTTAGTTAAATCGTCTACCGCCTTCAGCTGCCTCAAAAGTTCTTCCAGTGAAGGCTCCCGGAAATCATCGCATGACTACAAAATTTCAATAAGTTAAGCATACTTTCCTTCACTTCCGCACCGAATGGACAGTAAACGGCGGACTGAAGAAACAGTGACAATGAAATGGATGTGCAGCCATCAGATCAGATCAACTGGGCGCCACAATTTCGAGTCAATTACTCGCATAATGAAACAGCCAGGTCTACAGTTCAGCACAAGTGTACGTGCTACGGGATTTCACAAATTGATGGAATTAATTTCAAATTCATTGGCATCCTAGCGCCCCGAATCCAAACGCAGGCAGCGACAGTAACATGAGCAGCAAGCATCATTTCGAGTGGGGAGCAAGTAAAGCAAGCAAGCGCGTGCGTGAGCGTACCCGGGTGAGCGTGAAGAGGAAGAGGCCGAGGCGGTTGTGGTGGGCGACGGACTCGAACGGGAAGGGCGGCACGACGTCTCCCCCCGCCTGCGCCGGCGGCGCGAAGACCTGCACGAGGTGGCACACCGCGACCTTGTGCGGCGTCAGCTCCAGCAGCGCCCTTCCTGTGCCGCCCGCGGACGCCGGGTCCGCCCCCGACCCGCCGCCGCCGACCCCCGCGAACAGACTCATGGCGCCGCCGGCCGCCGCCGCCGGGGAAGAGGGTTTTGAATTTATTTTTTTCTCCTCTTTTTTTGGCTCGGGACGAAGCGGCGGAGCGGAGCGTGGAGTGGGGTTTGGGGCTTTGGGTTGGGCCTTCCTCGTACCGGGCCTGAATCCTCTTCTTCGGCCTGATGCCAGCGTGTTGGGCCGATTGTGTTTGGGCTCTTGCCTAATACACGTTTGGCGCGGAAACGACGAGTGACGTTTGGGCTGGTGTTCATCATTATGGCCAATCGTCGTCCTAAGATCAAATAAATCGCCTGTTTATACACAGAACAAATGAGCGAAAATAGAGCCGGGCTCATAAAAAAATTAATGGGTGAAATTTGTGTTTATTTTACCTTCGTAGTATTTTTCCATGTATTTTTCTTTTTCATAGTTCAAGGAGGTGCGTTTTTTTGTAGTGTTAAAGTTGAAGGAAAAACCCCAGTTAGATAAGCTGCTGCTTCTTTTTATCACCATCTTTCATTCTGCGAATGAGGCCAGCCAACTCACACCGGGGTGTATCACAAGATGTGGCTCACGGCGAGGCCTCACGCCCAGCCACAGGCGCAGCAGTGTCTGATATGCCACTTGCATAGCGTGCATACTCCCACAGGTCCACAGGTAAAACCAGCAGACGCAGGGCATACCACCAGCCATGTATGGCACTGGCAGCAAGACATCCGGCTACTGAACGCCGGACCACAGCCAGTTGCGGCTGCCATTCCTTCCCAGCCTCACTACAAGAACAACTTGTTGCAAAATGTTAGTGGCATGTTAACACCGTCTGTCATTCGATAATGCAAGATTAAATTAGTCTGATTTACCCAAAAAAACTGAACGGCAGCACCTGAAAAGTCTGGGTTCTGAATGCAGAGAGAACTAATGTTTATTGACTTATAACTTTTTTCCCATTCTGTGTCGTGACAAGAGCTAGCTGAGAATTCAGGGGAGCTGAAACGAGTCCCCCCAAGGCCTGAACCAAAAATACTGCGTGTGATAGACATGCTTGTGCTATGCAGGCACCGTCTCATTCAAGAATGAGAGATTAGACCAGTCTGATTTACTCAAAATATAACAGCACCTGAAACTTTGTGAGTTGAACCTGGATTCTGAAGAGAAATGATGCAGAGAGAACAGCTACCCATAACAAATGCTTCTTGAATTCTATTTTCTTCTCCATTCTGTGTCGTGACAGGAGCTGAGTATTGACTATTGAGGGACCGGAATGAATCCCCTAGACTAAAAACCGTGTGTGACAGACAAGGCTTATGCCGTGCAGGCAGCTGAAGCTGATTATATACAACAGCCAAACAAACCTTGGAAAAAAATGAAAGGGGAAAAAAAAAGGAAAGCGAAGCTGAGAGAAGAAGGGGGCAAAGAAAAAAAGGAACAACTGATCTACTACAGACGGATCATGACCCAACAGCTGCTCTCGCGTATGCAACTGGTAGCGACAACAGTTTCTTCGCCTTGCCTACGTAGGCGCGCTTGGTGAAGTTGTTGTAATCGTTCGCCTCAATGGCGTCGAGGATCTGCCTGTACAGCCACAGAGACGCAAGAACCTGGAGCAGGAGAATTGTGCCAAGGGTAAGTGATTTTTCAGAGCCTATAAAAAGAACCCCCTTTTCCTGGAGGTTCAGATTGTAAGAGTAGATAAATGCAGAATTTTGAGGCTCACGCACCGGCCATCTGCTTGCAGAGTCTAGATGGGCGACGCCCTTCTCAGCCTCGTCGAAGAACAACCTGGCACGCTGAATCTGGCCCTTCATGAACCTCCTCCACTTATCGGTCACTTTCCCTCTGAATATGTCATCTTCTGTCAGGCCTGCCTGTGCGAGTTCGTCCAGTGGAAGGTATATTCTCCCTCTCCTTGCACTGAAATTCCATCCACAACAACAGACACACTACATTACAGTCAAGAAAAAGAGCAAAAATAATACTGAACAGCGACATGTTAACATGTTCCTTGCTGACAAGTGACAACTAGTCAGAGTAAAATACAGTGCACACTTCTTTAAATGCTACATCCTCCCCTAGATAATATCGCATAAGTGTTTGGTATAAAATGATTGGGTGCCGTATCAAATAGATGTAGGCCTGGTATTGATCCAAAAATGCAAGTATATGCTTAGTGGTGGATAAAGTTGGTACTTACTCTTCGCCGACATCTCTGAGAATATTCGTCAGCTGGTTAGCGATGCCAAGAGCCAGTGCAGCATTGTACACGCTCTCAGTTGAGGCCTTTGAGTCCGGGGCGATACCCATCACAGGAACTGTCATAAGGCCAACTGTGCCAGCAACATAGTAGCAGTAGAGGTAGAGCTCGTCAAAGGTCCTGTACCTCGACTTCCACAAGTCGAGCCTCATTCCTTCAATCATATCCTTGAATGGCTGGAAACGAAAGAAGATCCAATGTTGGGAAACATCAGTAACTTGCTAATTTTACCATTCAAGTAACTATTAACAGCTCCTGGGATAGTTCCAGTTGGCACTTTTACCTGGATATCTACCGGAAACTTTGACACCGTGTCTGAGAGGGCTGCATCGTACATATCATATGGGCGGCCTTCAAAGAGATCTTCCAAACGCTTCTCCCACCGATCAAGAGCAGTCGGTGTGATGTAGTTCGCGTTAGGACCATCCACAAGTTCATCAGTTCTTCTACACCATACTGCAAAAATCAAAGGGTTAAAAATGTTGTATAAGAAGCAGCGACGACGTCAGGAACAAGGACTAGAGGTATTACAAAACTGACAGGAATAAATAAATCAGAGAACTGAAATCGTACCGTAGATCGCCCAGACTGCTTTGCGCCTTTCAGGAGTCATAAGCTGCGTGCCTGAAAGGTAAAACCGAGGTAAAAATTAGGCTGGAGATCCTAAGATAATATAAAAGATATGGGAAGGAACAAATCTCAGTATTAATGACAAGGATACTCCTAGTGATAGGCCATATGCTCGCGGCAATAGAAAAATCAGCAGTCATAAGGTCAGAGATCCATGATGTTTTAAAATAGGTAGAAAAACTAAATGGATTAAATCAAGCCCATGCGCCTCCAGACCAATCACCTAAACCCCACCAAACGATCCAGCTCTGACCTCATTCCAGAAATCTATCATCAGCCCGTAGTCCACCATAACTCTACAGCCGAAAAGATATACTTTGGTTGATCATTCCCTTGATATGGCCAAGACGGCACCCACGTGCACGGTGCACCATCTTGGTACCTAACTGAGGTCGGCGGGGTTCTGAATATCGTAAAGCATGTACAGTTGTCGAGAGCCGAGAGAAGCTCTGTCATGTGGCCATGTGGGTTGTAGGATTGGGTAGGGACAGTGAGGGGCATCTTCCTAATATTTTTTTTAGGGAACTAGAATGTTGAGAGCTTTTATCAGCAGTTTTCAGCACTGATCACTCTTATATATGATACTAGTATATAGGTATTAAAAGATCAGAGTAGAAAAAAAAAAGAAAAGCCATTATTTCTCTCCTCTCAGTCGCACTATCCTCCAGAACCACATATGGTGGGTAGAAAACGGAATCCAGTGGCTCCACTACTCGGCTTTCGATTGGTTACTGTTAGTTAAGTTAAAGTACTGACTGTTGTACTATGGAACCAACAATTTTAATACAGTATTACAGTAACCGAAAGGAGGAGCAGACTGACCGAGGTAGAAGGTCTTGGCGTACTCGGCGCAGACCTCGCCGCATCGGTCGTAGGCGTCGCCGAGGAGGCCCCACCCACGGAGCCCCTCCTCCTCCTTCTCCTCCGCCCACCGCCTCGGCCGTGGCCGCCGCGCCGCCCCCTCCCTCGCGACCCTGCCGCGGCCCTCCCGCACGAGCGCCGCCTGCCGCAGCACGACCTCGTAGACGGCCTCCTCCGACGCCGTCCTCACCACGGCCGGGGCCACGGTGGTGGCGGCGAGGCTCGCGCGCGGCCTCGCGAGGGAGGCGCCGCCCCGCCTCGGGGGCAGGAGGGGGAGGAGGAGGCGGGCACGCGGGAGGTGGGACGAGTAGGATGGCTGGTGGTGGCGCCTGCAGCTGGCGTGGTGCGCGGGCCAGACGGCGGCGGAGGAGCCCGCCATTCCGGCGAGCGGAAGCGGGGGAGGGGGGGATGGATTCGGTGGGAGGTGCGGCGCGCTCGTGATGGCTTGCTTGGGTGGGCTCTCTCCGCCTCGGGTTGGGTTTTAAATGGGTGTGGGTGGACGACGGGTAGCCGTTTGGTCCGTTGATTTGGATGCGGGACGTGGACCCTTTCCCTTCCTCCAAAAAGCCCCACCCACACGGCCACACGCACACATGACATGGTGGCAGTGGAAAGTGGTTTTGTTTGGAAACTGGAACCCCAAAAAATTCTCACAACGCACATTGTGATTCACGCGGAGCTCGGCCATTATCTAGGCGACTCTAGCACGCACCAAGTTCCTTTTTTTCACTTAATTGTGCTTGGATCCAATATGCGTGGGGCGCAACCATAACTAATTGAGTTACTGATACGCAATATACACTATATATAGCACATATGTCACATGTGTAGCAGGCCATTATATGTACACTATATATAGGATATGACTTGGAGTTTTCTATGACAATGCTATATCTAATAACTATATATGGTTACACCAAACTTTTTTTTTAACAAAAAAAAAAGGACCGGAAGAATGAGATTCCATTGTGATAAGAGAACGAGCTAATAATATAATGAATTAGCAATAGCCTATACCTACAGTATAATTTACCGCTCGCGCACGCGCTATTCATGTCAATATATGCAACAATGTCACGTGGTTTCGTACTAAACTTCGTCTTCAAAATCAAAACACACCCACACTCCAGTTGCATGCCGTCGATCGGGCACACAACATGGAACATGCATCGCATCTTCATGTCTCGGTTCTCGCACTGCAGATTATTAAATAACTACTATTTGATGGTCCAGAGCGAGCCTTGAGCTCATCAAAGTAAAAAGAAAAAGAGAGTGAGGGGGGGGGGGGGGGGGGGGGGGGTGTTTGGGGTTTCTAATTTCCTGGGCTACTGAGTATTACTGACCATGATCATCCCTGAACTTAATTATTACTTAATTATCCTGGGAATGAAGAGGTAGATGCACATATATATGCATGTGCCGTGTGAAGCAGACAGCGCGCCGCGGCATATATATAACAAATAATATATAGTATATATATAAGATCGATCGCCAAGCGGATCGATACGACCCAACATGTGTAATCTCGCATCGCATCGATAATTGCGCCCTCTGCTCGCTCATAAGATGATGATCCATATCGATCTCTGCTTTGTCAAGAGAGTAAATAAAGTACTCAACGACGTCAGATGGATGCTGCTAGTTAATTAATTAACTAACTAACAAGGATTAGTAGTAGATACAATTAAAGAAAGGAGATAAGTACAAGTGCTTAACGCCAGTTCGCCATGTCGTAACAGCTAGTGGAATCGGGGATGCCCAAGATCCCCTCCCTCTCCCACGATGTCATTGTTTAATAATGCTGGCAGTGATGATCTATTAGCACACGCAAGTGCTCCATTGGTAGCAAATTAAAGTGATGTACGTGGACATGCCATTTTTCTAACAACAACTATATATGTGTATATGCGTGCGGTAAAAATGCCATAATTTTCGTTTTTTTCTCCATTTTGCATTGATTGGATGGATGTACAATCTTACTACCCTCGGACTTCGTCTTCCTCCTACCTCCTCTCTTTGCTTTCATGTGATGGTGAGGACTAAGGAGAGGTTTATGGCATCGTGCATGACCACGTTAAGAGGTTATATTACTAGCTGTGCATTGTTGGATATCATCTAGTTGTACCATGCATAGTGTTGCCATGGACACAAGGATCTTAGCTAGAGAGCGATCTCATGGGAGAACGTACAGGAGGGGCAAAATGGTCAACTTGAAGCCAAAAGTTTTGAGAGGGACTAGATGATTCTTATCCCTTCTTTTGTTGCTTGCTACTTTTGGCTCGCATTGTGTTGGCTCTACATTACAAGGATTCTATTCCATTTTAATGAAAAATGTGCTAAGGCACGATCATGAAAAATAATCAAGCAGCCTCAACGGGTTGGGATTCATCTTCTTTTGGTGAAGTTTGCATGCACAGTACGCTGAGAGGAATTGACGTATGCATTACTAGAAAAATTGCTACTGTAAAATACCAATTATATTATTTTGAATGAACTCAATATTTTTAAGAAACATCATAGAATTTTGACTTAATTTAGTGTTTTTTTATTCAAGTACGTGTTATATCTCTATCTTTTTATTTTGGTAGGAAAGTTTGCAAAGACAAAAATATATAGTTACAACGATATTTGTTCATGGAACACAATCTCTCACACATTGTTGCAACTGATACCTCACATGTGTGAGTGAGGGCACTCTCCTAACCTAGTGACTAGAACGATGTCCATAGAATTAAATGACCCGTCTATAAATAGAAGATATATAGTGTGGCAAGGGATTGGAGTAAATGAAGAAAGAAGAGAAAATCGGATCTTGCATGTGAGATCTGGTTTATACACATCATCATCCAAGACATAATGAAAATTCAAGCACAAAATAATGGTGTTTGGGTTGGAAAAGTAGTGTCTAGCAGTACAAGATTGAAGAGTGGCCTTTTCGCATGGAAAGAGCAGTGTCTAGTACTACACTGGAAGACAATAAAAAATGAAGTACTAGTTTCTTGATAATGAGAAGTAAGTTTATGAAAACTATGGCTAGTGTCCTGGGTTGTACGTACTATCCTGATCGATAAGGTTAGGTTAAGTGACGGGAAGACGACCTTGTAATAATAGATGGACATTATTGATTAATATTTGTTATATAGTACTACGCATGGTGAGCACTGAGCCGTCGCTCGCGTTATCATGGTTATGCATGCTTTGGTTTGGTCGCTGTTTTGGGCGTCCTGTTCAAGCTAGAGATGGACCGATCATAAGCTTCTCTCCCATTGCACGTCAGTTGCTTCTCGTCCACAAGGAAGGCGACGGGCCGCAGGTTCAACCACGTCGTCGCCTGCCTCCTGGTGCTTTGGTTCGCCCGCTGTCCGGCGTGTCCTCTTCTGTCCCTCGCTCTCCTCCGTCGTTTCCGGCCGTGTCGTGTCGTCCACAAGGACGGCGATGGGCGGCCACGGTTCGGCCACGTCGACGCCGGTAGTAATAATATAATGCCCGGCCCATTCGATCGATCCAACCAGACATTGCATTCTCCCGGCGCATGCATGTTTCAGGGAGATGAGATACGCATCTCGTGGCCAGAGTATACTCTCATGCAGCAGTACCACATATGCTCGCTCTCTTTTTATCGATTGAGAGAGAGAGCGCTGCGTGCCGATGCTCTACTGGGAAGAGAACGAGGCATCCGCGGACGACATAAACAACGGCTATATTTAGCCCCGGTGCTAATGGAGTATTAGCACCGGGTCCAACGGCTAGCAGCCGCGCGCAGACGCGCGCGGCGCGCGTTGGTGGGGGGGGGGGGACCTTTAGCACCGGTTGCATCCAGCAACCGGTGCTAAATCTACCCCTTTAGCACCGGTTGTTGCCTGCAACCGGTGCTAATTCTGGAGCAACATTTAGCACCGGTTCTAGCTAGAAACCGGTGCTAAATAGCCGATGTTAGCACCGGTTGCAGCCAGCAACCGGTGCTGATTATCTACCTATATATTCCTTCCTTCCTCCCCACGCCCGAGCCAGCATGAACGCTCCGAGCTGTGTTCATGGTGTGCTCGGGTTGAGGGGAGATTTTGCCTTTTTTTTCAAAAATTGTGAAGCTTTCCTTCTTTTGAAGCATTCTACGAGGTACACAATTTCATCCTCTCATGTTCTTGTTTAGTTTCTATTGTTATTATACTTTATAAATATGAAATTTGTGAAGAAAAAAAGAGAAGAGAGAGAAAGGGTTATATATGTGTGTTCATAGTGTTTTAAATTTAATGTTAGGTATGTATTGGAGAAATTTTGTTAGAAATCTTTTTTGAGTATGCTTTTTAGTATTTTATTTATAAATGAAATATAATGATTTTTAAAAATGTGTTATGTAATTTTTTATATTAATTGGAGATATGTGAAATTGGTTAGTTTATTTTGACAGAAGTTCGTATGTTGTAATGAGTATTTTTTCAATAACATTTATTGTTTTTTGAGAAATAAAAGCCTTGTGGATACTGCTGGAGGAAGTGGGACCGGTGATAGTGATCGTGGTTCGTCTCGCGGGATGGGCAAAACTACAGTACCACCTCATGATAAGTCGAAAAAACCAGGACCTTGGGTGAAAGCACAACTTAAGTTTTTGATTAAAACACATGAAGAATGTGTTGCAAGGGGTGAGGAACCTGGTTTTGATCTTCAAGATCTGTTGCGGCGCTACGGTCCAGCTCCACCATCTTCTGCACCAGGAAAAAATATATCAGAGCATCCTACTTTCCCACCGAAGGATGGTTAAAGATATAGGTCATGTTGCATGTTGGATGTGGAGAAATTTATGTACGACATCTTGAATAAATTATGAACATTGGTCGTGTTTCATTATGACTTTGAGAAATACAATTTTATTTTCAATTAGATCACTTTGTAATGTATGAATAAATTATGGACCTTGGTCGTGTTGGATATTTCGATAATTTTGAAATGTGTATGAATTAATTAGATCACTTTGCTAAATGTAGATGAATAGGCAATGGATGCACTTGGCGGACCGACGCAGTCAGGAGTGGGTTGATGGCATGCATGCTTTTCTCGATGTGGCGGAGGACAACAAGTCGCCGTCAGGTGACATGTTTTGTCCGTGTGGGCAATGTAAAAATCAAAAATCGTACAAATCAAGAGGGGTTCTTCACTTCCATCTGATGACCCATGGTTTCATGCAAAACTATGCGGTTTGGTCGAAACACGGTGAAAGAGGAGTCATAATGGATGACAATGAAGAAGAGGAGGATGATAACGGCATTCAATATGGTGCCTTTGCGGATGCTGCAATGGATTATGCAGATCAGGATGGTGCTGACCAGGAAGATGTTGCTCCACAAAATGACCCTAATGATGCACTTGGTCAAATGTTACGTGATGCCGAGCAAGGCTGCGACAATGACAAGGAAAGGAAAAAGATAGATCGTATGTTACAGGACCATAGAACTGATTTGTACCCAAATTGCAAAGAGGGGCTGAAAAGGTTGGGTATCACGCTTGATTTTTTGCAGTGGAAGGCATGTAATGGTGTTACTGACAAGGGTTTTGAGGAATTATTGAAACTCGTGAAGAAGATTCTTCCCGAGGGTGACGAATTGCCATCAACAACGTGGGAAGCAAAACGTGTTGTTTGCCCTCTTGGTTTAGAGGTGCAGAAGATACATGCGTGTCCTAATGACTGTATCCTATATCGTGGTGCTGAATACGAAAATTTGGATTGTTGTCCGGTTTGCAAATGCACACGCTACAAGATCAGGCGAGATGACCCTGGTGAGGTTGATGGGGAGACTATTAAGAACAAGATTCCTGCGAAGCTGGTGTGGTATTTTCCTTTAATACCACGTCTGAAGCGTTTGTTCAGGAATAAAGAGCATGCCAAGTTGATGCGATGGGACAAGGAAGAACGTAAAAACGATGGTATGTTGAGGCACCCCGCCGATGGATCCCAGTGGAGAAACATTGACCGAGCATGCCCAACGTTCGATGCTGATGCAAGAAATTTAAGGCTTGGTTTAAGTACTGATGGCATGAATCCATTTGGTGAAATGAGCAGTAGTCATAGCACTTGGCCTGTGACTGTATGTATCTATAACTTACCTCCTTGGCTATGCATGAAGCGGAAGTTCATTATGATGCCGGTGCTTATCCAAAGTCCAAAGCAACCTGGCAACGATATCGATGTTTATCTAAGACCATTGCTTGACGAACTTAAACAACTGTGGAAGGAAGAAGGTGTTACTATGTGGGATGAGTACAAACAGGAAAGTTTTAACCTTAGGACACTACTTTTCATCAACATCAATGATTGGCCTGCACTAAGTAACCTGTCCGGACAAACAAACAAAGGATATAAAGCATGCACACATTGCTTAGATGATACTGAAAGCATCTATTTGAAGCATTGTAGAAAGGTTGTTTACATGGGTCATCGTCGATTTCTTCCTTCGAAGCACGAACTACGAAAGAAATGTCCACACTTTGGCGGGGATGCGGAGCACCGTACAAAGCCGATACACCGCAATGGACAAGATGTATTTGATATGATGAAATATGTAGAAGTAATATTTGGAAAGGGAGATGGAAGCCAACCTGTCAAGGCAGGTGAGGATGGGCGTGCCGCGATGTGGAAGAAAAAGTCTCTCTTTTGAGAGCTTCCTTATTGGAAATTGTTAGAGGTCCGCAACGCAATTGATGTGATGCATCTGACGAAGAATCTTTGTGTGAACTTGATCAGCTTCCTTGGTACTTATGGGAAGCCAAGAGATACACTGGAAGCACGACAGGAACTTAAACGTTTGAATCTACGGAATGATCTACATCCAGAAAATAGAGACAAAGGACGCAAGTACCTGCGTCCCGCTAGCTTCACTCTCAGCAAAGAGGAGAAGGCAAGTATGTTTGAATGCTTGAATAGTATCAAGGTCCCGTCAGGCTATTCCTCCAATATTAAAGGAATAATTAACATGAAAGATAAAAAGTTCTTAAACCTCAAGTCTCACGACTGTCATGTGTTGATGACCTAACTGCTTCCCGTCATACTGAGGGGTGTGCTACCAGTTAATGTGCGGAAAGCGATTGTGAAGCTATGTGCATTCCTTAATGCGATTTCTCAGAAGGTGATCAATCCTGAAGATTTGGATAGGCTACAGAACGACGTGTTCCAATGTCTTGTCAGCTTTGAGATGATATTTCCACCATCATTCTTCAATATTATGACACATCTATTGGTTCACGTCGTCAAAGAGATTCGTATACTGGGCCCGGTATTTCTTCATAACATGTTCCCTTTTGAGAGATACTTTGTTGTTCTGAAGAAGTATGTACGTAGTCGTGCTCGTCCAGAATGATGCATTGCTAAGGGATACGAAACAGAGGAGGTGATTGAATTCTGTGTTGACTTTATCGAAGACCTCAAACCGATTGGGTTGCCTGAATCACATCATGAGGGGAGACTTGGTGGAAAGGGCACACTAGGAAGAAAGACGATGGTAATCAGAGAAATGCTGACATTTCGTAAAGCACATCTCACAATTCTGCAGCAGTCAGCCTTAGTTGCTCCATACATCGAGAAGCACATGAAGATTCTGTATGAAGAAAATCCAGGAAAGACTACGACATTTATTCAACGTCAACACAATAGTAGTTTCGCAGATTGGTTGCGAGAACATCTGATGGCTGTTGTGGGTATTGATGCGCAACTAGCCTTTCTAGCTAGGGGTCCATCGACCACGATCTTAAAATTTCAAGGCTACGACATAAATGGGTATACATTTTATATAAGAGCCCAAGACAAGAAGAGCACCAACCAAATAGTGGTGTCCGGATCGATGCGACCGACAGCAACGGCAATAAGAACTCATACTATGGTGTCATAGAGGAGATATGGGAACTGGAATATGGACCTTTAAAGATCCCACTGTTTAAGTGTCAATGGGTGAAACTGACTGCAGGAGGAGTTACAACTGATGAGTATGGGATGACTATAGTGGACCTAAACAAGATTGGGTTTCTAGACGAACCGTTCGTCCTAGCCAAAGATGTGACACAAGTTTTTATATAAAAGACATGGCTAGCAAGCCAAAGAAAGGGACGAGCAAGCAATCGGACCCATCAAAAGACGAGGCAAAGCGTCATATAGTTCTTCCTGGAAAAAGAAAAATCGTAGGAGTTGAGGATAAGACAGATGAAGATTATGATATGCTCGACGGTCGACCTCCATTCTCGGTGGCTGCTGACCCAACCGTCCTGTTAGCAGCAGAGGAGACACCCTATCTACGTCGCGATCACAATCAAGGGACATTTGTGAGGAGAAAGTTTGTTAGTGTTCAAGTAAACAATGATGCTGTATAAGTTAATTGCACTATGATGAAAACTGTAACATTTTAACTATTTTTTTCTCTTTCATTTCATATATAACAAATATATTAATTTTTTTTATATTAATTGCACTATGACGTGGCTAATAATGTTTTAGTTATAATCTAAATAAATAAGACTAACTATAACCTAAATAATTAAGACCAAGTATAAATTAAATAAATAATACTAAACATTTAGATGTAATATAAAATATGTGAGCACCGGGTATAGTTGTAACTCCTCTTGCAGTCAATTAAATTAAATAGCACCAGGTATTTGCAAAAACCGGTGCTAAATATAAAATTGCGCCAAAAAAGTGGCGCCAAACGAAACTGGGACACCTTTAGCACCGGGCGGATCTAAAACCCGGTGCTAAAGGTCCCCAATTTCGGTTGGCGCCCCGGCGGCTGACCTTTAGCACCGGGCCTTGGCTGCGCCCGGTGCTAATCCTAAACCTTTAGCACCGGGCCTTGGCTGCGCCCGGTGCTAAAGGACCTTTAGCACCGGGCCTTGGCTGCGCCCGGTGCTAAAGCTCCGCCCTATATATAACCAACACTTAGAAAATTTTCGCATCTCGCCGTCTTCGTCTTCTCCACTCCCCACTTCGTCTCCCCGCCGGCCCTCGCGGACCCCGCCGCCGTCGTCCCCAAGCGCCACCGCGCCGCCGCCGTCGTCTCCAAGCGCCGCCGTCGTCGCCCCCATCGCCGCCGCATCTCCCCAAGCGTCGCCGCCGCCGTCTCCACCCCGGTGCCGCCCCTCCACCGTTGCCGGCACCGTCGCCACCCCCCGGCGCCGCCCCTCCACCGACGCCCGGCCTCCACCCGGCCCGACGACGCCCCGCTCGCCGCCGCCGCCGGACGCGCCGCCGCCCCCGACGCGCCCGGCCGCCACCCGCGCGCCGTTCGGCCGCCCGGACGCGCCGCCGCCCTCCACACGGCCTCCGCCGCCCCGCCGTCGCTGGCCGCTCCGCCCCGCGCCGTCGCTGGCCGCTCCGCCCCGCCGTCGCGCCGCTCGGCCGCCCCCGCCGTCGTGCCGCCAGCGCGCCGTTGCCGCCTAGCCCCCGACGAATGCGAGCTCGTCTCAAGCGATTCGCGAGCTCGATCATCTCAAGCGATCCGCGTTCGCGAGCGGCTGTTCGTCTGAAGCCGGCCGAGTGCGACCCTGCGACTGCCGAGAACCGCCGCCGACCGCCGCGCGAACACAAGCTCGTTTGAAGCCGGCCACACGTAAGCCCTTTCCGACGTGCATGGAGAACGTACCCGACAGCTACATGTGTATTAATTTTATAGTTACTGGTAATGATTAGGGTTAACGATAAATTTACTAGAATTTATTTATTGACTTAGAATTATTTCTTTAACGTACAGTGATTATTTATTTGGCGTAGAATATTTATTTAACGTACACTAATTATTTGACATAGAATACTTATTTAACATACAATAATTATTTATTTTACGTAGAATATTATTTAACA
>CM027121.1:58108227-58308564 GCA_015476505.1 Urochloa ruziziensis | reverse complement strand
AGATTAGAGAGGATGTCAGAACTTCCTGTGTTTATGTTGAATCATTGACAAAGCAGTATGTTTTCACTATGAAGGATGTAACTCAGTTGTTAGTGAAGGTGTGTACCTCAATATCGACATCTTAATATCTACTAATATATGTCCCATCTCCATCTATTTGCTGTGATGCACTGAACCTGATATCTGATAGTGGCGTTAGTACACATACCATTCTCTGGTACATACTGATTTGTCATTTAAATTGTAGATACTGAGCACGATCATTCTGTATATTATGTTAAAAGGATAAAAATTTGCCAGAGTTCTGTCTGTCAATGGACATAATTTTACCATCATGGAAGATTTTATGGCACCACTAAGACCTCTTGATCTACACAACCGCATAACACTTGGTTCTGCAAAAATTGGTCACATCACAGAGTGGTGCTAAATAAAGATTGATATATTTCTTTAACTCTACATCTCTGCAAATAGAGACTATCTTTTTCTTAATTTGTATTTGACAGATTTATTACAATTAATGCAGGGCCTGGCAAATCGGAGGACAGGAGCAACGAGTGCAAATGCTGATAGCTCACGCTCGCATTGTGTTTTTACGTGTGTCATTAAGTCCGAATCTAAGGTATCTAGTCTGAATCTAATATATTTAGTAGTCATGCTAACCCCTACATGGAACTTATGAGGACGCATGTTAATTAGCATTGTAATGAGTGTATTTATTTTACTTGTAGTAAGTGTTCTTGACATTTTGATAATGATGCTCTACCTTTTTGACTTTATTCGAGCTGATTGTTCTTTTGAGGTTAGGTCATTGCTTCACTTGAGATCTATTTCTAGTTTGTATTATTCTTATCAAAATCCAATAAGAATTCCTAGAATTCCCTTCCTTGTGTGGGAGCTTTCGAACTCGGTATGCGTTTATTATTCTTATAAAAACATATGCCAACCAGATACCCTTGTATGGATTGTGAATGGATTTTTTTTGTTTGATTATGTATATCAAGCATAAGCTCTGTTGCTGTAGTTAATTTATCGGATCTCATTTTTTTGTTTCATATATGGAGTGATATAATGTTCTTTAAAATGTTTTCTGAAACGTGTGCTAATGGAATTACTGTGCTGAATCCTTGCGATCTCTTTGGCTCCTATGTAAGGGAGAATCATCACAACTTCATGAAAGACAATATTTTATCTTATTGCCAGTTTTTTGTTGCTGCTGTCTGAACATGCAATATGCAGCTTTAGAAACTTGTAGGTGTTCATATACTGATAGAAACAAGGTTTATGTTAAAGAAACTCTTGCTTTCTTTGCTTATATGAATACATTGAAAATGTTTCTATTGTTCAAGTCACTAATTGCTGTCTAAGATCATTGTTGGATTCATTTTAGATGCATCTATTAGTTATTTACTTGTTTGTTATTGTTCTATAGAATCCAGAGGATGGCTCAAGCAGCACAAGATCAAGCAGGATAACTTGGTAGATCTTGCTGGATCGGAGCGGCAAAAATTAACACACGCAGCTGGTGACCGATTGAAAGAAGCTGGAAATATAAATCGTTCACTTTCACAGCTTGGGTAATGTTCTGGTTGTACTTTAATCAAACGAAAATGTTTGACGGTTTAAGAAACATTTTTGCTATTTTCTCCAGACATCGGCTAACATCTGAACTCAGTTTAAAGTCTAATTAAATAACAATGCATATGGTTTTACTACGCCGCATTATGTTCTGAAAGTAGAGCTGCATAGCACTTTTCAACTTAGTTAATGACTGCATCCATTGACAAACATGAGCGACTATCATGCCTATCAGTTCTGTTCTGCATATAATTGTTGCCAAATTTGATATTAGAGAAATGATCTCTGGATTTCAGTATTTTCATGATGGGTGTCAAGGTTTGAGATTTTTGTAAAAGAAACTTTTTGTCGTTAGTTCTTTTTCCTGCAATTCTGTTGTCATCCTCAATATTGTTTATTGGATAAAACCTGCTGCCCAAGCTCATATAGTTCTGCTTGCTAACCTATTGATAAAAGTTTTGGGACAACAAAAAGCAAAATATTATGTTGAAATCAAGTGAAGGCTATTTGTGAGAACACAATTATATCTATGTAGTTGGTCTGATTGACATACCTAACCTAGGTGCTTAAGGAAAACAAGGTGGTGGTCTTTTGGGGGGAAAAAGGTTGACTCGGGGTTGGGATGACATCTATAATTGTTTTGTTCCCTGTTTACATGCTGTAACTTTACAGCAATTGTATATAGTAGTGAAACGAAGGTATCAAGTTTCTGATACAACTATGCGTTTTGTTCACTGCAGAAACTGATCAATATACTAGCAGAAATATCACAGTCTGGAAAACAAAGGCACCATGTTCCATATCGTGATTCCAAGCTCACGTTTCTCTTACAAGAATCCCTTGGAGGGAATGCAAAACTTGCGATGATTTGTGCTGTTTCGCCATCCCAAAGGTATTTTGCGAGCTGAACAGCAATTCGTTTAATTCTCTAGCCAGTTATTGTTAATTACTTGGTTCCTCACTGCATGTTCTTTGTTCTTGTATAGCTGTAAGAGCGAGACATTAAGCACACTTAGATTTGCTCAACGCGCAAAAGCTATCAAAAACAATGCTGTAGTTAATGAAGAAAAGGTTGAGGATGTTAATGCACTGCGTGAGCAAATCAGGCAGTTGAAGGTATGATTGTGTATCATCTGACAACCAAGTTTTTTCTACAGTGTTTTGCTATGTTGATTCAAGTTTCGTCAATATTTTCTTATTTTCTATGTCCTACAATGCAGGACGAACTTCACCGGGTGAAGTCTAATGGAGGCTTAGAAGGAAACAATGGCAGCTCCGCTACTGGATGGAACCCTAGGCGCAGTTTGCATCTTCTGAAAATGAGCTTGGGTCGTCCTACAACATTCCAACCTATCAAAGAAGATAGTGATGAAGAAATGGAAATTGATGAGAATGATGTTGAGAAGCCCAACTGTCATGATAATATGGCACTATCGCCTATTAAAGGTAAAGAGTCTAAAGGTCTACAAGCTTCAATGGATATAAGTGCTGGCACATCACATGTTGAAGCTCTTGATGGGGATAAGAATTTGATATCAACAAAGAGATCCTGCTGCGATGCTAATATATTTAGCGGCGGTGCTGATGTTGGAGATGGCAAGTGCAAGTTAAACCTTGCTGCTAGTATACAGAAGGGACTTCAAGTCATTGAAAGTCACCAAAACAATAGTGCGTGGAGGAGAGCATCAGTTGTGTTAAATGCTAGAATCACGGATATTCAGCCTTGCAAGGTTGATGTTGCAATCCAGACCGATCCTGAAGAATCTGAAGCCAGAGATAACCCTCTAGCTCTGATTCCTAGTTGTCTACTTGAAGCTTCTGCAAATGAGAGTAGGGATCCAAGTGCTTGTAGGGATCTACAATTAGTGGCAGTTGATGGGGCAGTACCATCTGATGGGCAAAAGCAGCAACACTTTCTGAAAGTAAGTTAGAGCAAAAGAGTTTGATGCATATTTTACAGCAGTTAAGTTGGGGGTGTAAAGTGCTCATGCACATCTATTGTTTGTATAGGAGGTGGAGAAGGTCTTGGCTGGAGCAATCAGGCGAGAGATGGCGCGTGATGATCAGTGTGCAAAGCAAGCTGCAGAAATTCAACAACTCAATCGTCTGGTAGGTAGTTTCTCTTTCTATACATACAACAAGAGAATATATGTTCCTCTGTGTTACTCATTCTTGTTTTGCAGGTGCAACAATATAAGCATGAACGTGAATGTAATGCTGTAATTGCACAAACACTGGAAGGAAAAATTGCTAGGCTCGAGAGTCTCATGGATGGTACTCTACCAACTGAAGAATTTATGAATGAAGAATATTTGTCGCTTTTGAATGAGCATAAGGTAGCGTGCCTTTTACATTGCCACTGTACTTATTTTACTACATTTTCTTGTTGAAGCCTGCATTTACTTATCAACTATTCTGTTACACTATCAAATGCAGATCCTCAAAAAGAAATATGAAAACCATCCTGACGTTTTGCGTGCTGAAATTGAGGTAAAGAGACTCCAGGAGGAACTGGACATGTTCAGGAACTCTGGGGAAGAGAAAGAAATTCTACAGGAAGAGATACAGGATCTGAAAAATCAGTTGCATTATATGCTTTCGTCATCGTCATCAATTCGTAGACTCTGGCCTCCACTGCCATTGTCTCAGGGAGCTAATTCTGGACGTGGCCCAGAGGACAAGGATGGAGATACCAATGTTGGGGACACTCCTGATTGGACAGAAGCTGAGAGCAAATGGATTGCACTAACAGAAGAGCTCAGGGTTGAACTTGAAGCAGCTAAGTCCCTTGTTGGAAAGTTGCAGTCAGAATTGGAATCCGAGAAGAAATGCTCAGAAGAACTGAAGGAGGCAGTACAAACAGCTATTCAGGGAGCTGCGAGGCACCTGGAGCAGTATGCTGACCTCCAAGAGAACCATTTCCGTTTGCTTGCACTGCATAGGAGGATGCGTGAGGGTGTTGAGGATGTGAAGATGAGAGCAGAAAAGGCTGGTATTAAAGGTGCAGAATTGCGGTTCATCAACTCCCTGGCAGCTGAAATGTCAGTTCTAAAAGCACAAAATGAAGGCCTTCAAGGCCAGCTGAGGGATACTGCTGAAGCTGTTCAAGCAGCTGGTGAATTACTTGTACGATTGAAGGACGCAGAGGAAGCTGAAGCACTTGCCAAGGTATGGCTCCGTGATATTTACCGAGGCCTTACATTTACGCAGATAAAAGAGTTGAGAATACAACAGGATTTCTGAACTTTCGAATGAAAGTGTGAAATTGTGCATGCTCATATTGTGGTTCACAGTATTTTGTCAAGCTATCACATCAACTGTCAGTAACTTGATCTTAGATTTTTTCAATTTCAGCAAAAAGTAATACAAAGTTTTGTCCTCATATGTTGCAGAAGCGGAGGCTTGTTGCAGAGCAGGAGACGGAGAAGGCGTATCAGGAGATTGAGAGGTTGAAAAAGAACTATGACCAGGAAATCCTTGCTCTAAACCAGCGTCTCGCTGAGTTTTCCTCTCAGTCTCAGTGCAAGGCCGGTGCTGTGCAGCCGGAAGAACCCAGTGATCAGGAGCCTCCTAGGTATGACACGGCTGGTAGCCCCAGCGGCAGCCAGCAATGGAAGGAGGAGTTGGACACCTTGCAACAAGGCGGATCATTTGAGGTATCCAAGAGCACGGACCTCAACTCGTGGTTCTACGGATACGACAAGTGTAACATCTGACGACGCACTGTTTAATTCGCTCGGTCCTATTTTGTACCATTGAAATGAGTGGTAGTATAAATGTTGTAACACCTGGTAAGCAGAGAGGAGGGGGAAATGGGAGGATACCCCTGGAGATGCTGGTGGCTCCTCACCGTCTTGTGAGGTGCACGCAGATTCATTCTTTTGGATCCTCGACCAAGCTGTATCCTGTCTTGTAAATCTAGTTGGACAATTTTTACATTAAAAGTGGCAACACCGATATTGTATTACTGTATCCTTGCAAATAAACCTCGAGCTTGTTGGTCAGGAGTCAAGGTGTGGTTGGTCACGGTTCAGTGTCTCGCCAGGATGTCATGTACCATGGAGATTGCTACGGAGTACTATTCTCTTGCAACTACAGGTCAGAAACTCTTAAACCCCTTCTCGTTTTCTGGTGCAGTGATGCAACTGTTCGCTGGTCCTTGTAGCATGTGGTGAACTAGTCTGATGAACCTTCCTGCCAGCTGGAATGTTTTCTAAAGCTTAGAGGTCTGTGGTTTGTCACGCTTTTTGACAAATTACGCTGTGTTCCTAGTGAACTCTTTCTCCTTTTTATTTTTTGAAACAGATCTCCAGGTTGACTGTTGGTTCATTGGTTGCCTAGTCGGCAAAAGTTCCTGCTATTTTTCTTATAGTATTATTATTAGTTGGCATAGCACAGGGGGGTTATCAGGTATCGCAGCAACAGCAAATCAGCCTTGCCCGCTGGTTGGATCTGCTTGGCTTTTCGGGAACAAGAGGTCCCTTTTGAAGCCTCTCTGTACTAGAAATTAGAACTGCTTCCACGACCTTGTCATTTCTCACCTCAAACCTGCGAGGCTGTGATCTCACCTCAAACCTGCCAGCCAAATAATTGGCCAATTGGGGTTGGATCGACCGCTGCTGGTTGAGCCATGCCTATCACGCCGGAATCGTGTCGCGGCCGCTCGGCCCCGGCAGTGGTGCAGTGCAGTGGTTAGCCCTCTGGCTATGCAGCTACAGGCTAGTACATCCAAACAGTTAAGGCTAGATCCTAGCTGTTTCAACTGTTGAGTCTTCAGGGACGGTAGGGGCCGGACCGGGCCGAGCCGTGGGCCATGCCTCCTCGTGTGGGCAGTTATGGCCCGCGGGCCTCCCAGCGACTGTGGCCTCTGCCGTTCGTTCGGTTTGAAAGATACAAAAATGCACGCGTTGGAGATGAAAGTAATGAGCACGCGTGACGCAGAGACGTTGCGATAGTAGAGACCTGTCGGTGCATTGAACTTTACATGCGCCTTGACATTATTTCAGAGGACTTTGTTTGCTTGGCCACTTGGAACGGCGTCTTAGGATTTTGCGATTTCAAGGCTGTTTTCTCTCCCTACATTTGCGGGCTACTCTAAGGCTAAGACACACACGGGCCTGGCTCGCGGTAGCCAACAAAGGCATCGATGGACCAATGAAGTGGGCACATATCCAAAAGGCTTGGCATGGACAAAAGAAGCGCACGTGTAAAGCGATCTGAAGCACATATTCTTTCATATATAACTTATTATTAGCTCCTCGAAAAAAAACTTATTAGCTGTCTTCCTTTGTTAGCTTGCGGTTTGTTTGGACGTCGCTGCTGTACGATCGACGATATTGACGAGAGACGCCACACCTAATAACTTCCTCCGTTTCATATTATATGTCGTTTTGGATTTTCTAAGTTTATAAATTTTGCTATGAATCTAGACATAGCGTTTATCTAGGTGCATAACAAAGATGATAAACCTAGAAAAGTTAAAACGACCTATAATTTGAAACGGAGATAGTATATTGATCGTCCAAAAAATGCAAAGAACACTACTACAATCCTAAGAATGGCCGACAATTATTATACCGTCGAGCATTGACATATACCTTCGGCAACCCACCTGTCTCCGGTCACCACGCACCAGTAGTCCAGTCCAGTACTCCAACTGACCAGAGGAAAGGACAGGGGAGGAGAGGACGAGTAAATCGGAATCGGATTGGATCGGAGGATGCCAAAAGTCTTTTTAATGAAGGAATGGTTTGTTGAGTTGAGGGCGCGATTTAAGGACTTACTCCTAGTGGCGGTGAGGTGATGAGGCTGTGTGCGATATTGGTTTTGGTAGCGCGCTAAAATTCCTCCGTTACGGTGCAACTTTGCCTAGCTACTTCCACGCAGTGTTAGATCTGGAATTATTTATTCAAATATATTAAACGTTCTATCCTACACCAAGTCATGAAGGTGTACTCGTATAGTCGTACAAGTTTACTTGGTTGACTGGTTCGTGGGGGTGCATGATGCTCGCAGGTTCAATTTTCAGTGATGGCAATGCTTTCTTTTAATTTTGGACCTATTTTTTCAAGTTGGATCCTCGTGTCCGATTTTGACGAAATCATTTAATGAATAGATTTTGCTAGAATCTGACTGAAATAATAAAAAAATATTAGACTTCCATTGAATTCGTTTATAGAAAATAAATTGACAAATATTCTTTTAGATATTAGAACACGACATCAAATTAAACTCTCCATATGCAATTTTAATACAAGTTGATGGTGTTATAAGAAAGATGTCTGGGATTGGCAAATTAGAGTTGTTTTAAATTGTGTTATTAATTTTAACACAAGTTGAGGGCGTCGCTTTTATTCATTCTATGAACACCCTTTGAACATGCAAGGAGGTTGGAAAATGGCATCATATATAGAAGTGCAATACATGGATGCCACGAAGAAGTTGTCTTGGGTGATCATCAACTTTATATGTGAATGGGAGAAGGCAGTGAAGCTGGTCATGTATTTGTGTTGCATTGGCACGACTCTATGAGCTCGTGGCAAGTCTCACAGTAGCGGGAGGTTGGTATATGTACAATTATGATAACAAGGATGATGTTATTTATTCAACTTTCTAAAATGGTTCATGTAAGTTGTGTTATCAATCTATTCAATTTTTAAATTAATTCACCACTTAAATTTATCCCTGAAAAAATTCACTTGTATAAAAGAAATGTGATAGTCGCTTACTTTAAAAGAAATGAAGTTTTCTTTGTTGCAAAATTCCAAAATAGAAAAAAAAACAAGGAAACGAATGTACCACTAGTTCAAAACTCCTTCGACCACTGCAACTAAATAGCTGAGCGTTACATTGACACCCGTTGGCTATAGCTACCAACCACCGTGTTAAATAATACTATTGGAAAAAAAATGATTGAACCGTTGGCCATTCAACAAAAAAGCCGACTGGTCACCAAGTAACCATTGGCTATAGCTGCCAAATAGCCAAGCGTCTTTATAAAACTGTTAGTTATTTTCTAACTGTTGGCTATCACAACAAATTGTCGTGCGTCGTATTGAAACAGTTGGGAAATACTTTGCCCCGTCGGCCATTTGATCTACTGCCCGACTGTTCAACATTTGACCCTTGGGAATTTTTTGTACTGTTGGCTATTGGATACAAATACCGATGGTTCAACTTGTAACCATCGGTAACACCGTAACCGATGGCCATTTGTAGTATCTCCGACTACCTGTTGGCCATTCTACTCCACTGTTGGCCTAAGTTAGCTTTCTTGTAGTGGAATAACATATAGGAAAAAGTATATTTTTCATCCCTTAAATATCACAAAAGTGTGACTTTCATCCCTCATGTTTCTATTGTGACACCCCGTGTCACTTTTGGAATTTTTCTCTTGCACATCTACCTTTTGTATAAAGTTTGTGGTGCTCATCATATTTATGTATTGAGTATCATGTTTGAATGGACTCCCAAAAGTCAAATTTCGTTTTTAAACTCTTTTGAATTCAAGTTTTGGTTAAGTTAAACCTTTTCCTTTTAACCCTTTTGGGGGCTTGTTTAAAATTAGAAATGTTTAAACAAGTGGCTTTTGGCCAATTTGAAAATCCCTTAGTGAACTATCTACTTTCAGCTAGAAGTTTTGGTTTTGAGTAAAGACATCTTTTAATTGCTCAAATTCATGGTCAAATGTTGGTCAAACTGCTGATTTTTAGCACTCCTGAATTGGCTAAGTCATTTTCCTGACAGCAGCCATTAGCCAACTTTAGGGCTTCATAACTTTTATTTTTCAATCTACCCAAACCAAAACAAGTTCATGGGTTGAAAGCTGATAGTTTGAACTCTTCAAAAACCATGAACAACTCCAGGATCTCAAACTCTAGCTATTTCTTTTGCATGCTCAAAGTCAGCTAAATCCTTTTGCAATTCTGGGACTTAGAGAAATTTCTGAACTAGAGTTTTGGCCAAAATTTGATCAAGCATATCTCTCAAACCAAATCTTTTCGAACCTTATGACTTTAACAAAAGTTGTTCATCTCAGTACCAGTTAAAACTTTTGTATAGGAGTTTTGGAAAGTTTCTTCACAAAATCTCGAGTTTGAATCAATTCTTGGGAGGGTGTTCGCGGGCTACTGTTGATACTGAATCGACGAAGGGGGCGACTGGCCGAGCTCGTGCACTGGCGCCGTCGGTGCCACGCGCCGCGCTTTACTGCCCCTTGACGCGTGCCGTCGCTCCGCCTCGCCAAGTTGCTCCCAGTCATGCGTTTTGCTTCGCTGTCGAACCACGGGGGCGACACCATCGCCGGCCACCCGTCAACACCACAACAGCGACCGCCAGGGGGGGAACACGCGGAATTCACCGCTGTAACTCCGCCTCCCTCCAATTCACCGTCTAAGTAACGCTCCCACCTCGCTCTCATCGTCCTCGACCACTCCGCCAGCTTCGCCGTCCCTTCTCTCGCCGGCAATCGCCAGAAAACCGGCCGCCATTGCCGCCACCCCACCTCACCGTAGAACTCCGCTTTCCCATCCTCCTCCGCCTCCTCTAAGCGCCCAAATGGATACTCCTTGATCCCCTGAAGCCGTACGCCATCTCCTCGTGAACTCCGAAGCTCCGGTGGTGCGGCTTGGTGTCCTGAGGCTGCGGGTCGTCTCCGGCGCGTCTCTGACCCCTTCTCCGGCGAGCTTGCGCCGGTCAAACGCGCGGCGGCGCTCTGTGCACGGCGGAGTCTGCCCGAGGGTGTTCACTTAGAAGATGAAATCTTTCCAGGGGGTTAAGTGAAAGAGTGCGGGGTTTATGTGTTAAGGTGGAAAAGTTCGGGGGGTTTTCTGGAAGATCTAGGGGCTGTTGTGTAAAGAAAGGACTGGTTGGTGAAAGATCTTTTCTTTCTAGGGACCCAAGTGCAAAAGTGTTTTCGGGTTTTCTTTGTTTTAATTTCTACATGCATGTGTTTCTTGTAAAATGCATAGTAAATCATAGAAAAGTGGGAAAATTGTGAAACCAATTTTTTTGAGCTTGTTGCATCTTTGGTTACAGTAGAAAAATATAAAATCATGTTGTTAAGTTGTTGTTTTCTGTGTAAATGTTTTGCTAAGTTTATTAGCTTGGTGTCAAAATAAATAGTTCTGCATATCTAAAAATTTTGAGAAAATCACAGTAGCTCTAATATGTGTTTTTGTGAGCACAGTAAATTTTTGGGATGCATGTTGTCTGTGTAGTTTAAGTTAAGCTTTTTCTCCATAGTCAGTTTGTTGGTGCTGTTAAAATGCTTGTAAAACTGTTTTTGAGCTCATTAAATCATGGTAAATCTGTGTTAGTGTTTAGTTAGTATTTCTGTGAAGTTTTGCATTTTTGTGCATAATCTTGTTGCTGTTTGTTGTTTTGGTAGATTTCTAGCCTTTTTGCCTTTTTCAAAATAATTAGTTTCTGTTAGAATAAAATGTTGGAAAATTTTCAGTGGTAATCTTAATATAAAAGTTACCCAGAGAAGTTTTTGTGCTGTTAGTTAAACTGTGTAAGCTTGTTTAGTTAATTTGTTGCTAAATAACCCTTTTCTTTATGTAATTAGTGGTTTTATAAATGTCTTTATGCTAATAAAATGTTTCCTAGATAATTTTGGTGATCTCAGTTAAGTTTGAATCTGTTGTTATCTTTTCTTTCTTAGTGATAGCTTAATCTTGCTTAAAGAGATATGCACTTACTCTATAAAATTCTAAAAATATTTTTAACAACATTTCCTGTGCTTTCTTGTGCATATCTGTGTTTGTACTTAACTTGTATAATTGAATTGCTGCATTTTACTTATTGTATCTTTTCCAATTGTTGTTCTAAGCTCACACATGTGCATCTTCATGTAGAGAACGTTCTAGCTGACGGGGTTTACAGTCTGGTGCCTGAGTCTGAAGCTGAGCCGCAAGAGCCCGAGGTTTTAATTGCTGAAGCTGAACAAGACCCAAGCCAAGACTCGGAAGGGCCCAAGGCCAGTGAAGGCAAGCACCGGAAGCATCCAACCTTTTTAACGCAGCCGCAACTTAATTTATTTATTTACAAAGTTTTACCTTATGCATTTAAGTTTTCTTAGGAGTTGACTGAAAATCTAGTTGCATGCTCCTTAGGAAACCCAGAGTTTTTACTAGTATGTGTAGGTCGATAGATTTGCTAGGCTGGTTAAACGGTAGAAGTCGAGTAATCTCGCGAGAAGCTAAGTTGGTTACTTTCAGCAAGTTTTGTTCAGCATGTCAGTTAACTGGAAAAAGTTTGGACCGGGCGAAGAGTTTGGTAGGGATAAGGAATGGAATGGTGTAGCTCCGCCTGTGACATTTAAGGCCCGTTCGTTGTTGGCTCTGGGATCAAGATTGAATTGTACTACCTCACATGCTAGGAGTAAGAGGTAGTTGAAACTGGTAACTTATGTACTTTAGCTCGCACTGGTATGTTGAACTACGCCTGACTTCCTGTTCATGTACCGGTTAGAGAAGTAACTCACGGCTGACCCGTCGTTGGTATCGGTGGGACTGGTACTTGAGGGTCGTAGGGTAGGTCAAGTATTTAGTGTTGGTTGAAGGAACGGCTGGCATGGGCGCCTCGACGGGGTTCGCTTCTGCCGTGTGGGTAGGTTAACCTTGCAAGGTATAAAACCGAATCGATTCGCCGTACTCACGGTATTGAGCTCTTGATCACTGGGTAGCATCGCTAGTTAAGAACTTGAATTTGATGATGGTTATATGCTGTTTGAATTTAATCAAGTACTTGCTCTCTTTGAAAAAGTTTTATAAATGCTTACTTAGATTAAATAGCTCAACTAAAACTTGGATGCTAAAATTTGAAAGTAAGGATCTATTTAGTTGCTTCTTTTTGGCAAAACAAAAACCCAGCCAAGAGCCTTGCATACTAGGGGTCTTAGTAAACCTAAAGTCGGGTAAGTCTTGTTGAGTATTAAATTACTCAACCCTGCTTGTGTTCCCCTTTTTCAGAGTCTGAGTCTAGCGTAGCCGAGCAGGTCGCTGAAACCTTTCCGTTTGGTGTTCCTGAGGGCTTCCAGTTGCAGTTTGTTCCGGCTTCGCAGGGTGTGGAGCCGAGGGAGTGATAATGCCGGCTGGGCTACCTGTGCATTATTATGTTATGTTATCGTCGTAGACTCGAGTTGTTTAAAAACTTCCGCTGTGCTTTAAAACTCTGTGTTGTAATAACTTTTTATCCTGTAATGTTTTGTAATTAAATCCACGTGTACTATGTTGTAAAATTTGTGACTCGTTAATCATCTGTGCTCATCGTGGAGTGAGACTTGCCTCGTATTGGTTTCGACAATGTGATCAGTGGTGTAATCGGGAGTTACCCGACAGCAACTACACGGTTATGTCAGTTGAAGTGCCAGTGTGCTGTACTGCTTGCATTAGCTAAGGGACAATGCACTTGAGCTGACATAATTGAGGTGGTTCTGCCACATCTATTGGTGCAAATCAATCCCTTAATTAACTAAAATGGTGCATTAGTCATCCCTACCCGGTGTAACAATGGTTTAGAGCCATTTACAAAAATTTAAGCTACTCATCATTCAACTAATAATCAATAATTAGACATTTCATAATCAAAGTAAACATTGTTGTTTTCTAAATAACCTAGCTAATCAGTTTGATTGGATTAGTTTATTTCGAAACAGTCTCCCGCTAGCGAAAACATTAGTTAGTCTTTAATATTTCTTTGTTACTACTCGATGAATGATACAGTCAATTAACTATTAACTATTGCATACAAAATCAAGCATGTACTACTTGCTGCATGGAGCACTAAATCATTGTCAAGATGAGGTAGGGATGATTAGTGCACCATTTTGGCTAGTTAAGGGGTTGATTTGCACCATTTGAAACATAAGGGATGAAAGTCACACTTTCACGATACTTGAAGGATGAAAAACACGCTTTTTCCTAACATATATATCAGCCGATCCAGCCATATGCATCCAGTTCAGTTGTAATTTGTAAAGCAATGCAAGCAATACTATAGGAACAGACCTGCATCTTGCAATATTGAATATTGCTCATTTTCTTGCCACGGATAGTCGGATATATATATGTGTGCGCGAGCGCCCTTTAATTGATTTGTAGCAAAGTCTAACAGCCTCTGCCGTACGTCGTCATCAGAACAGAACACAACGAATGGAGCACCGTACAATAATACGCCCATCACATGTACGTACATCCATGTGTACTTAGTTATACTGAGGGCCTGTTTGTTTAGTTGGAATTAGAGGAATTGGAATCTAATTATATAAATAAGTCTATCTTTTTGTCTTCCACCCTATGAATATAATAGAGTGATTCTATCTTTTATCTTCCACCTGATAAACAAACCTATCTTTTTATTTATCACCCTATGGAATTCATTTCCATCCCACACGAATTTGGAATAGGTTGATTTGTGAGCTTAAGAAAGTTGTGCAATGTTAAATTCCAAGCACATAGTATAATTTATCATTAAATTCTAATTCCTCCAAATTTTGACCAAACAAACGGCGAAAACGCTCGTGGCCCCACTAAGTACTAGCTGCTGCAGCCCGGCTATTAGGATCATTTACTCCCAGTAGTCCGGCTGGGGAAGAATATGCACATGCAGTGGTAGCTGGTCTCGATGCAGGCCGGCTATGCACTGGGGAAGAATAGGGCGTCGATCAGATCATCGATCGATATATAGCAGGAAGCAGGCGAGGCGACCCTGGCCGGCAGCCGGGCCCTGATCGGCTGGGGAACAGTTCGGACACAGCGGTACGGTAATTAACATGAACCGTCGCGGCAGCTTATCATGCATGTACGTCCATGTCGTTTGAGGCCGGGGAAGAAGACGACACGCCGCGCGAGCGCGCCGTTAAATGAAGCCACTGTGCTCTCTCTCGCAGCCCGTCACAGCCTTAGGGGTGGGCAAAAATTCACCGAAACCGATTTAACCGACCGAACCGAACCGATTTAACCGAAAATGTCGGTTAACCGAATTTTTTTATGATCTATTCGGTTAAGACTTTGGCACTATTAGGTTAACCGAAATTTATTCGGTTATGAATTGGCGTTAACCGAATTAACCGATTAACCGAAATTCTTTCTAACTTATTATATTAAACACTAAAAGTGTGACCATTTACATATTCAAATGTATTTTTAGGAGACTTTATTTCTTAGAAGCATTATTTGTTGTTTTCCCCTTTTGTTTTATTGCATGACCATGTCTAGGTAGGTGCTTTCCAATATGATTATGTTGTAGCATTATCTTCTATAGAAGTATAATATGTATTACAGTTAACCGATTAACCGAACCGATTTAACAGAAACCGAATTGGGTCGGTTAATCAATTTTGATGGATAAATTCGGTTAACAGTTTGTCATAACCGAAATATATTAAAACCGATTTAACCGAACCGAATTAACCGATTTAACCGAATGCCCAGGCCTACACAGCCTACTACTAGCTAGGCCTCGTGTACGTACGCGTGTCTTCGATCTCTTCCGAAGTTCCGATCCAATATCGATCCGCTAGCTATACGCATCTAGCAGCAGCTAGCGGTTGCAGCTGCATACTCCCTCCGTCCCTGTTTAAGTGGTGTACGTGTCAAAAGTTCAATTCGATTAGTAAAAGATATGTATAACATTAATATCTTCAAATAAATTTGTTAAAAATTAGATGGAAAGATTGTTCCAATGATACTGATTATGTACCCTAAACAATAATATTTTTTAATATAAAATTAGACAGTTTTTTCTAGAAAAAAGTGAGAAACACATTAATTTAGGGACAGAGGGAGTACTACGTACACGCAGAATTGAAAAAAGATATATATAGTGGCCGCGCCTCTCTCGATTATATTATACCTATGCGTGGTGTGGACGACCAGCTAGTACTCTCTTTGTATAGGAAATAGATGATGTTTTGGACAATGACACGGTCTTCAAAATGTAATTTTGACTTCTTATTTTTACAAAAAATTTATTAAAAAATAATATATGTATACTTTTTAAAAAATACTTTTCAAGACAAATCTATTCATATGGTTTTCACATTTTCAAACTGGATGACTTAAAAGTTATTCGTGATTCATATTTTCAATTTTTGGCTAAAACTTTGTCCAAAACGTCATCTATTTTCTATACGGAGGGAGTAGCGTAGCTAGCCACACGATCGGATCGTCGGATCGGTCATACTCTCTCCGGTTTGGTAAAAGAAGTCGTTCAGGACAGCGACACAGTCTCCAAAGTACAACTTTGACTTCTTATTTTATAAAGATATTTATTAAAAACTAACATATGTATACTTTATGAAAGTATTTTGTAAGACAAATCTATTCATTTAGTTTTCACATTATCAAACTCAACGACTTAAAAGTTATTCATGATTTATATTTTCAAAGTTTGACTCGAACCTTGTTTAAAACGACTCATTTTACTAAACCGGAGGGGGTACGCTAGTAGTACGCTAGATTGCTCCTGGGTAGTAGTCTCGTGTGAGTTGACGATGTCGGCCACGAGTCGTCGTACGTCGAGCGTTGCAGTGCAAGGGAAAAAAACAGGGAGATTAGTCAGGACTAAATAAAGAAATCAGCTGCATTATTTACAATCACCCCTAGCTACTGCTTTGCCATTGGACGCTTTTCCTTCTTGCAGATTCCTTGGTGTACTATTCATGCATGCCTACCGCACCGGGTCCAAAAAAGAAAAAAAGAAAAGAAAAGAAAATCATGCATGCCTACGTCAGCAAAGTGAGTTCATCCTGAACTCAGACGCAACATTCACCCCCAGATGCTTGCCAGTAGTGTGGATCGACGGCAGACATGTGTGGACTAGGATAAGAGGCGTGCTTCGCTGCGCCCGTTTCATCGCAATGTTGAGATGGGCTCTGTTATACTCTTAAACAGGTCAGGTGTGTAAGTTAAACTATGCCAGAATAATAATCCTAAAAGGAAGAATTCCAGTTTTTGTCAAACAGATGGAAGACAACAAATGGATGCATATACAAATAAAAACAAAGGAAATCACATCATTAATTTAAAAACAGGCAACCAATTACACTGGTATAATGTTTCTAATTCTCTAACTGCATTTGCATTTAATAGATATTTAAACTGAAATGAAACTGAAATTTGAAAATCATTATATGGTCTATCGATTAATCTGAAACTACATGCTATCACTATATACATATATAGGGAAAATGGGAAACACTTTTTATCCTTCAGGTACGATCCCAGACCGGTACGAATTGGTATCAATGTTGAAGCTTGAAAAATCCATGTATGGCAGGCCTTACACCCTTACAGGATTAACGGGCAACCATACGCGAAAGATCACTAACTCTTAGAATCCTACGATGTTCTGTATTATGATTCACCACCGTATGTTGCTCGGCATCAAGAGACATCTAAAAGGGATGTTTGGCTGCAGCAATGGAGAGAACCAATGGTAGGAATGACATCGGAGATAAATAGAGCTAATGATATTAGCAACTTGGAGGAAAGATATAGCATTAAGACATGGCTAAATAAATATCCTTAGTGTTAGGAAAATCTTTGGATGGTAGGAGGAACAATCTCTAATTATCTAATTATATGGTTCACACTCAATATACTGAAGTAGAAACATATTAGATAGAGAAAGAATCTTAAATACAAAAGACATCGGATGATAGCGTGTGAATTCATGCCTGTTGAGTTGGCTGACATGGCAAAGATATTGATTCAGTAGGCAATGACAACGCCGGCCAGCACAGACCATGCACTGAACATCCGATATCTGTTTTATCATGAGAAAATAATAGAAATAAAGTAAAGAAAAAACAGAAAGGTGATTAAAGGTATTCAATGCAAATAGAAAGGTGCTTAAAGGTATTCAATGCAAATAACTTTTCATCTTTTTTGTCTATATTTAGTACTTTATGCATCTAAAATTCTCTTTTGATGTGATGGGTGAAAAGATTTCATTTTGGAACAAAACAAGGCCTAAAGCACCGTATGCATCATGCATGCCGTCCACTTTTGGCCCGGGCTGCGACCTGCGGCATACTGACATGCATGCCATTCACAGGGCCGGGGCCGGCGTCGGCGTCGCTATATAGCAGCTGGCAGTGCAAGCACCCCATTTCAGCTTCGCTCAGATTATCAAGAGCTGATCATCGATGATCCCTTGACGGGATCGACTAGTTTGCGCTCGCCCGCACGGCGGCTTTCACGCGCTCGCGCATCCGTCCAAAAACGGACAGACTCCACACACGCCGCATGCAGCCGATCCTCACAGCGCACGACGCCACCACGGCTCCCCACACAAGAAAAAATATTAAAAAAGCGACGTGGGCCACTCTCACCCCGACAACCACCGGTGGGACCCCACACCCGAAAAAAAGTTTTTCAAAAAAATTGTGAAAACATTTTCGAAAAAGTTTTGCAAAAAAGATTTTCGAAAAAAAATTAGAAAAAAGAATTTCAGAAAAGTTTTTTGCAAAAGATTTTCAAAAAAGTTTTTATTGAAAAGTTTTTCAGAAAATATTTTGCAAAACAAAGTTTTTTAAAAAACAATTGCAAAAAAATAATAAAAAATCACCTACCTCATGCGGCGGCGCCACCGCTCCGCTCGCCGGGAGGCCTGGTCGCTGCCGCTCCGTGCGCCCTCCCCGGCCGCCACCGCTCGGCTCGCCGGGAGGTCCGGCCAGCGCCGTCGCTCCAGCGCCGAGGAGCCTCCCTCCCGCCGTGGCTCGCCGGAGCCGACCGCGGTCGGCGCGCTCGCCACCCCCGCGGCTGCCCTCGTCGCCCGTGAGACGGCCGGCGGCAAGCGCCTCCATGGCTCCGCTCGAAGAGCCACCGTCCGCCCGTTTGAAACTGGATCTGAGAATGAGTCGTAGAAAGAGAAGAAGCTGCGGGCCTACGCACATGGAGTGGGACAGGTAGGCCGCGAGATGGGAAAGTTACGGCCGGTGGTAAAATTGGCATCGCGTCCCTTGACGTCAATATATTAAGCTGGAATAATATGCATGTTAATAATTTATTAAAGAGGGGAAATCTGCTTGTCCCCTTCTGTACGGTGGGTGGGATCGGCCGGCCATATTTTGGATGCATGGTTCCATGTGCACCTTGCAATGCTTTGGTGTCATCTAACGACTGTCTGCTCCTGCTTGTAGACAATGCAACCGTATTAACTCAGGTATGACGGAAAACATAATCAACGTGAGTTCTTGTTTAGAATTTTGAAAAAAAAAAGATATCCAAGTAGCATACTAGATTATATTAGAAGTGTTGTTGATTGGTTATTGATCGACGATCGGTAGCTAAGATTCATACACAGAGGATTTGGTATATACGTAGCAGGGAGATCATCGTTATTTAGAGAGTCTGAATGAACAGCTACCCATATATATTCGGCTGCTCAAGAAGTCGGCTTCTTCTTGCTTATTTTTCCTCACAAAACACTATTGAAACAGTCAAAAACCAACCAAAATTTCCACCAGCCGAACAGGTATACTTTTCTATATCTGAGATCAAAACATGTATGTACGTCCAAGCGAGCATATTCTTCCATTCTTTAAAATGGAACCAACCGACGTTAGGAGTAAATAAATCCTGGTCTGCGTTTGACCGGCTCGCTTTGCCAGCGCATCCTTACCTCCATTTTCGTATGTAAGTCTGCACCTTCTATTAACTTGACCGTATAATTTGGGCTTATTCTCTCTATGCCATCAAAAATTTAACTAATCCCTTGCATGCACTACAAGAGAATGAGCTATCCACGGAACACATAAACAACGACCATTTTGGACCCGGTGCTAATAAAGCATTAGCATCGGGTCTAATGTCTAAGTAGCAGCGCACAGGCGCGCGTAGGTGGGTGGGGGACCCTTTAACACCGGTCAATAGCAACACCCGGTGCTAAAGGTCA
The DNA here is from genome assembly GCA_015476505.1 of Urochloa ruziziensis. Lineage (NCBI taxonomy): Eukaryota > Viridiplantae > Streptophyta > Magnoliopsida > Poales > Poaceae > Urochloa > Urochloa ruziziensis. The sequence continues at coordinate 58,289,082 of CM027121.1, read as the reverse complement.
CCTATTGGCACCGGGGCTGGCCACCAACCGATGTTAATGCGCCAAAACACATTTAGCACCGGTTAGAAACCAGCACCAGTGCAGATGCGCGCGAGAGGGCAGTACACAGCGCAGCGCGCGCAGCAGGCTCTCATCTTTTCTTCTCCCTCTTTCTTTTCTCCTCCCTTCACTCCTTATCTCTTCTTTCTCTACCTTATCTCTTCATTCTTCCTCTCTCATCCCTTCCTCTTCTCTCTGCAGCAAGCTGCGCGAGGGCCGACCCGGCGGCGCGCGGCAGTGGCGCTGGAGGGCCGCGAGCGGCGGCGACGCTGGAGGCCGCGAGCGCGGCGGCGCGGGAAGGCCGTGCCCGGCGGTCCTGGAAGCCCGCGCGCGGCGGCGACGCTGGAGGCCGCGAGCGGTGGCGCTGGATGTCGTTCAAGGTTTTGTTGAATCTTTCATTTTTTTCTAAAAATGCAGTAGAACAATGTTCAATATTTTCTTGAATCTCTCATTGTATAAGTAGTAATCTTGGATTTTGCACTCGATCGAATCTCTTACTGTTAAATGTTGTAATCTAAGTTCTTCTCCTCATCTTTTTCTTTCTCCTCTCATCTTTCTTCTTTGTTCTTGAAGAACAAGAACACTGAGGAAGACACAGGGTGGAAAGAAAAAAAAAAGAGGGGAGAGAAAAGGATGAGAGAGGATCAATTTATTTATTTTTTTTGACGTCAATCTCTTTAGCACCGGGTACAATTATCACCCGGTGCTAAAGTTTGCCTTTAGCACCGGGCATTTCAACCGGTGCTAAAGATGTCAACCTTTAGCTCCGAAAGATTAGCACCGGTTTTCCAACCGGTGCTAATAGCGCTTTCTCTAGTAGTGATGTCATTGGCCCCACATGCCAACCGGTGCTAATAACACTTTCTCTAGTAGTGTATGTCATTGGCCCCACATGTCATATACACAAAAAAGGGTGCTAGAGGACCAGCACACAAGTCACCCTTGTCACATCACACTAACTACGACTCCTGCATCGAAGAAAAGGGGCTTGCAAGACAACAAGACTACAAGAGTTGCAACAAGCCAACAACCAAGGTTACTATAAAGGCTGAAAAGGCGGCACATGTGTTAGGACGGAGAGCGGACGAGCAGTGAAAGTACCGGTACTTGCCACGTCAGCAAGGGTGGGGCCCACACACCAGCTGGCCGGGTTCCGATCGAGAAAGGCCTTGGCTCTTTGCTGGGCCAGCTCTGGGGGCTAGCTAGCTAGATTCCATACGAAATGACAGGGGCGCACACGAACTAAAGCTAGCTCCCCTGTTTGTGATTAAGAGATGGCAACAACCAAAGCAACAGGCCAAGCCAGCCAGGAAAGAAACCTCTGCTCCCATGTTCAATCATTGCTGGCGCGTGGATTGTACAGAGCGGGTGATTAACGAGAAGCCCCCGGCCATAATGCAACTGTTAAGAAATTAATTAGTGGATTAATTAGTGGAAAAAAATTGAGTACGACCCGGGCGTACCGACGCTTCCGTGGGAACCCTCCCGCGATGCCGCAGAATCGCGATCCGACGCCCGGTCGAGCGAGGAAAGCGCTCGCGCGGAGCGCTCGCGCGGAGCGCTCGCGCGGCTCGGCTCCGTCATCTGGCTCGGCTCCATCAGAAGCAGGATCGAACGTCCGGTCAAAGAAGGACAGCGCTCGCGCGGAGCGCTCGTGCGGCTCGGCTCCGTCATCTGCGCCGATGTCCTCCGCGGCCGTGACTCCTTCGATCCGCGAGGTTGTGAAATAGCCGGAAATGTATTTGTCACAAAATAAACTCAAACCATAGCAGTGTCATTCTCACACACAAAATGTACTGGTACTATTACGATGTACCATCTAACTCGAAGCTGGCCTAAAATGAAGCTTCCCAGTTGCCCCAGCGCTATAGTGAAGCAGCTACCATGGCAGATCAAGTGATGACAGAGACAGACTGATCAGAAATGAGAGAGATGACGACCAACAAGAGATGTCGATCAAGCTACTATGTATCCATGACCCCTGAATTTTTGTACTCTCTGATGTGTTAGATAGAGCCCCAATTAAAGTCGATGGTCAGCAAAACACACATGAACACTCGCGACGACGAAGAAGAACACCAAAAACCAACACCCCACCAGGAAAGAGATCATGCCGTTGCAGAATCCCGGCGTCTCGTGCCCAGCGCCGGGGGCTCCGCCGCCGCCTTGCTCCTTGCTGTGGTCAAATTGAGGATGGCCACCGCCGTTTGCATCGCCGGCGCTTGCACCACCGGCGGCGCCGCCTCCAGAATTGACCGGCGGCTTCAAGTCCTCAAACGGGAACATCAACCTGCCTGTCGCGCTCTCCGGCACGCCCTGCAACCCCGCGCCGGAGCCCCGCGTCCAGCGAGAACCCGAGCACGCTCTGCGACGGCGGTGGTGCCGCCGCCGCCGCCCGGAACTCACCCGCGCGTCCAAGGAGTCGAGGGGCCGGGCGAGCCGCGCGTCTGAAGGAGTCGCGCGTCCAAGGAGTCGAGGGCCGAGCGAGCCGCGCGTCTGAAGGAGTTGCGCGTCCAAGGAGTCGAAGGGCCGGGCGAGCCGCACGTCGGCAGAGTCGAGCGGGCCGGGCGTCCGATCACGATTCTGCGGCATCGCGCGAGGGTGCCCACGGAAGCGTCGGTACGCCCGGGCCGTACTCAAATTTTTTTCCTAATTAGTGATCAATTACTGTAATTAATTAGTTAATTAGTGGAAGGGGGAACCGCCTCTTGGGGATGCCTCCAAGGGGCCAACCTGCCCGAAGGGGTGCCTTCAAGGGGCACCCTGCCTGTTCACTGAGTATAAATGTACACAACCCCTGTCAACAACCCCTGTCAATGAGATCAATCAATTCAATTCCATCCATTCTATTTGTCCATTCTGCTTTTTACTTCACAACACGTTATCATGCACTTTGCTCTTTACTGGGCACAATAAGAAAAGACAAGGCCAAGAGGCTGCCTCAAGTTACAGAAGTAAGATGATACTGGTCACTTACATTTCATTACAATTCAATTGAGGATATTTTTCTCTTCTTGTTCATGGCCGGCGTTGGAGCACCACGGCCGGCCAACATTGGAGCGCCAGTCTACGGCCATCCCATGCCCGCCATGGTCAGTGGTTTCCGTGGTCTGCAGACACCGCCACTTCCATGACGGGAATCAATGGACAACTCCTCGTGGCTATCAACACCATGGACGAAATTCTCTCCCTCCACCACTGTGCCATGGCCTTCGATCCTGGCATCTGCATCAGCAGAGGCTACACCCTCGCCGGTTGCCTCGTCCTCCGCTTCTCCCTCGCCAACTCTGGCGGCGGCGCCCTCGGCGCCCAAGGAGCGTCGACTTCGCCGCGTCGGGGCCGTCAACATCCGCCGGAGAAGGCCCGGGCCACAGCCGGCGGTCGGCAACAGTCGGCGGCCGGGGTCCGGCAGAAGCAGTAGGGAGGAGGAGCAGGAGCGAGACAGGGCAGCACCGGCGCCTACAGGAGCCGGCAGCGACGCCATCAGGCGACGACGCCGTCTTCGCGGCGTCGTGAACGTCGACACCCGGCCGGCGGTCCGGCAGGGGACTTGCAGCCCAGCATCGTTGGGCTTCCTCCAACCAGTGAAGGTCGGCCGGCGGCCGGCGCAAGCCGACGCTCGGGGGGAGGGCGGCCATGGAGGAAGAGGAGGAGAAAGGGAAGGTTGGCTCAGATCCGACGGGGCTCCTCCCGCTGGCGGCTTGGCGGCGGCGGCATCACCAGGCGACGGCGACTCTAGTGACGGGGACGAGATAGGGTTCTAACCCTAACCGTCTCCCACCCCATCCCTTTATGCGGGCCTCGCCTCCATATGCCAAATGGGCCGTACGACCCATTGGCCGCACCATCGCCAAGCCGGCTGGGCCACGAGGCCACTGGCCTAGATGGGCCGCGAGCCCAACGGCCGAGCTGAGCCTAGTCAGGCCGCCACAGGCCGGCCCAGCCGCCCCTACTCCTCTGCCAAATTGCAATAAGGCACCTTGACTTATTAGTATTTACATGTTTAGAACTTTTCAGTTCTGCATGTTCACCAATAAATCCCTGGATTGTTCTGTTTAAGTCCTCAGACTTTCTAATATTTGCAGATTTATTGTAAATAGCTATATAAACTATCAAGTTTAACAAATTAGCTCCAATGTACTATGATTACCGCAGTAATTGTACATTATGTGATCCGCAGATACACATGGTTATGCAAATATTATTTTAGAACAATCTTTTTATGTGTCATTTATTTAATATATTTAGTACATGACACTTAAATATTACACTACATCAAGTAGTATCAAGCAAAATAAAAATAAAATTAAGGTATATAAATCTAAAATTTTGGAATAACACAAGGTGATGGGACCTAGGCACTGGCTGCAATAAGTTATATAGAATTGTAACAAGTTCTATAAGAATTTTTTTGCCATGAGACCAGGCTTTTTAGGCAGCAAATCACTTGCCCATCACTGAGAGGTCTACATCTTATGATGATTACCTACAAAGTGTATATCCAAAATTATTCTATACAATGATGGAGTCCTAGGCACTGGCTGCAATAAGTTCTATATATAATTGTATCAAGTTCTATAAGAATTTGCTTGCCCTGAGACCAGACTTTTAGGCAGCAAATTATTTGCCCATCACTGAGAGGTCTACATCTTATGATGATTACCTACAAAGTGTATATCCAAATGATTATATACAATAACAATTGTTTATACCTTAATACATGCAAGAATCATCTTGCCTTCAATATTTTGCATATTTATAGCGCCAATATTATTAATTTACCACAGTAAATTAAAGTTATACATGATTTGCTCATGTAAGAAACTTGGCATATCATACCAAATATTAAAATTTGGAATGATCAAAGGTCTCCACCTTTTATTTCGGTAATTACCTTGATTCATATTTCATATTGACCATACATAAGGTAGTATCACAATACTACTATGGTATGTACATTATCACATAGTGACCTATCATACCTAATTTTGAATATGAATTAAATAAGGCTTATACTAACATGGTGATTACCTACTAGTGTAACACATGAGACAGTGGAGTCTAAGGCATCTAAGCGCAATCATGCCAAACTATGCCTATAGCAACGAGTTTCACGTCCACTGGCTTAAAATCTACACCATTCTGGTGACTATCTTTTGATATGTTCAGACACTACTACACGATGATAGAGTATATCTGTGATAATTCACACTTGATAATAGCAGTGATTTCATCACCTGTCAAACATGATGCCCACACTACTTGCAATTCCAAGATATAAAATTTTATAAATATAGAATATTAATTCAAGACTCATCTTGAAATTACAAATTAAGGGCATCCACTTTATTTAAATAAATAGTAGAAAATTGTGTAATATTTTTTTAGTGACTATCTTATATCATAAAGACAGAGACTACGTTTTGGAAATTGATCTTTCGATCATCTATTCTCACAAGAATGGAGTCCAAAACATGTGCAACAATTTTGTCGCATGTCATATTCAGAATAGTCCACTTATAATCAAGTATCAACTTGAATCAATAATTTGCACGTCAATATTTTCATGCTATATAATTTACTCCGCATTAAAATACGTGATCTACTCATATAGGACATGACTAATGTTTTTGAAATAGAACTTTCAAATTTTCATTGGATAGAATTTATTCTCCAATATGGGTATTTGATATAACTATATTATTGGGAGACACATGGCACCATTGCCACTTTAGTTCTACCCTAATCAAAGTACCCTATCTATCCTTAAAATTACCACACATACACCTTGGGTGTGAGTGTGTGACGACAATTCCTCCGCTCATGTTTTACAAAACTGAGTATCCAAATGAGAAAGATCCATTTATTCTTTAGAACTCTCAATTGAGTTATCAGCAAAGAATAAATATTGCCCAAACTTTATCAGGACTTTCAATTCCATGGCAATATCCAACATAATGGATCGCATACATAAAATGTCATTTTATCAAAAGTGATCATATTGACAAATTTCAAGTTTGTCTAAAGTGTGGTTGTACATTTCATGTACATATTATTTCCAAATCAAATATTTGGTTCAAGAATACATCAACTCCATCGGAAATAAGAACATTCTAGGGGATTAAGTTTGAAGCTCACTTCAACTAATGAGACCTCCATAAGTCTCCAAATTATCCCTAGAATTATCATCAGTTTAAAACTATACTATAATGTTTAGTACATTGTCCATCATTAATATCATGTGTCTCGCACATGGTATACAAGTCAAAACTTATACTAGAGTATTTTAATACTCTATATATATAAACATTTGGGATTCAACAAATCAGAAAAGAAACTTCATTTAGTGGATCAAAATAACCACTATCAAAATATGAGAGATTTCAATCTTTTCATGAGTATTCAATTATCAACCATAGATACACTCATGTATTTACATCATGTAAACAAGTTTTCAACATATTCATTTTATGGTTTCATACTGAAACCTATTAATGAGAGTCATTATGACATATCAGCACTCAATTTATTATAATGGATATATGCAAACTGAATACTCATTTGAAAAATCCTTGATATTATTCGGGATGTATTCAACATACATCAATCCCTATCACATGTTGCGTACAAAATAATTTTTTAGTCTTGATTCAATCAAGCATTTGTATATGATTGACCTCGTTATTTCTATCGTATGAATAATATGAAAAATTATTGTCAATTCTATTGATCATAGTTAAAATTCTCGAAATCATCCGATTTAATGTGCACCGCATGTGTCACAAGAGAATTAATTTTAAGGCCCTCTTACCTTAAAATTCAAATAATGAGCCAAGTTCTTGAACACATTCAAGACAAGCATATGGTTGTGTTTTGCTAACCAAATGGACCATTTAAGTGCTCTAAAATGCTAATTGATGCATTTAACAAATAGTCCCACATGTGTTCCTTACTCATAAGGCACCACAATTTACCAAATTCATTGCTCAGATTTTCAATTTAGAGCAACTTATCCTGGACGCAGGAACAAATCCAATCATTTGTAGTTATTTGGTTTTGGTAACTATAGCACTAAGTACCATATATGTCCACATAAATTATGGCTTAACTGAATATCTTATTGTGATAGTTCATTTGCATGACCAGCAAAATAGAATTAAAATTTACCAACGTCTAGTTAGTACTATGCGGACTTACGCACTGTATAATTAATCCAAATTCATTCAGCTGCAATCATACGACTCCCTCCGTTGCAGTATTTACGTGAAAATTTGGCTTCAGCCAATAATTTCCCATTACATGTTGGATATGCTTCGCATATACCAATATCACCACCTCAATATACATTCATGGACATTAGGGACCATCACAAAAGTATCATTATCCGTCATTCAGAGAATACCTAAGGTCTCTTATGGGGATTTTAGATAAGCTCGTATGTTGATAATATTTTGAGGACAATTCCAGGCATTAGGGGGAGATTAATACCACACAAAAGAATGTCAGGATTTAGAACATTCAGTCCTCACATCATGTATCAAAGAATATCTAAACTAACAGGTTTAGAACATCTTATATTTGTAATATATTACAAATAGTCTGCCAAATACATTTGCTAATCAAAGTGTCATCATATCCAATCCTTACGGATTAATGTACTAGAAATAGTGAAGGTACCAAATAAAATCACTCAACTCCCAAATTAAAATAAGAGGGGGAGAAGTATGATTACTATGGATACAACTTATTACAAGCATCCACGGAAACAGGGGGGAGATCCTCCAAGATAGTAAATGCAAATCAACATCATGAATGTTGTCTGACACTTTATGGATATTCAAATCCAAAGCCTATGAATGTTAAGCATTCAAAAGTCCAGTATAAGTGCACACAAATTTAGGCACTAGATCATTGGAAATACCTAATTCCACTGTTGTGGGAAATAACATAGAATTCTAAAAGGTTATTATTTTCACATGCTATATTGATTTCATTAATCAATCATTCTAAGACTACAAATTGTCGACATGTACTCCTTCTCAAAATTGCCATACACCTTTAACTGGATCCAGACCAAAAGTCCTAGACAGAGTGTCTCAACACTCAAATTGGGTCATATTAAAAGGTGGCAATAAAGGAGAATTGCTCTTGTTCATTAGTGAGAAGTATTTACCACAGTAATATCTTCTTCTCACATTGCATTCTTTGCAAAAGCAAGGTGGTGATATATCAAGAGCTTGTAGCACATGGTTTCACGCAAAAACCAAGCAATACCTCTGATGGTATATGTGAAAAATTATGTTTCTTCATTCGATCATTGGCAGATCAAATAAATTGGATAAACTCAGACATATAAAGTCATGATTAGACTTTATAGTTTAATTGAAGTACAAACCGCAACATACATTGTGTACAAACTCAAGTCACTCCATGACTTGAAATAGTCAAGTTGATTGTGGTACAATTGACTAAGTCAGTCTCTTTCACAGAAGAGTTACTCCAATCAATATGATTGCATATGTGTGTTCACAATTAATCCAAACTGGATTTTCCATCATCTCAACACACAAACAAACAAGCAATCATTTTAAGACGGAATTTGAGATGACATATTTGGTTAAAACCAAATTATACTTAAGTTTACAGATATTGTTCATCAATATCAAAATAATGTTGGATAATCATATCCATCATCACTTATGGTTGTTCAATCCCTAAAGATGGATCAATAATCATCTAGACCCTGGGATAACAACTATAGTGCCATGCAAGCGCTCAAATCTTGCAAATTGCAAAATGGCTAAACATTGCAATTGCACATAATTTGCTATAGCTTAAAATGCACAACTCCATCAAGTCGTTTAGCAGGAGTCAAATTGTATATCTACAGATATACTATGGCACCAATGAGCTTGATTTATTCAATCAAGATATAACCGTAGTGATTCAAAGTTACTAGCTATATAATCCCCATTTTGCTAGATCATAAACTGATATCATGATGGTATAGTTCTAATGGGAGTCATCAAAATTAGACTCAAATAACTATTTCCATCCATCATTCTAAAGTACCACCTATGTGGATGACTATAATGAATGATTAAATTAGATTCTTCTGAATCGTGAACAATTATCTACATAGATAATATTGCTTGTATTGCATAAGTATAACAGATTTCATAGAGCAATATTGTGGCAGAACCGCTCAAATTAATCCGGCTTAAGTGCGCTAACCTTCCATTGGTCATCACGCAATTAAATCGGAGTGATCTGACAGTCTGTCGGGTCAAGCCCGATGCAACCACGAACAGTTACCTCGATCGAAACGAGTCATGCAAATACTCACTTGAAGGTGAGTCCCAGAGATTACAACAATCCACGAATAATTAAAGGTCCCACTTGAGGTAATTTATTACAAACCGAGTTTAATGCATAAAGTAACCATTGTCTCAGAGTTTTGAAAAGCAGTGGAAATAAACTAATTATTCGAAAGCGGTAGTGACATCACGTGAAGCCTGTCGTGACATCACTCAGAAGCATCCTCGTCCCAAACAACAGTCCAACCAGGAGGAAGGGTGGTTGGCCAGGTAAGACCTGCAACCATCTCCTCAAGGGCACTACCTGAAAAACAATTCAACAAGCAAGGCTGAGTATACTAATACTCAGCAAGACTTAACCGTCGGGTGATAGCTACATCACCAACTTCTAGACATGCAAGGCTTTTGGCTGGTGGTTTTATTTGCCAAAGAGCGACTAAAAGTGGGTCCTTGCTTTCAATGTTTTAGCATCAAGTTCTAGTTCGAATTAACCATTCTAGGTAAGCAACCTGTACTAATCAAACAAGTGGAGCAAGCAATTAAACAGACATCAAGTTTCTTTCCATCGTCATGTTCCACTTCTTACTCAATGCGGCACAGAGGTTAAGTAGTCTCATTAGCTGCGAGAAACAGACAGTTCGAACCGATTTTAACCTTGCAAGGTGGATACTAAACACACGGAAAAGCATCAACCCCGAGGGTCGACACTAACCAGGCCGTTCCCATGTCATCCTGGTTTGTTAATCCGAGCCTACTCCCCTTGGACACAAGCCTTAGCCGGACATACATCGCGGTCGTAACCGGCCGGCCTCGGTCTTGAGCCACGTGTCAGCGACAGGGGGATAAATCCCAGAGAAAGCAGGACAAGGCCACGCCCCATTCCGAACAGGTACTAAACTTACCGGTCCCATGCCCAAACAAGTGCTTAGTGCTTTCAAACACTTAACCAGCAGTACCGTACCATTCGGCCTTAACCAATTTTTGCATACACGGACGGGGCATCTACATGACAAAAATCCCCGCCCGTCATCCTTATGATTCCAACATAAGTAAGACAGTTGATCCCTATATCTCGCGAGTGACAGGAAATCACTCGACTTTTACCGTGTCCTTAAAGCATAGCAACTATCGACCTAACATACTAGTATTGCAAAGCATAGGTTCCTAGGATCATGCAACTAAGGTTTCAATCAATGCCTGAAACGTAAATGCACAAACATAGAGTACAAAACATAGTTGCAAGATTTGAAACATGGGACATGCTCCGGGGCTTGCCTTAATCCTGAGCTAGGTTAGTATTGACTCTTCCGAACTTGGTTCGGGTCTTGACTTGCTTGCGACGACGTTCGGCTTCTCCTCATGTCGTCCTTCTTCTTGCATCGGGATCGGCTTGTAGCTTCCCGTCGGCGACAATCGTTCCTATACGAGATGCAATGCATAAGAGAATGATGTTATATCGAGCATCGCGTTTCACACGATAAACCCGAGGTGTATTGATTGGCACATTCAGCTGGACAAATTTTGTCTGACCTTCCCTTTCTTTAATTTAGTTTGCAATTACTCATTAAAGTACTTGGGTGTGTTTAGGGTGATTGTGTACACATCTATTATTATTTAACTTTGATTTCACCACAAAACAGCAAGGGTGTGTGTGATGTGTTTAGTTTATTTAATAATTTAAAGAAGTGACTTATTCTTATTTCACCCTTTTTAAGCAATGAAACTTCCATAAATTATTCTGGTAGTTTGGAACTTCAATTAAATGTGAGAAAATTACAGTATGTTCTTGGTGGGTTATTTGATTTACTGACCAAAAACCAACTCAAAAGGATAAGCACATCAACTATGATAAATCATACAATTTAACATACTAAAATCAAGATTAATCCTTAGAAAATCACACTAACAGAAATTAATCCTAGCAAAATTACCAGAGCTACACCTAGCTAATACAAGCTACCATGCCAAACATTAGCTTAAAAAGATCAAAGGATGTCCTTAGAAAATTAGTTTTATAAACAGTTATCAATTTCGGCCAAGTATGATATTAAATATAAAACAGCATGTTAGCAACGTCAAACTAAGCTCTAATATTTACCAGACATGAACCAAGTTACCACAGAGCTGATGCAAAAAGATTGAGCTCAGAAGCTGCACAGATTAATTATTAAAATTGTTGAACTTAACATGCACAGTCTGCCTAAACAATTAATAACTCAAAATTTAGTGTGGAACTTTGTGCCAACTTTTTACAGGAGCATAAAAATTTCATCAGCTACAACATATCCAAAATTTAGCACAAACAAAGCAGTAGATTTCAAACTGTGCACAAATTTAAGTTTGAACAGATTTGAATCTAATTTTAAAACTACACAGAAAACCCCTATAGATGCTTTCTAGAAAAGGTAGAGCACAGCACCAGGAGTACAACAAAATTGGGTTTGCATTTTTATGATTTTTCTACGATTTTTAATCGATTTTTCAAGATCCCTGATTTTAGATCTACACAAAAACCGCGGGTTTTCAGATCGGTCCCTGGAACTTTTTAAAGCCTCGCGAACAGGTCCCTAAAACTTACACAAACGTCCCTGACTTTCTCCTAATTCTAACAGGGAGGTCCCCGGGCGGACCTTGATCAGGGGATCTCGATTCCGGCTAGGGGAAGGAGCGATTCGAAGGGGAGATGGCTCGGGGAGGACGAGGGGCTCACCAAAGGCCGGTTTGATGAAGGGCTCGGGGTTGGAGATGGCCGGGAGAAGGCTCGCCGTGGGAGGGGGCGGATGGCAGCCCTCCTGTTCGAGCTCCGGCGAGGATGGCGACGGTGGCGCTTGGTTGGGCGGCTGGGGAGGTCGAGCAGCACCAAGGGAAGGCCGCTGTGCTCTAGGATGGCGAGGAGAGGGCTCAGTAGGTGGAGCTCCGCGGGTGCCCGGGTGGCCGAACGGGAGAGCAGAGGGGCAGCAGCCATGGTGGGTCTCGGGAGGAGGTTTTTATAGGCGGCCGAGGGATGGAGCTCTTCATGGTGCGTGCGCGTGCTGCTGGCGGAGGAGAAGCAGCGCTGCTGCACGCGGCTGGTGGCAGTCAGGCGTTGCGCGCGCGTGCCGCTGGCGGAGGAGGCCATGGCGGCGGGAAGCAGAGCTTGCTCCCTGCTGCGTCGCACAGTTATGGCGAGCGGCGCGTGCAGGAGCTGCGGCACGCGTGGTGTTGTCTCGGTTTGGCGCGGAGCGAGGACAGAGAGGAAGCAGGCGCCTGGCGTCGCTGCTCTGCTCGGTCGGAGAAGATGCCAGGTACAGAGTTTGAAATTTATTCAAACTGGCCCACTTTGGAAGCAATTTAAAATTGCTTAAAATTTGAAAACTTCGTGAACAAGATGATTATTCACAAGTCCAAGCATACGAGATTCCATTTTAGCTATCTCTGGAGGAAAGTTATACTTGGAATCAAAAGTTATAAAGGCAAAAAGATTGGGAAAACCCACTTCGAATCTCAGACTTAGAATTTTCTGGGTGGGTTGGAACCCGAACTTTGGCCGGTCGTAATGATGCCCTTTCATCGCAATGAAGGCCTGTGCCCTCGACATCCATGTCAGGCAGGTCGCGGCGTGCGGTGGCAGGCGCGGTCGGCTGGGACGCGAGCGCCGGCGCGTGCTCGTCAATTCATCGAACACCTTGCGGGCGTATGTTCAGACGGTCCGTTCTCCAAAAATTTGAACTAAAGTTCAAAACCTCCAAATACGAAAGTCGTGTCCCTCAGTACCCTCTACAACTTTCGTAAAGGGTGACCATATGGAAACTGCTTGGTTTGGGCTGGAGCATGCGATGAAGGCAGCGCGAACTTTGGGTGAACTCCGGCGCTCTCGGGTGCCAGCCAGGGTGAACTTCTGTGTTTGACTGACTTTGACTGAGATTTAAGGTGCCTTTCACTCAAAATCTTGGAATGAGCCAATTGACAAAAATGTGTCCCATGAAAAACTGAACAACTTTTGTATTGGTCGATTTTCAAGTCCTTAAGTGAAAATTTGAATCCAAGCCATGCCAACCAGGAAAGGTCAAAGTTCACCGAGGTGCAAAGGGTTTTTGGGTAGGATCCTTTAAGTGCAAATCTAGGTGGGGCTTAATTACACCTAATTAGGCTAAGACCAAAGGTTTAGCAGGTGATTAGGTTAATTAAATATCTAGATTGTCATAGCCTACCCCCCTTAAACAGAATCTCGACCCGAGATTCGGGTAATAAAAATTAGAATTGCAAAGAAGGGAGATCGATGCTACACACCGAAACCAAAGAGAACATGCTAGGGTTTCAAGATTCAAAGCCTAGAAAGATAACCGGTACATTGGCCTTCTCATACAACATCAACGTCGCTCATGAGGGAGTGGACGATGAATATAAACATGGAAAGCTAAGAGCATCGAGATTTGGAGCGCAAAACAGACGTACAACGCTACCAGAGTCCAGCAATCTAAATCACACATCTCTTGAGAACGAGCCATGGTTGGCGGCGAGGGAGTAAATCCTTCTTAATTCGCCAAGCACCAATCTTGTGGACTCCTCTTGTAGGCTTCTGCTTGAACTCCAACTTTCGTGAGGCTAGCGCCTCTAAAGCTTCAGGTGGTTTCCTGGATTGTCACTGACAGGGGGAGGAGTGCGGTTCGTTCTGGTGGCACCGAAGGGAGGCGAAGGAAGAGTTTGGCGAGGAGTGGAGCAAACGGTGGAGGTGGACGGCTTGCGCGCTAGAGTGGCAGCAAGAGGGAGCGTGTATAGCGAGTTGTGTAGCTCGAGCGGAGGCCTGCTTGGATGAAAAGAGTCGGGTGGTGGTGCTTTTATCGATCGTCGGAAGGGTGCGGCTGTCGGTGGCGTGCGCGATAGCTTGCACACGCTAGTAGGGGCCGGCGAGGCGATGACGCGGTGGCTGCGCGTGGCGCGGTAGTGGCCGGCATCGAGATGCCTTTGCGAAGTGACGGCGACTGCAGTGGCGTGTGCGTGGGCGGCGATCAGCAGCGGTGGAAGAAAGGTGGCAGGGTGATGGAACGGCACAAGGTAGGCGGCGCACGGATACAGAGGAGGTCAAACGGGTCCTCGCGACTTCACTGCGGTGATGAGGAAAACGAGGAGACAGGTGTTAACAGCCCATTAAGGGGAATCGGCCCATCGAGCTAAGTGGGCCATGGGCCACTTTCACATGGGCTGTAGGACGTGGTTACTGTAGCCGTGCTGGATCTGGGCCGGGCTAAAATTCGCGTGCTTCGTGCGGGCTGGTGGGCTACGGGCTGCATGGACATCTGTAGGGGGCGCGATCTAGACCGGAACACAAGGCTTGGCAGCAAGCCGTGGCGCTGGCATTGAATACCTGCACGGATTCGTGTGTCGTGGGCGTTTCCAAAGCGCCCTTGAGAGCCTCACCCGCCTCTGGAGTCGCCATGAGCGTATATAAACAAAGCCCATTGCATTATGTTAATGCCATGGTGATAGGAGGAGGATGACACAATGCTGACTAAAATGTGTTGGTTTGATGCACCTGCATAGTTGCCATGATGCAATGCCCTATGCATTGAAATGTTGCACATGACATGATGCATATGCATATGAGCTTATGATGCATATTTTGAAGTGCATGTTAGCAGTTCCTGGGGTCACACCGCTAAAACTCGTTATTCGTCCGGGGAGATATTAGAAAACCATTCGGGTTGTGCAAAAAGAGGTTCTAATGGAGTCGTATTCCCACACTCCTAGATACCAGCGCGCTCCTAGTGGCACAATTGCGTGGCTGCAGCACACACAAGGCCCTAGGCTCCGTCACGGCACCATAGATTATGGAAGAAACATCCCCCACGAGAAAACTCATAGATAGCAACCCGTATCGAACAAGAGATCAGGGAAGGGACAAAAGAAGAAAAGGCAACCCCAATATTATGACGGTTAGGTGACCCATTGATTTCCATGATGCATCTGTGTACCAATGACAATGCAATAATCATGCATTAAGCAATAAGGCGATCATGATGCACATGTGAATGTTGCAACAATGCTCATGTATGTCTAACCGATGCTTGTGGGACAACAGGGGTGAGACAAGGTTTATAAGTTGAAATTAAGGGATCCATCAATGTGGGAAAGATGTCACATTGGAGGTAGAACCAAGATTTATCAAGGCACGGTTGGATCGGTTATGAATCGAACGGAAAGGGGTGTAATGGCAAGGAAGAATCCACTAGCCATTGCAAAAAGGAGTGAGTACATCTAACTGATCGAAGGGTGTAGATGTACTTGAGGTGCACGACGAGAACTTACTTTTGTTGCTTAGGGAGGTTGAGTAGGGAGCCATCCGATGAGTAGAAACTCGTGAAAGGGGTGGTAACAGACATCTAGTTAACTAGAGGGACTACGACACACAAACATCTATGGTCAACCATTCCAAAAGCTTTGGGCAGCACTGCACGTTTCATAACCCTTAAGTTAGCGTCCAAAAGAACCAAATCCTGCCAGATGCACTTGATCAGGTGAGATATTCCTTATCGTAGCAATTCCAACTCAATCCAACAATAGGGCCTTCGAAACTCAACTTCTTCCCATGGTTATTATTCGAAACCACTTGGGATTTGGGTATTGCTCCCATCATCCGCAATAGGATTCACTTAATTGCTGCATGACTCTTAAACTCGTTTACAGGGTAAACAAGGGATTCATGCGTGAAGGCAATAAGAATCAATCGCAGGAAATTTTCCCAACAGCAAGGTAGTTATGAGAGAAAAATTCATAACTCCTTGGTCAGATTCCCAAAAATCATGAATTTTTGCCAGCAGCTAGGAAATTTTGCGAGCTACAACTTTCGTTTATAACTCCAAGTCAGATTCTGACTCTAGCAAGGGCGAAAAATTCAACACTCTGGCCTCTGCCTGTGCTGTTTTCAAGATGGCCGAGGGTTACCAAATTGGTCATAACTCAAGTTTTGCTTAACCAAAAACCTTGAAATTTCTACAGCAGCTTCCTTCTGAAATTATGAAAAACTTTTATTTAAGGTGCCTAGCCATCTAAGATGTTTTAATGACCCGAAAAATTCGGACCAGCAAGAAACACAGTTTTGACAGATTTCCAGGAGGTTGTGAGATTTACGATTTTTACTTCCCTTTTTGCCTCAAGTTGTCTTAAGAATTTTTAAGGTGGTTAACATGATGCAAAAGAATTAGGATCGTCCTCACAAATACCAAGAAACCTTGGTGTACGTAGTTAGTTGCCGGTGGCGAGGCACAACATACGTCTCTCCCTATAATAGCTAGTCGTCACTCAAACCATCGTAACCTTAAACGAACGAAGTCAGTGTACCTGCAAGAAAACCATGAACCTTCCGTGCCAGCACGCCACGGAAGCGTCCCCATTCATTACCGTTCATTTATAAAAACGGTATCCATGCGTTCAACACTGCATGGACAGTGCATCTAGTCTAGGCCGTACGCTCCTTTCGAATAGAGCACACAACCCTTCGCATAACTCGTGATGCGGCATCATGCACATGTCTCGAACATGGCGAACAACCAGGATGATAGGCTCGTTTGAATTAGAACCATACCATCAAGATCTTGTTCACATATAAAACATGTGGCGACTCATACACAACCGTAATGATAGGTTCCTTGGAATGGAAATCCTATCACCCTTCGTGCACGCGAGGCACGGAAACCAGCGCACGTATAAAACACGTGGGCAAGGGTGTGCTGGGCAAGTTAGTCAAATACACCTTAATTAGCAAGCCGCCTGAAACAACCCGAAATTCCCTCTAGGGCTTCACGGTCTAGTTAATCCTTAGCGATCCAACGAGTTTTCACAAAATACTAGTTGGCCAAGTTTTATTGTAAAACAAGTGTAACGGGACCGTGCGAACCTCTGGTGCACAACTTTTCGCTCTGATACCAGCTGTGGCAGAACCGCTCAAATTAATCCGGCTTAAGTGCGCTAACCTTCCATTGGTCATCACGCAATTAAATCGGAGTGATCTGACAGTCTGTCGGGTCAAGCCCGATGCAACCACGAACAGTTACCTCGATCGAAACGAGTCATGCAAATACTCACTTGAAGGTGAGTCCCAGAGATTACAACAATCCACGAATAATTAAAGGTCCCACTTGAGGTAATTTATTACAAACCGAGTTTAATGCATAAAGTAACCATTGTCTCAGAGTTTTGAAAAGCAGTGGAAATAAACTAATTATTCGAAAGCGGTAGTGACATCACGTGAAGCCTGTCGTGACATCACTCAGAAGCATCCTCGTCCCAAACAACAGTCCAACCAGGAGGAAGGGTGGTTGGCCAGGTAAGACCTGCAACCATCTCCTCAAGGGCACTACCTGAAAAACAATTCAACAAGCAAGGCTGAGTATACTAATACTCAGCAAGACTTAACCGTCGGGTGATAGCTACATCACCAACTTCTAGACATGCAAGGCTTTTGGCTGGTGGTTTTATTTGCCAAAGAGCGACTAAATGTGGGTCCTTGCTTTCAATGTTTTAGCATCAAGTTCTAGTTCGAATTAACCATTCTAGGTAAGCAACCTGTACTAATCAAACAAGTGGAGCAAGCAATTAAACAGACATCAAGTTTCTTTCCATCGTCATGTTCCACTTCTTACTCAATGCGGCACAGAGGTTAAGTAGTCTCATTAGCTGCGAGAAACAGACAGTTCGAACCGATTTTAACCTTGCAAGGTGGATACTAAACACACGGAAAAGCATCAACCCCGAGGGTCGACACTAACCAGGCCGTTCCCATGTCATCCTGGTTTGTTAATCCGAGCCTACTCCCCTTGGACACAAGCCTTAGCCGGACATACATCGCGGTCGTAACCGGCCGGCCTCGGTCTTGAGCCACGTGTCAGCGACAGGGGGATAAATCCCAGAGAAAGCAGGACAAGGCCACGCCCCATTCCGAACAGGTACTAAACTTACCGGTCCCATGCCCAAACAAGTGCTTAGTGCTTTCAAACACTTAACCAGCAGTACCGTACCATTCGGCCTTAACCAATTTTTGCATACACGGACGGGGCATCTACATGACAAAAATCCCCGCCCGTCATCCTTATGATTCCAACATAAGTAAGACAGTTGATCCCTATATCTCGCGAGTGACAGGAAATCACTCGACTTTTACCGTGTCCTTAAAGCATAGCAACTATCGACCTAACATACTAGTATTGCAAAGCATAGGTTCCTAGGATCATGCAACTAAGGTTTCAATCAATGCCTGAAACGTAAATGCACAAACATAGAGTACAAAACATAGTTGCAAGATTTGAAACATGGGACATGCTCCGGGGCTTGCCTTAATCCTGAGCTAGGTTAGTATTGACTCTTCCGAACTTGGTTCGGGTCTTGACTTGCTTGCGACGACGTTCGGCTTCTCCTCATGTCGTCCTTCTTCTTGCATCGGGATCGGCTTGTAGCTTCCCGTCGGCGACAATCGTTCCTATACGAGATGCAATGCATAAGAGAATGATGTTATATCGAGCATCGCGTTTCACACGATAAACCCGAGGTGTATTGATTGGCACATTCAGCTGGACAAATTTTGTCTGACCTTCCCTTTCTTTAATTTAGTTTGCAATTACTCATTAAAGTACTTGGGTGTGTTTAGGGTGATTGTGTACACATCTATTATTATTTAACTTTGATTTCACCACAAAACAGCAAGGGTGTGTGTGATGTGTTTAGTTTATTTAATAATTTAAAGAAGTGACTTATTCTTATTTCACCCTTTTTAAGCAATGAAACTTCCATAAATTATTCTGGTAGTTTGGAACTTCAATTAAATGTGAGAAAATTACAGTATGTTCTTGGTGGGTTATTTGATTTACTGACCAAAAACCAACTCAAAAGGATAAGCACATCAACTATGATAAATCATACAATTTAACATACTAAAATCAAGATTAATCCTTAGAAAATCACACTAACAGAAATTAATCCTAGCAAAATTACCAGAGCTACACCTAGCTAATACAAGCTACCATGCCAAACATTAGCTTAAAAAGATCAAAGGATGTCCTTAGAAAATTAGTTTTATAAACAGTTATCAATTTCGGCCAAGTATGATATTAAATATAAAACAGCATGTTAGCAACGTCAAACTAAGCTCTAATATTTACCAGACATGAACCAAGTTACCACAGAGCTGATGCAAAAAGATTGAGCTCAGAAGCTGCACAGATTAATTATTAAAATTGTTGAACTTAACATGCACAGTCTGCCTAAACAATTAATAACTCAAAATTTAGTGTGGAACTTTGTGCCAACTTTTTACAGGAGCATAAAAATTTCATCAGCTACAACATATCCAAAATTTAGCACAAACAAAGCAGTAGATTTCAAACTGTGCACAAATTTAAGTTTGAACAGATTTGAATCTAATTTTAAAACTACACAGAAAACCCCTATAGATGCTTTCTAGAAAAGGTAGAGCACAGCACCAGGAGTACAACAAAATTGGGTTTGCATTTTTATGATTTTTCTACGATTTTAATCGATTTTTCAAGATCCCTGATTTTAGATCTACACAAAAACCGCGGGTTTTCAGATCGGTCCCTGGAACTTTTTAAAGCCTCGCGAACAGGTCCCTAAAACTTACACAAACGTCCCTGACTTTCTCCTAATTCTAACAGGGAGGTCCCCGGGCGGACCTTGATCAGGGGATCTCGATTCCGGCTAGGGGAAGGAGCGATTCGAAGGGGAGATGGCTCGGGGAGGACGAGGGGCTCACCAAAGGCCGGTTTGATGAAGGGCTCGGGGTTGGAGATGGCCGGGAGAAGGCTCGCCGTGGGAGGGGGCGGATGGCAGCCCTCCTGTTCGAGCTCCGGCGAGGATGGCGACGGTGGCGCTTGGTTGGGCGGCTGGGGAGGTCGAGCAGCACCAAGGGAAGGCCGCTGTGCTCTAGGATGGCGAGGAGAGGGCTCAGGAGGTGGAGCTCCGCGGGTGCCCGGGTGGCCGAACGGGAGAGCAGAGGGGCAGCAGCCATGGTGGGTCTCGGGAGGAGGTTTTTATAGGCGGCCGAGGGATGGAGCTCTTCATGGTGCGTGCGCGTGCTGCTGGCGGAGGAGAAGCAGCGCTGCTGCACGCGGCTGGTGGCAGTCAGGCGTTGCGCGCGCGTGCCGCTGGCGGAGGAGGCCATGGCGGCGGGAAGCAGAGCTTGCTCCCTGCTGCGTCGCACAGTTATGGCGAGCGGCGCGTGCAGGAGCTGCGGCACGCGTGGTGTTGTCTCGGTTTGGCGCGGAGCGAGGACAGAGAGGAAGCAGGCGCCTGGCGTCGCTGCTCTGCTCGGTCGGAGAAGATGCCAGGTACAGAGTTTGAAATTTATTCAAACTGGCTCACTTTGGAAGCAATTTAAAATTGCTTAAAATTTGAAAACTTCGTGAACAAGATGATTATTCACAAGTCCAAGCATACGAGATTCCATTTTAGCTATCTCTGGAGGAAAGTTATACTTGGAATCAAAAGTTATAAAGGCAAAAAGATTGGGAAAACCCACTTCGAATCTCAGACTTAGAATTTTCTGGGTGGGTTGGAACCCGAACTTTGGCCGGTCGTAATGATGCCCTTTCATCGCAATGAAGGCCTGTGCCCTCGACATCCATGTCAGGCAGGTCGCGGCGTGCGGTGGCAGGCGCGGTCGGCTGGGACGCGAGCGCCGGCGCGAGCTCGTCAATTCATCGAACACCTTGCGGGCGTATGTTCAGACGGTCCGTTCTCCAAAATTTGAACTAAAGTTCAAAACCTCCAAATACGAAAGTCGTGTCCCTCAGTACCCTCTACAACTTTCGTAAAGGGTGACCATATGGAAACTGCTTGGTTTGGGCTGGAGCATGCGATGAAGGCAGCGCGAACTTTGGGTGAACTCCGGCGCTCTCGGGTGCCAGCCAGGGTGAACTTCTGTGTTTGACTGACTTTGACTGAGATTTAAGGTGCCTTTCACTCAAAATCTTGGAATGAGCCAATTGACAAAAATGTGTCCCATGAAAAACTGAACAACTTTTGTATTGGTCGATTTTCAAGTCCTTAAGTGAAAATTTGAATCCAAGCCATGCCAACCAGGAAAGGTCAAAGTTCACCGAGGTGCAAAGGGTTTTTGGGTAGGATCCTTTAAGTGCAAATCTAGGTGGGGCTTAATTACACCTAATTAGGCTAAGACCAAAGGTTTAGCAGGTGATTAGGTTAATTAAATATCTAGATTGTCACAAATATCAACATGTGTATTGCCTGGCATGTTTATTCTCATTTATAACACATTAGAGAAATAAACATCTTGCAAATCAAATATGTGAGAACCTCACAGATTTATTTATAAAGTTCCTGTCCACCACAGTGGAAAGTAACAATTTTACAAGGCTCAGGGAGAGACTCTTCTGAAACTTTAATCTGTTCAAACATCATATTGTACTCTTTTTCCTATATGAGTTTTTCCTAACAAGATTTCTCATAAAGGTTTTAATGAGGCAATATCAATACAAGAATATATGTAATATCACCTATTTTCCCCATCGAGGTTTTTAAAGGATGATATTCAAGACATATTTCATGTCATATCTTCTGTTTTCTCTACAAGAGTTTTTAAGAAGGTCTCAAAGACATATCATTTTTCTCCTCATATTTTCCCATTGGGTTTTGTGGGAGATTATTCAAATATGATCCACAGATCATACTATTGATCTCAAACTTTCTTATGAGTTTTTCCTTTCAAGGTTTTTCTCATATAAATTTACAATGAGACAATAATCATATATGACATATCATTTTCTCCTTATATTTTCCGGGTTTTAAAGGAGTTTTAGTGGCATATACACATACAACTAGGTTTCTCTTCAATTTTTTCACAGGGTTTTTGGAGGAGTTTTTCCTATACAATTCCTGAAGATTGAATGAATCACTCATGGACTGTTTACAAGATCTCAAGAAGCAATTGATCAAGGGGGAGTGTTAAGAAATTAATTAGTGGATTAATTAGTGATCAATTACTGTAATTAATTAGTTAATTAGTTAATTAGTGGAAGGGGAGAACCGCCTCTTGGGGGGATGCCTCCAAGGGACCAACCTGCCCGAAGGGGTGCCTCCAAGGGGCACCCTGCCTGTTCACTGAGTATAAATGTACACAACCCCTATCAATGAAATCAATCCATTCAATTCCATCTGTCCCTTCTGCTTTTTACTTCAGAACAGCAACATATAATCACTATGGCGAGCTGAGGGAGCCAAAAACTGTCTGGCCTATGTGAACTGTGATTACAAATTAACAAGCTTGGTAGCACAGGAAACAACAAGAAGTAGGGTAGTGGTGGCTGCAACAACAACAGCTCCCTCCACTGCCGCATAAAAGAGCGACCCTGCGTTGCCCACGGAATGGAATCAACCTTCTCCCCATCCTCCCCGAGCCCGACTGCCTGCCCCATTCTCCCCTCCCGCACTCGGTGGAGGGCCCACACATCAGCTCCCTTCTGTGGGTCCCACTTGCGATGAGAGAGAGAGAGAGGGGGAGATGGCAGGAGCGCAGGCGAGGAAGATGCCAGTCCTCTCATGGCAATCATTGCTCGCTCCCGATCGAGACGACGCCGCCGCCTGCTGCTGCTGCTGCCGGAGAGTGGGAAATTGCCCCTCCAATTGTGCCGGCGCCGTACGGCGGCGGGTCGCGTCCCGCGGCGTATGTACAGACGGGACGGAGACGACGGCATCGGCGGCCGGGCATCACGCGCATTTATGGGTGCTCGAGCTTCATGTGGCTCCTGCTGCAGCTGCTGTCCCTCGTCAGTCAACAGGAACGCCCACCCAACGAAACACGGACAAGGAATTAAACACGGCGGGTTTCAGTACTTGCCGTGGAAACCGCTGCTGTGCGCCGGCGCCGGCGACGGCGGCGAGGCGTACAGGTCGTGGCCACCATGGACGGCGGCCACGACGCTCTGGAGGTCCTGCGCCTCCCAGCCGGAGCCGGCGACGACGCTCTGGAGGTCCAGCAGCTGATGTGGCGCCGGGTGGGCGCCGGCGACGAACAACGTGTCGGCGGCGGCCGTGCCGTAGGAGGAGAACGCGGCGGGGGCCGGCGGGTGGTGGGGCGACGCCGCCGCCAGCATCGCCGCCGCCGTCTGGTGGTAGCGCGCGTCCGCGTCAAGGTCGGCGGGGTTCATCGTCGACAGCTTCATCGACAGGAACTAAAAAAGAAATTTTGGGATGTTTTATTTACCACGAGCAAATAAAAGATAAAAAAAAGTCCCGTTGATTTTCTACTAGTTGCCCACGTAAATAAAATACAGTAGCTAAAAAATGAGTAAGTACCTCGACCTGGCGCTGCAGCGACTGGACGTAGTTGATGATCTCGTCCAGCATCAGCGCCTTCCCCGTGATCTGTCCGCCAGGCCGGCCGGCCGCCGCACATTGTACAATTTTATCAGTAATTAACTTAACTTGCCTCAAGGGTTAGATTAATTTAATACTCCTACCTTTTGAAATTGAATTTATTACTCCTACTAAAAAATGAATTTGAAAGAGAAGCAAAAAGGAGAATACTACTACTACTAGTTTGACTTTGACCAGCGGTATGCAGGGGCAGGCTTGAGCTCACCGCAAGGCAATAATTGGGCACTAATCCCGGGCCACCACCGAAACCACCAACACCGTGCCTTACCAATTGATTAATCGCCGGTTGATTAATTAATTATAGTACTGGATTGATTAGTGCAGTACTATTAATTTTGTATTGGATTATTGCAATTGGACCACATGAGATCGAGCCTTAGACCGCACTCTAGTACCACGGTCAAAGTTACTGCCGCCGCAAAACTTTTTATTATCACTAGTAGTACTCTGCGCAAAAGTCCAACCACAACTAGTACCAGGGATTATTGTAGCTTAAGCAAAATTACTGTGCCGCCCGAGTGATCAACCACTACGTGAAATCTGGCACAGATTATTCCTATCAGATGAACAATGTAGGGAATACTGTCAAGGCCGCTATCTATTGATGGTCAAATGCAATGCAGAGTGCGCGCGCGCGTTCACACACGACGGCGAGCTTGCTAGCCGTACCTTGTTGCAGCCTGGCACCAGCGACTGCAGCATCTTCATCCTCTCGCTGATCCTCTCCCTCCGCACCTAATCCATTCGTAATCAGCAACTAATACATGATGAGCTTGCAATGCGATCAAACTGATAAAACGATTCGCCGGCAAGGACGTGGACGACGTACCCTCTCGGCGAGGCTGTGGCTGTCCGTGGCCTGCCCCCGCCGCGCCCTCACGTGGATGTAGTCCTTGGCCGGCTCCGCCGCCTCCGCCGCCGCGGCGTCATCGTTGCCTTCGCCGGCGCCGCCGCCCGCCGCAACCTTCGTCCGCTTCGGGCTGGCGTTATTGGCCGCTGCCGCCGCCGTCTGCATTGGTTTTTGCTGCTGATTAATTAGCATCCGGCAAGCAAATTAATTAGAACAACTGAGGGAGCACTCGGGCCGAGCAGTTACCTTGGCGGCTGAAGTGGTGGCCTTGCCTTTCCCGGAGGCCTTGCGCTTCCGCGCCGCGCCGCCCTTCGCCGGCGGCGCGGGGTCCCGCAGTTCTTCGCCGGCGCCGCCCACCTTGGCGCTCGTCTCCGCCGCCTCAAGGTCGGGGCTTCCCATTCCAGGCGTGGCCGCGCCGGCGCCGAGAGACTTGCTGCTGGCGACGCGGGACAGCCTGCCCGGTGTGCCGGGGTAGCCGCAGCCGCCCCGGAAGGCCAGCGCCGCCGCCGCGCTGCCGCCGCGGGGAGGGGAGCTGAGCGGCGTGCTGTAGCAGGAGTTGCTGGCGCTCGCCGCGGTAGCGCCGGCGCCGTTGTTGCAGATGCTCCCGAGGCGGCCGATGAGGTCGCCGATGATGGCCGCGTCGCCGTCGCCGCCGGCGTTGTGCGCCGGGGAGGAGACGAGGGAGCTGAGCGCGGAGTCGAAGTGCGCGGTTGTTGCGGCGGCGGAGGAGGAGTCCGGCAGCAGCTGCATGTCGGCCCACGCCAACCCCTGCATAGCAGCGGCGTCGAGCCCCGGCGGCGCGTAGGAGGCGGAGTTGTAGTAGAATGGCGCGGCGCCGAGGCCGGAGGAGAAGAAGTGCTCGTCGGCCATTGCGACTCGTCACGGCGGCGGCAGGAGGAGGAGGTGGAGATTGGAAAGAGGATGGGGGGAGGAGAGGAAGCAGAGCTGGAATGGGGAGGAGGTAGTTGACCGTTATATAAGAAAAGCGAAGAGGAGGAGGGAAGTAACTGTATAGGGCGGGTGGGGACCATCACGCCGCCGAACGAGATACTCCGCAGTTCGTCCCTCTGCTGTTGGGTCGCTGCCATGTAGGCCCAAGCTCTGTAGGTCCTACATGACAGCGACTCAATGGTAGAGGCCCAACTACATAAGAGTTGCTTGCCACGCCGCAGGCCAAATGTACCATGAGGAGAGAGAGGGGGGCCTCTCCTCGCACGGTAATAAACAGGAAAAAGACAACGGGGCGGGTTGCAGTCTCTCTCTCTCTTTTCTTTGATACTTGCAGTCTCTCTTTTTGAATCCAACAGTGAAGTTAAAGGGGCTGTCCGATGTCCATGCAGCTTCCATACGTACTGCAATGTTCATCATTCGGACCAAGATGCAATGGCCTGCTGGACTTTGCTTACCAGCTGCTAGCAACAGCAACAGCATCTTTCATCTTTCACACCACCCAATCAGCTTGACCAATATTATCCGCCCCATCTGTACTTTGGGGATGTCGATAATATTATGGCATCATAGTGCAGATATTGAAATCAACATTTTTTTTATTTGAAATGAATCACACCAAACACTTGAAAGGTAGCGAACCGTCTAAGTTTTACTACTTCTTTAGAACATGCAATTTATAAACAAAAGGCCATTTGCAACTTAGTGTCAAAAACATATATAGGTAGAGCTAATAAAATCCTTTTGAAATGTACTGAAGCAAAGCAAGGTGACATTATCCCAAATTTATGGCTGTATGCGGTGGCTGAGGTCAGATATTTATCCATTTTTTTAAAAAAAAATCATCCCAATTTTAGCTCAAGTTAGGGTGATTTTGCTGGTCGAGGCGGTGGATATATAGCCTCATCCTCATCTTCAAAGCGGGCAACATCACCACAAATGAACGTGCGGGCATCATGCCCATATAGGACTACGATATGGCGGAGGTGACATCGTGTTGGACCATAGGCATGGAGCGCAATGGCTAGAGAGATTTGGTCATGAATGCTTTTGAACATGAATGGGAGGGGGCAGAAAAAAAAAATCATCACCATATCTAACAAAATTTCACATGATGATTCGTCTACGTATTTTCGATTGCTTTTGAATTAAAAGTAATCTACGATGCTACATAGTACATCTTAGAATGTTTGTGTAAAATGCCATATGAAATATTAGAACATCATATAGACAGGTTTTAAAAATGCCATTTTGAGTAAGCCTGCTAATGGGGCGGGTTGAAATGGGTTTTATGGGGCGGGTTTTGACATGGGTTGTGTTGGGGGGGTCTATATGGGTTGTAGTACTAAGTGGGTTGGAGCGGGTAGGGTTTAACCAAATTTGGGTTGGGGCGGGGTTTTACCCATGGGTTTAGTTGTGTCGACGATGAAATTTTTATAGTCTTGCTCTTAATGTAGGGCCCATGTGTATGCTTTACCGCAATATTTTGCACAAAGTAGCGGAATGTCAAACCAAATCATCTGTAACAAATTTCGGTCAATTTTGTGAAAATTTTAAAGTGCGAACGCGAGGTTTTAGTTCTAGGGTCCGGCTCTTGATGCGGGGCCCACATGTATGCCATAATACAATATTTTGCACAAAGTAGCGGAATGTCAAACCAAGTCATCTCTAACAAATTTCGGTCAATTTTGCGAAAATTTTAAGGTGTGAACGCGAGGTTTTAGTTCTAGGGTCCGGCTCTTGATGCGGGGCCCACATGTATGCCCTAATACAATATTTTGCACAAAGTAGCGAAATATCAAACCAAGTCATCTCTAACAAATTTCGGTCAATTTTAAGGTGTGAATGTAAGGTTTTAGTCTTAGGGTCCGGCTCTTGATGCGGCGCCCACATGTATGCCCTATCGCAATATTTTGCACAAAGTAGCGGAATGTCAAACCAAGTCATCTCTAACAAATTTCGGTCAATTTTAAGGTGTGAATGTAAGGTTTTAGTCTTAGGGTCCGGCTCTTGATGCGGGGCCTACATGTATGCCCTATCGCAATATTTTGCACAAAGTAGCGGAATGTCAAACCAAGTCATCTCTAACAAATTTCGGTCAATTTTAAGGTGTGAATGTAAGGTTTTAGTCTTAGGGTCCGGCTCTTGATGCGGGGCCCACATGTATGCCCTATCGCAATATTTTGCACAAAGTAGCGGAATGTCAAACCAAGTCATCTCTAACAAATTTCGATCAATTTCGCTAAAATTTTAAGGTGCGAACGCGAGGTTTTAGTTCTAGGGTCCGGCTCGTGTCAAACCCGCGGGTTATGTGAATTAGTGGGACGAGTTAGGGTGGGTTTAAATAATATAACCGTGGGGCGGGTTAGGTGAGAAAATACATTATTCTAATATGGGTTGGGGCGGGTTTGGTGTGGGTTTTACACCCATTAGCCGGCCTAATTTTGAGATTGTTACTCCGTTTACCGTTCTTAGGTGAGGAGGTTTATGTGTTAGCGTCACAATACAAACACATTTGCCGACAAAATTGGAGTAATCCCAAGCGTGGACCATCAGTTGTAGACTGGTGCGATTCTCTTCAGAATTAATGAAATACACTGTACCAGCGTATAATTAAGGATGTTGATTGCCTACGAGTACTTGGCGGCCTGTAGTACGACTTCAATTGTCTGAGAAAACGGCGACATTACAAAGTTTATACTCCCTCCGGTTCGGTAAAAGAAGTCGTTTTGGACAAGGTTTGAGTCAAACATTGGGAATATAAATCGTGAATAACTTTTAAGTCGTTGAGTTTGGAAATGTGAAAACTACATGAATAGATTCGTCTTGCAAAATACTTTTATAAAAGTATACACATGTTAGTTTTTAATAAATATTTTTGTAAAAATAAGAAGTCAAAGTTGTACTTTAGAGTCCGTATCGATGTCCTAAACGACTTCTTTTGCCAAACCGGAGGGAGTATCTGTATATCAATAAGCTCCCAGTGCATCATAGGAATTAGAAAAATAGGGTTCTTTATCTTTCGTATACTTATAATAATTGTTATTATTGTAGTTTACTTTTTTATTTGGAGAGTTTCCGCAACTATTATATCTATTTGCACAAATACCTCGACGGTTTCCAATCGTTAATACATAAAGTCCGATAAGCATGTCTTGGGTTGGCACGCAAATAGGATCTCCAATAGCGGGAGACAGGAGATTCATATGAGAAAACATAAGTAAACGGGCTTCCGCCTGAGCTTCCAAGGATAAAGGTAGATGAACAGCCATTTGATCCCCATCAAAGTCCGCATTGAAACCAATTTCACAGCATAAATAAACCATAGAATACACGTTTCTGTAATTTTAGTCAAAGCCACATGCTAAGTTTAATTTATAGAGTAGAGCTAGAACGATGTGTAATTTGGGAACCGACACAGTAACGGACAAGGACAAATCTCTGCAGTCCGCTAAGATTACCCGAATGGCGCCGAAGGTAAGCGACAAGGAGGGGTTCGTGGAGGAAGGCCGAAGACTGTGCATGGGCTGACACCGCCCATTCCGTGCTGGACCGGCGGAGCACTGTTAGGCGTTAACCCAACCAGCAGCACAGTGCGCGTGGGGGGTTAGCAGTAAAGTGCTTTGGCTGCTGGCGGGTGGCGAGCGCACGGCCGAACTCCTCCGGCCTTCATTAACTGCGGCCGCCGCGCGCTCCGACGATCCGCCGCTGCCCGCCGCCGGGGTCTCAGGCTTTTTCGCCGCTCCTCGGCTGCCGAGACGAGACGCCAGCGCGCCTGCGGTTTTCCTGCGTGCAGTGCGTGCCCTGCTGCCTCTGCGTAGACTGCATGCGCCGGCCGGCGGCAGAGGCACTGTGGACTACTGGACTGGGCCATGCATGCATGCCCGGCCCGGAGGCAGGCTGACGACACTGCCCGACCCGAAAGCACACAGTATGATGCATGCATGATCGTCGAGGCTGCCTGCCCGTGGTTTGTACTATCTATATATAATAGGGTGACACCCCGAGCGTTGCTACGAGAATCTTTTAAACTAAATTTTAAGTTGAAATCTAATAGTAGAAATACTAAGGTGATTGCATGACAACATTCTTTTGCAAACGACATTATATATGAAAACATGTTCATTTTGTTCAGAGAGAACGACTTTGAAACATTGATCCTCCATGTATTTTTACTGTGAAAATTTTGTAATGTGGTAATCGCAAAAACTAATAAGTTGCATGCATACATGCTTAGCCACAGAAAATCAAAGACATAAATAAATGATCCTAGCTAGTGGGTGGTGGGGAGGTGATGATGTGGTCTTATGAGGATTGAGAGAAATCCTTTAGTGGGGATTGTTTATATAGGTATAGAAGATTATTAACATGCAAGACGACACACCAAATGTAATCCAGTACATATAATAATCTGCCATTTTTAGTAAAGGAAAAAAAAATCTTCCTCGTTCCAAATCAATGCACTAGCAGATCAAATAAACGATAGTACGTCAAAAGCTGGAGGTGAGTTTAAACTTTAAACCTGTATATAGAATGATTATAGTAGCACATAGGATCTACCTGGCCGTACATAGAGAGGTTTACCGTACTGTACCAATTCGGGTGACGGGTGGTGCAGCTATAGCTGCAAACAGCAGCAGCCCGATAGACGGATCCCATTGAATTCCTCCGCGATCCTCTGCAGGTAGGCCTGGACATACAAACAAGCCGGCTGGTTTTGGCCGATCATGGTAGCGCGACGGGCATCACGCGCGCAGTCCCCGCCGGCCGGACTGGGGCTGCCTGCATGCTGGACCAGCCGGCCGGCAGCCGGCCGGCCAGCCAGCGGCCAGGGGCGCGGTGGCACGGCGCCTCTCGCGGCGGGAACATATGGCACCACGCCACGCCGGATCGTCGTCTGAAACTAATGGAGCAGGAAATCGATCGATATGACGACGTGTGATCCAGCTGAGTTTCATGGCCGTTTTATTTTATCTTATTCAACGCGTTTTTCTCCTTTCATTCACGCACGGCCACTACGTACATTATTTTATATATATACCAATAATAACATCGTGTTCCTATATCGGCACGATTAATTGCATATAACACACACGCCGCCGCATATGCACTCAACTGTAGTACAAGTGAACGATCTTGGGGGTCTCTGACGTGGCACCTCGATCGGCAGATAAGAGCAGACCACCACCACCCTCACGCAGCATCTATGATTTATCTCAGAACAAAATCGTGTGAGGAGCGAGGCATTATTTATTCTGAACCTTTATTTATTTAGAACGCACCTAGCTAGTAGGCTACTTCAGTGCCAATAATAACATGATGATAAAATGTTATCCAGTGCATGGGTTAAGCCATACATATGATGTTTTCTTGAGCATTATTGCATCGCCACACCAACACATATATATATTGTAGTATCACGAGGCATCTGATCGATCCGGTCAAGATCTACCAACCACGTACATTAGTTCGCCATGTTGGCTGTATATGTGTATTATTTGTTTTGTTTACCATAACCAAAGAGATATATATATGGAGGCTAAAAACAACTGTACAAAGAGAAAAGAATGTTAAACTTGCTGTGTCTTGAGTTTCGGGGATGCTTCTTTCGCTAGCAAAGAAATGTCAGTTGCATGCATTCCCATGATTGATGAACCGCGTAGCCCCCATGTGATAAGTGCTGTTGCATGGACAAATCAATCTAGCTCGACGCAAGGGCAAAAATGTACATAGCAGAAATTAACTTCACACAGTGCTCTCCCTGGTAAAGGGAAAAAACAGTCTTCTATGTCACTACTAGAAAAGTCGCTTTTAGCACCGGTTGAGAACCCTCCTTTAGCATCGGTTTCTCAACCGGTGCTAATCTTTCGGTGCTAAAGGGGTGCCCCTTTAGCACCGGGTCAAAAAAGGAATCTTTAGCACCGGTTTCAGGCTACACCCGGTGCTAAAGAAATTTACCCCAAAAAATTAAATTCCTCCCTCCTCATCTTTTTTTTCTCTCCTCTCTCTTCTTCTCACCACCATGTTTCTCTCTGTTCTTAAGTTATTGTCTTTCTTTAAGAACAGAGAAGAAAGAAATGAGTGGAAAGAAAGATGAGAGGAGAAAAAAAGGATGAGGAGAAGAGCATAGATTACAACATTTCACTAAAATTAAAAGGACTCAAGATCCACATGAAAAGATTTAGAGATTCAATCTAAATACACAGAATGAGATTCAAACAAAACATTTAACATTGCACTGCATTTTAGAAAAAAAAAATCTCACACCACCATAGCTCGGCGGCTCCGCGCGCTGCTGCCGGCCGCACGCCACGCGCGCCGCCTGGGCCCGCAAGCCGTCGGCCGCCCACCACGCGCGCCTGGCCCACTGGCTGCTCGCCTTGCGCGCCTGGACCCGTGAGCTCGCCACCCGCGCGCGCTCATTGGCCGCCGGCCCCTGCATTTGAGAGATGAGAGAGAGGAAACCAAGTTAGAAGGGGAAGAGAGAAGATAAGGTGGGAGAGAGATGGGAGAAAGAAAAAGAAAAGGATGGAGAGGTCTGTGGCGCTGCTCCACATGCTTTTTTACCTCCGCGTCCTTGTTGATTTGCACCGGTGGTAGCCACCAACCGGTGCTAAAGGATTCAGCACCGGTTGGTGGCTACCACTGGTGCAAATAGGTAGGCTTTAGCACCGGATTTTATCAGCAACCGGTGCTAAAGTCTTTCCATTTTTCTTTTCAGCCTTCTAAACTTTAGACCCGGTGCTAAAGGCCACATTAGCACTGGGTTTTTATAGACCCGGTGCTAAATGTTACATTAGCACCGGGTCCAAAACTGACCGCTGTTTTTGTGGTCTACGGATAGCTCATTTTCTTGTAGTGTGTGTGCTGTGTTCTTTCAACAACGTTTCGTACAATATATTTATAAAATTTGATAAATTATAAGGTTGATCTTCTGAAAAAATAAATAATTATAAGGTTGTTATAAAGTAATATAATTTCAGAAAAATATATATACACACGGCAGTTATATTTTGAAACTAAATATTTGAAGACTTAGTGTGACAGTCAAGATTTAAAATTCGACTGGATCATTTGTCGGATCCAAAACCTCGAGTACGTGCGACAAGAGGCAAGCAACATTGACACACATGCCAGCGTCAAATGAGATCCTGAAGAAATGAGGCTATGCTTACCCTTGAAGAAATGAGGCAGCAAGGTGCAAGGAGTGTGGATCCTGATGCAGTCAGCTATTCAACATTAGTATCTGCATTTCGTAGGATGCGTAGACTGAATAATGATGCTTTGGAGATATTGAATCAGATAAATGATGAGGGAGTTCAACCTGCCGTAATAATAAGCTCCATCCACCTAACGTAACAGAGGGGTAGCAAATCATGCCCACACAAATGCTTCTGTTCTCCGTGACTTGTACATAGCTGATCATCAAAGGTTGTGTCTCTGGGTCAACATTAACACTCCATCGACAGACATGAATCAAGTGTCTGTATGCTTGAATGCTTGATTCACTGGCAGTTGGTCAGCTGAAAGGACAGGATATGCCTCAGGTGTCTATTGCTGAATTGGAAGATTGGTCCCATGCTGAAATGTGAGCAACATGAATGGATGGCAATCTTAAGAATTGGACCATTTTGCTAATCAGCCGAAATTTGGTTGATTCCCTGCACTAAGGTTGTTATTGTGATGTTAACTTCGGGGTTCTTTAGACATCTGTTGTGCAACTCAGCATATTCCCAGGAGCTGCTAGCTAGAGTGATTCACTGCAGCTGCGTAGAGCTGTCGAGCAAGTAGCTGTTACCATTATTTTGTATTGCCCTTATGGTAAAGTAATAGCAACAGAGAATACTGCAGTTCTTGTTCTATGAATGACCGTGAGCTCTGACATTTCATAAAAAGTTGCATATCATCTTGCCATCCTAAAACTGTTTGGTGATCGGAATTATGTTTATCTTCAGTGGAATATTGCAGCTGTACCATTTAGAATAGAGTAAGAGAATATATGAATTGGTACTCCAATGTTAACTAAATTAACTTTATCTTTCAAAAGAAAAATTAACTTCGCATTCCTATAAGGCTAAGCAGGGGCCAACCGCCAACAGGATGAAGACAACAACGGCCCCCCATAGCAACATGGGAGCAATTCGTTCACCCGCGCTGGCTGCCGCGGCTGCCGCCGACTCGCCGGCGACGGCGAGGGCCACCTTGACGCCTGCGGCGGCAGCACCCACTAGCTATCGCCTCGATGCGATTCCTTGCTTACTTTACACATTCTGAGCTAATCGCGGGATCCCTGTCTCCATCCCAAGTCAATCCGGCCGCCGCCGCCGCCGTAATGTCGTTCCGCTGCCGCATCTCGTCCGTCACCACCACCACCAGCTCATCCTGCAAGTCGCCTCCTCCACGCGCGCCCCATGTCATCCTGGCAGCCGCCACGGAGCGCGCGAGGTCCGGGAAGCTCCGCCCGGAGGACGCACACCACCTGTTCGACGAATTGCTGCGTCGACCCACCCGCATCCCCAATCTCCAGCTGGACGCCCTTCTTGCCACGCTCGACCGTGCGCCGCCCTCCGTTGGCTGCGGCGACGGTCCCGGTCTCGCCGTCGCTCTCTTCGGCCGCCTGGCCCGAGGCGCTGCCCCTTGGGCGTTCTCCCCCACGGTTAAAACCTACGGCATCCTCATGGACTGCTGCTGCCGCACGCGCCGCCCGGACCTGGCGGTGGCCTTCTTCGGCCGTTTCTTGAAGTCAGGTCTGCCGTTGACAGTCGCAACCTTCAGCAACTTCCTCAAGGGCCTCTGTGAGGCAAAGCGTACGGACGAGGCTTTGGACGTGCTGCTCCACAGGGCGCCGGAGCTAGGCTGCGTGCCTAATAATGTCTCTTACCTGATACTTCTCAAGAGCCTCCGTAATGACAAGAGGAGTCAGCGCGCGTTCGAGTTGCTTCGGATGATGGCCGAAGGAGGAACAGGCTGCTCACCAGGCGTGGCTCACTACACCACAGTTATTGACGGTTTCTTTAAGGAAGGCGAAGTTGCTAAAGCATGTGATTTGTTTGATGAAATGATGCAACAGGGGATTTCTCCAAGTGTTGTGACTTATACCTCCATTATTGATGCATTGTGCAAGGCCAGAGCAATGGACAAGGCAGTGGTTGTCCTTCGGCAAATGATTGGTAAAGGTGTTCAGCCAAATATACTAGCTTGATCCGTGGGTATTCCAACCTTGGACATTGGAAAGAGGCAGTTAGGGTATTCAAAGAAATGATTAGTCTCAATATTGTACCTGATATAGTCACTTGGAGCGCACTCATGACTTCCCTTTGCAAGCATGGAAGAAGCAAGGAAGCAAGAGGAATATTTGACACCGTTGCTATGAGGGGCCAGAAGCCTGATATGGTCTGCTACCGTATTATGCTTCATGGGTATGCTAGTGATGGATGCTATGCTGATATGATGGATCTCTTCAATCTGATGGCCAGAGATGAAATTGTACCTGACCACCGTGTTTTCACTATACTAATCAATGCATATGTTAAGTCTGGACTGATGGATGAGGCTATGCTTAGGTTTGAAGAGATGCAGCGCCAAGGAGTGAAACCAGATGTAGTCGACTACCACTGCCTGATTCAGGGTTTTTGTATTCATGGCAATTTGGTGAAAGCCAAGGAATTGGTCTCTGAGATGATGAATAAAGGTATTCGTCCTGACATTGTATCCTTCAGTTCACTGATAAACAACCTTTGCAAAGAAGGACGTGTAAAGAACGCACAAGAGATATTTGACTTCATTGAACATATTGGTGCACGTCCTGATGTTATAATGCATAATTCCCTGATGGATGGATATTGCCTGGTTGGCAAGATGGAGGAAGCATTGAGAGTACTTGATATCATGGTATCATCTGGACTTGAACCTAGTGTTGTAACTTATGGTACACTCATTAATGGCTATTGTAAAAATAGACGGATTGAAGATGGGTTGAGCCTTTTCAGAGAGATGTTGCTTAAGGGAATCAAGCCTACATGTTTTTGTTATGGTATTCTGCTGGATGGGTTATTTGAAGACGGCAGAACTGTTGCTGCAAAGAAATTGTTCCATGAGATGACTGAAACTGGAATAACAGTGGACATTTGCATATACAATATAATTTTGAAAGGGCTTTTTAAAAACAGTTGCTTTGATGAAGCAATGGAACTGTTCCAGAAGTTGTTTGCAATGAACATGATGTTTGATATTGTAACTCTCAATGTCATGATTGCTGCGATGTTTGAAGCAAGGAGAATAGAAGAAGCCAAGAATCTG
The DNA here is from genome assembly GCA_015476505.1 of Urochloa ruziziensis. Classification (NCBI taxonomy): domain Eukaryota; kingdom Viridiplantae; phylum Streptophyta; class Magnoliopsida; order Poales; family Poaceae; genus Urochloa; species Urochloa ruziziensis. Next base: position 58,253,247 of record CM027121.1, on the reverse strand, counting down.
TTTGCTTTAGTCTCTACCAAAGGGCTGGTGCCTTCAGTTAAGACCTATTTCCTTATGATGGTAAATCTTGGAAAAGAAGGTTTGCTGGAAGAGGTTGACCATATGTTTTCATTAATGGAGAAGAGTGGCTGTTCTCCCGACTCTCATTTGCTAAATGCTATGGTTGGGATATTATTGGAGAAAGGAGAAATAGCCAAGGCTGGAACTTATCTATTTAAAATTGATGAAATGGATCTCTCACTTGAAGATTCAACCACTTCGTTGCTCATCTCTCTCTTCTCAAGTGAAGGAGAATACCAAGAACACATAAAGTTGCTGCCTCCAAAGTATTGGTTTATTGGAAAAATAGCCACATTTGATCAAACCAGATATGAACAAAAAATCACTGTATAGCCTGTTTCTTTTCGTGATTGAAGTTACCTGCATAAACCGTTAGTTTTTATCCTTTTTGTTTTATTCGTTTTGTAATGTATTGAGTATTGAAGTCACATGAATGTGAATTAGCTGTCAAATTTTCTCATTGTAGGATGAGGGAAGGTCAACGAAGGTTTAACAACACAGCTGGTTAATGACTTTGAATCCAGAAGGTACATATATAATTCTTAGTGGTCTTTTTAAAAACATTGCTTTGCCAAAGCAATGAACGTGAAGTTTGATATTATAACTCTCAGTATTATGACTGCTGCAATGTTTTAAGCTAGGTGAATAGAAGAAGCCAAGAGTCTGTTTGCTTTGATTTCTGCTGAAGGGCTGGTGACTTCAGTTGGGACCTAGTTCCTTATGTTAACAAATCTTGGAAAACAAGGTTCGCTAGATGAGGCTGAGGCTATCCTTTTTTTCATCAACCGTGAAGAGTGGCTGCCCTCCGGCGGCGGCGGCGGCTGCGTCGAGCCCCGGCGGCGCGTAGGAGGCGGAGTTGTAGTCGAAGGGCGGCGCACCGAGGCCGGAGGGGAAGGAGGAGTCGCCGGGGACGCCGGGGAAGAAGTGCTCATCGGCCATTGCGGCGTGGCGCTCGTCACGGCGGCGGTAGGAGTAGGAGGAGGAGGAGGAGGAGGTGGAGATTGGAAAGAGGATGGGGGCAGAGGAAGCGGAGCTGGAATGGGGAGGCGGTAGTTGACCGTTATATAAGAATAGCGAAGAGGAGGAGGGAAGTAACCGTATTGGGCGGGTGGGGACCACGCAGGCCCAATGTAGGAGTACTTGTACTATGCCTCCTCGCACGGTAATAAACAGGAAAAAGACAACGGGCCGGGGCGGGTTGCAGTCTCTGTTTTTTGAATCCAACAGTGAAGTTAAAGGGACTGTCCAATGTCCATGCAACTTCTATACGTACACTTGAGATGTTCATCCTTTGGACGAGTGGACGACCAAGATGCCATGGCCTACTGGACATTTTTTTTTTCACCTCTAGCAACAGCAACAGCATCTTTCATCTTTCACACCACCTATCAGCTTGACCATTGTCCACCCCATCTGTACTTTGGGGATGTCGATAATATTATGGCATCATAGTGCGGATATTGAAACCAACTTTTTTTTATTTGAGATGAATCGCATCAAACACTTGAAAGCTAGCAAACAATCTAAGTTTTACTTCTTAGAACACGCAATTTATAAACAAAAGGCCATTTGCAACTTATTGTCAAGAAACATGCATATAGGTAGAGCTAATAAATAAAACCCATTTGCAATGAGTACCGAAGCAAAGCAAGGTGACATTATCCCAATTTTAGCTCAAGTTAGGCGTGATTCTACTGGTCGAGGCGGTGGATATATAGCCTCATCCTCATCTTCAAGCGGGCGACATCACCACAAATGAACGTGCGGGCATCATGCCCATATAGGACTACGATATGGCGGAGGTGACATCGTGTTGGACCATGGGCATGGGGCGCAATGGCTAGAGAGATTTGGTCATGAATGCTTCCGAACAAGAATGGGAGGGGCCGGAAAAAAATCATCACCATATCTAACAATTTCACATAAAGATTCGTCTACATATTTTCGATCGCTTTTGAATTAAAAGTCATCTATGATGCTACATACATCTTAGAATGTTTGTGTGTAATAATGGATTTTTTTAAAAAAAATTGCCATATGAAATATTAGAACATCCATAGAACGTACAGATTTTAAAAATCTCTCCATTCCGCGCGCTAAGAATGCACGGGATCCGAATGGCGCCGAAGGTAAGCGACAAGGAGGGGTTCGTCGAGGAAGGCCGAACCGCCGAGAAGACTGTGCATGGCTGACGAGCAAGGCTTATAATACAGCCAGCTGCTGGCTGCAAGGATTTCTTTTAGCTTTCTCTTAGCCCACTCATATAATAGTTTAGCTCTTCACAATTAATGCATGGCCCACTTGTCTCTCTTACAAAGTTTCTTGGTTCTTGTGCATAAGCAGGCTGTAAGCTTACAACCAACTTCTCTTCTCTTTCCTCTCCTCTCTTCTCCACCTCAGCATTTAGCCAACTTACAACCCACTATAATACTTGCTCTTAGGCGTTAAGCCAACCAGCAGCACAGTGCGCGGGGGTTAGCAGTAAAGTGCTTTGGCTGCTGGCGGGTGGGAGCAGCCGAGCAGGCGAGCGCACGGCCGAACTCCGGCCTTTATTTAATTGCAACCGCCACTGCTCGCTCCGATGATCCGCCGCTGCCTGCCCGCCGCCGGGGTATTAGCTGGTCTCACTATTGGAAATTCTAGCTTTCTTTTTTTTCACCGGCTCTTCTTCTTTGTCAACGCTACTAAGGACCTGACGGTTCGCCTACTTGATGAATGAAAGAACATAAGAAAGGGTTATAAAAGAAAAGGCGACGGAAGTCTACTACAGTACAGTCAAAGTCAGCGGCTGAGTTTGCCTAGCCTCGCCTACTATTTTTTTTTGTAGGCGAGCGAGTTAGAGAAGAGGCTTAGGCCACGGCTAACGGGCCGATAGGAGCTGTCGCTAGTAGTCCACGTCAGAGAGAGGGGAGGAGAGAGAGAAAGCGTCGCTAGATTAAGCGACATGCTTTAGCACGCGATTTCATGGCTGCGGGGACAACCAATACGTTGCACCCAATCAGGAGCCAGGGTTGAAGAAAATTGAGAATTTGTTAGATTAAAGTCTCTGAGTGTGTTTCATTGGGAATAGAGCTAAAAGACCCACTGTTGAGCATGTCATCGTTTCTACTTCCTATTGCTGACATGGAACCTGCTATGGAGGGCAAAGTGTCGTTACCACTAATGATGCCCTTAGGGATAAGAGAGTGTCGGTGCGTACGTAGCCTTCATTCTACTACGGTATCAGGCTTTTTTGTCCTCCTCGGCTGCCGAGACGAGACGACGAGCCGCGAGCGCGCCCAGTGGCGGAGCACCAGTATGGTGAGTCACGGCGTCCGCCATACCCGCCGGTTGATGAACCATTTGTCAAATCTGCAACCATAAGATTTTAACTAAATTCAAATAACAAGGATTTGCACAAACAAGGAAGTAGCCTAGTGGTAGACGAGATTAGTGCTAAGGTCTCTTGTGCAGGGTTCGAATCCCATTGATTCCAACTTTTTTTGGTTTGGATTTTTCTTGGGTTTTGATTGCACCTCAGCGGGTGGTGACAGGGCTCATAATCAATTTTTTTGGATTTTTGTTTTATTTTTATTACACCTCGGCCGGTGGCTGACATAGCTCATAATCAATTTGTGTCGGTAAAATTTGGATGCTGTCGCGAACCCAAAAACCAAGTTCGAATCTTGTCTGAGCACTTTCTTTTCTTCTCCTTTTTGCATTTTAACGCACCCACCAGATTACCATGTATTAGTGGACTATATTGTGAAGGATTCGTTAAAACGTCACTATATTTTGAGTTTGATCCATGGTTAATAAACTTTTAATGTTCATCTAATCGTCTACTTACCAATGCCTAATATTTTCATACAATTTTGACCATTAAGCTGATATATATAATAAATTTATGCATATTCGACGATTACATATATTTTTTTAATCATTACCTTTCATCATAGTATATTTTTATACAAATAAGTAGTAATAAGATCGCTACTGAGCGCGCCTGCATTTTCCTGCGTGCCCACGGAAAAGGCAGCGATCGACGAGACTACGGCCTGCTGCCTCTGCATAGACCATGCGCCGGCCGGCGGCAGAGGCACTGTGGACTGGGTGTGGCGCGGCGTCGAGCATGCAGTATGGGCCATGCATGCATGCCCGGCCCGGAGGCAGGCTGACACCGCCCGAAAGCACACAGTATGATGCATGATCGAGGCTGCCCCTGGTTTGTACGTAGCGCGGCGAGATGGACGGAAAGATCGATCACGCTGTGCGAGAGGCTGGTGTGGGAAATCTTGTGGCAGAGGATCATGAGAAATTACAATTTTTGGGGAACTCCGATGGGTGCGGCATAGTGTATCAGACAAATGGCTGATAATTGGAGATTTTAATATGATCTTGCACGCATGTGATAAGAGCAACGCAAATCTGAATAGAAGGCTGATGGGGGCTTTTAAGGATGTGGTCAGCAATCTGGAGCTAAAGGAGCTGAACCTCCAGGGACGAAAATACACTTGGTCAAATGAGCGGACACACACAAGAATTGATCGTGCGTTTTGTACTTTTGGATGGGATTGCATGTTGCCTGGGGTTTATCTTCAAGCACTGTCTTCCCGGGTTTTCGGATCACTGTCCATTACTTCTTGCCGGAAATGAAACAATACTCAAATACAAGGGCTTTCGGTTTGAGTCCTTCTGGCCTAGGTTGCACGGTTACTCTGATGTGGTTGCCTCGGCCTGGGCAAGGGAAACGCAAGTAACTAATCCATACCTGCGACTGCACCTCAAATTACAGAGAACAAGCAAGGCCTTGAGGAGATGGTCACGAGGCTTGTTGGGGAAAAACAAAGTACTTCTCTTTGCGGTTCAGAAGCTGATAGGCATCCTGGATGTTGTTCAAGAATTTAGGCAACTCAGTCAGCTTGAGGTGGCATTTAAAAGGGAGCTGAGGGCCCGATTCCTAGGCATTACTGCAGTTGAGAAGCTTAGAGCTAGACAAAGATCAAGGTTGGTGTCAATCCGAGCTGCTGAAGCCAATGAAAAGTTATTCTTTGTACATGCAAATGGACGCAGACGAAAGAACAATATTCATCAACTGGAAACCGAGCAAGGAGTCATATATTCACATGAGGAAAAAGCCGTTGAGCTCTTCAACCACTATAGTTCTCATTTTGGGAAGCCAGGGCCACGTGAAACAACTCTAAATTGGCAAGAGCTTGGGCTAATTAGACATAACCTCTCTCACCTGGAGAATATGTTTACTGAAGATGAGGTACATGAGGTAGTACAGGATATGGCTGCAGACAAAGCGCCAGGACCCAATGGGTTTATTGGCTTGTTCATCAAGAACAGTTGGCAGACGATTAAGCACGACCTCATGAGTGCTGTGCATTACTTCTATAATCAGCATGGGCAGCATTTCAAACAACTAAACACGGCTCATCTGGTATTGATCCCAAAGAGACCGGATGCAAAGAAGGTTACAGACTACCGGCCCATTAGTTTAACCCATTCAATGGCCAAGCTGATCTCCAAGCTGTTAGCTAATCGCTTAGCTCCCGAGCTGAATGCATTGGTGTCGCGGGCTCAAAGTGCATTCATAAAGAAGAGAAGCATTCACGATAACTTCCTGTACACTCAAAATTACATCCGCAAGCTACATCAGAAAAAACAGTCGGGATTGTTCTTAAAATTAGATATTGCTAAGGCTTTTGATACAGTGAGATGGGACTTCCTGCAAGAAGTGCTTGAACAGTTTGGGTTTGGGGCCAAATGGAGGGCTTGGGTTGCTATCTTGCTGGCTACAAGCTCGACGGCGATACTGCTTAATGGGACAAGAGGACTGTGGTTCAAACATTATGCCGGGCTGCGACAGGGCGACCCACTATCGCCGATGCTTTTCATCCTGTCCATGGAGCCACTACAGAGGATGTTCCAGATGGCATCAGAAGAAGGCAACCTATCGCTCTTGCATAATAGCAGCACAACTTTGAGGGTGAGCATGTACGCTGACGATGCGGCGGTGTTCCTGAAACCGGTGAAAGAAGAAGTGCAGACCGTCGCACAGATACTTGGGATCTTTGGTCAGGCGTCTGGGTTGATAACAAACAGAACCAAGTGTGCAGTATACCCCATAAGATGTGATACCCAAGACTTGGAGGAGATCATGCAGGATTTTAGTTGCCCAATTGAAAGCTTCCCTTGCAGTTATTTGGGGCTGCCATTATTTGGGGCTGCCATTACATTTTAGGCAGTTGAGGCGTGCTGATATTCAGCCATTGGTCGACAAGGTGTCCAACAGGCTACAGACTTGGAAAGGGAGTTTTCTGAACCGAGCTGCTAGACTCAAACTGCTCAATGCAGTACTCTCGTCCATGCCAGTTTACTTTCTTATGGTGTTTGCTCCTAAGAAGTGGGCAGTTAAGAGACTAGATCGTATACGCAGGGGCTTTCTCTGGAAAGGATCAGAAGAAGCAAGTGGGGGACACAGCCTGGTCTGCTGGGCTAAAGTGAAGATGCCAAAGAAACTTGGAGGGCTGGGAGTGATTGATCTGGAGCTTTTTAGCCGGGCTCTTAGGCTTCGATGGCTGTGGTATCAGTGGACAGAGCTAGACCGGCCATGGGTTGGTATGGAAGTACCGTGCAATGAGGTGGACAAGCAACTTTTCCGAGTTAGTATACCACAGTGCAGGTTGGAAATGGAACAACTGCTCGTTTTTGGGAATCTGCATGGTTAGATGGACTTGCACCAAGGGATGTGGCCCCGAACTTGTATAAGCTGGCATGGAGGAAGAATAACTCTGTTAGGGACGATCTGCAGAATGACAATTGGACTAGGGGACTGTGGAGGATGACTGAGGCTGCAGAGATGGACGAGTTCGTCTTGCTCGGGGTTAAGCTACTGAATGTGCAACTAGCTGATCGACCAAACACAATTCGGTGGCGGTGGACAACAGATGGGATGTATACAGCAAAGTCGGCTTATGATGTGCAATTCAGAGGAAAGTTCTGTTCATTCAACAACAAGGCGATCTGGAGAGCAAAAGCAGAAGGGAAGCACCGTCTGTTCGCCTGGTTGCTGGTGCAAAGTAAACTTCTGACCGCTGATAAACTGCAGGTTAGGAATTGGCCATACGACCCGATCTGCAGATTATGTGACCAGGAGCAAGAAATGGCTCTACATCTATGTATACAGTGCGTTTATGCGCAAGAAGTCTGGCACCTAGTTTCGCACTGGACAGATGGACTCATTCAGGTACCCAACAGAGAGGAATCGATTGAGAACCAGTGGAACGTTGCTGTTTCAGGAAGGTCAAAGGAGGAGGGAAGAAGGGTGGCAGCTGTACTGATGTATACTGCCTGGAACGTGTGGAAAGAGAGAAACAGACGTGTCTTTGAGGGTGCTGCTGCCCTGCCACACAGCATCCTTCGCCAGATCAAGGAAGAAATGAAGATGAGAGCGGTGGCTTGCCGAGATGACGGAGACCTTTAGTATATTAATGTTAATGCAACTTATGAGTCTAGAGTTAATCAGTTATTTATGTAATCATAACTATGTAATCGTCCGCATGCTTCTTCTTCTTCTTATATGATATAGCAGTGCTCCTGCTCCCTTTCAAAAAAAAAAAAAAAATCTTGTAGCCAAGGAGAGAGGATGCCGTAGTGTTCTGCTACCAGCTGACTAGCTGGTGGGGATAAATCGAGATGTTCAGAAATGTATGGGCATTCGGCAGAGAACTGCCTCGATGGGGAGATAAAAGCAGACCACCACCACCCTCCAGAGTCGAACAACATGCGCATTATATTGTTCTGTATGAACGAAACACTAGCTGTTTTTGTTTTGCTTCCTTTGACGATCGAGGAAACTTTCGGTTTCCATCTTATCAAGGGCTACGTTCGTAACGAAGATTTATGTATTTGCTTGTGTCTTGTTTCAAATTAAAGCCGGGATATTGCTGGTATTGTTGCTTGAGCAGTCGTCGTAGCGTTAATTACTTCTTCCTAGCTCGTCTTCCGGCATACTGCTAGTGGAGTTAGTAGTTGTTGATCTAATCTACATAAACTGAAATTAACATGCAAGACGACACACCAAATGGAATCCAGTATATATACCGAAATTAACATGCAAGACAGACCCTATAATGATCTGCCATTTTTTTTTGTAAAGAAAAAAAATTCTTCTCCGTTCCAAATTAATCCACTAGCAGAATAACGATAGTATGCGCCCAAAGTTGGAGGTGAGTTTAAACCTGTATATAGCAGGATCGTCCTGGCCGTACGTAGAGGTTTACCGTACTGTACCAATTCGGGTGGTGCAGGTGCAGCTAGCTGCAAACAGCAGCAGCCCGATAGACGGATCCCATTGAATTCCTCCGCGATCCTGCAGGTTGGCCTTGGACATACAAACAAGCCGGCTGGTTTGGCCGATCGTGGTAGCGCGACGGGCATCACGCGCGCAGTCCCCGCCGGCGGCCGGCCGGACGGACTGGGGCTCTGCCTGCATGCTGGACCAGCCGGCCAGCCAGCGGCCAGGAGCGCGGTGGCACGGCGCCTCTCGCGGCGGGCACACGGCGCCGCGCCTCGTCGATCGCATGCATCGTCGTCCCTGAGAGGAGGAAATCGATCTCGATGGCGCCGCGGGATCGATTTCGTGACCCAGCTGATTCTGATTGTACTCGAGTCTTGCTTGGAGACTGCTGACGTGCTGCTGAGGGCCGATTTTATCTTATTCAACACGTTTTTCTTTTGTTCATATGTACTGCCATCACATTACACGTTATTACTACATATATTATATTGTGTCCTACCAGGCACCAGCACGATTGTATATATTGTGATAATAATTTTTATAATGATTGTACATAATACACGCCGCCGCATCACTCAAGTACAAGTACTAAGTGAAGAATGACGCTACCGGCCAGCTGCAGGCCGGGACACATTTTCTCTAGTCTCTGCTGTAACCCCTAAAATAATTGTAATGGGATACGGGAGTAGTCACTGGCATCTGAGGTGGCACGGCAACCAGCAGAAAACCACTCTCGCAGCATCGATCTCAGAATAAAATCTAGAAAAGTATCTAGAAAGAGACGATATATGAGAATTAAAAGACCATGGAGAATAAAGATAAGGCATGCTGCAATAAGACCCCCATGGCATAGGCATATATGATCCATGTGGTGGAAATGGCATTGATGCAGGAAAACTAATCCATTGCCGATTCTGCTCATGGAACTTCTCTTTTGAAGAAGATTTTGAATGTTTGGAATTTTTAGGCTGACTAGCATGTTTAATATCCTTTTGTTTTTGAAACATAGTCGGAACTCTTTCATTAGACTTCGGCTTTTCTCTTTGATGCTTGTCACGGCCTTTGGATTCTACAGTTTTCCAAACACCAATCTCAGGTTTCTTGGGCTTAACCATCTTTGGTTTAGATTTATTTTGCGAAACCTTAGAAAAGACGGTTAGACTGACTTGAGAACCGGTCAGACCGGTTGCAGCGCAACCGGCACCTTTGCCTTTGTTTTGTTGCCCCCCCCCGAGGATTGAAGTGCTAGATACAACTTCTATGCTCTTACTAGGAGTTTTTGGGTCAACAACTTCGGCTAGAGACGACCGACGTGTATCTTGACCAACAACATCACAAGTTGACAAATTGTTGCAAGGATCAATAATAGCATTAGCTGGATTTTCAATAGCCGACTCTTGATCAACAGGAATTGAATCTACCTTATCCTCTTTAGCAATCAAAAGTTTAACATAGGTAGATAGACGGGTAGATATAGTACCTGAAGATTGTATCTGCTTCAATACAACGATGGTTGATGGTGGCTGCCACTCTTTAATCTTGATGACACCTTGCTCGGTTTGCATGTAACAAGATAGAAACGATTCCTTACAGATCCGTTTTGCTTCTTGCACGTACTCTTCTCGAGCCTTCTCGTAATCATCTTCATGTACCACCATATTGTTAGGGTTTGATGGGTCGGCCATGATAGCCAGACTCTTATTCCCCAGCGGAATCGCCAATTTGTGTTAGAGCAAAAACGGGGCCAACACACGATCGCGCAACGCGCTGAGGAGCTCGCTGTAGCACCTCTGTGCAGAGGCGGTCAAACAGAATCTCAGGGGCGGTTATATTGGGTTGGGGCGGTTTAACCGGGGCTGGAGACCAATTAGACCGGGTTCGCTGGGAAACTCGACGAAAAACCAACGAACGCTCGCCCGGAAGGGACCCCGTCAGGGCAAGCACATGCAGGGGTGTTCTAGGGTCGGCAGGACACCTAGAACGTCATCAAACGCCGTAGAGACGAAGGAGAAACAATAGATGAGGTTGGAAAAGCTAGGGCAAAGAGAAAAGGTAAAAGATGCAAAATAATAGATATAAGTGTTTTTGATCGATTGGATGATCTCAATCGGCCGTGGCCCTTTATATTTATAGGGAGGGGAAGTCTTGCCCCAGTAGGAGTCAATGATTACATAAATCTCGTGTCAAATTAAAACTCCTAACTCAGATTTGGCTGTCAAACCCGGTTAAACCGCCCCTGGGACCCGGTTTAACCGCCCCTGGCAGGTGTAGATCTTCCCGAGGTCATATCTCCTTCATCCGGACTCCAAATTAGGCGATCCACATATGCATTTCGATCAGCTCGACGAGAGGAAGATTATGATGCAGTCCAATTCTACTTTTGAGAACTTTGACAAGGCCGGTTTAACCGCCCTAACCCGGTTTAACCGCCCTGCTCGTACCTGCCAAATTTGAGTGCGAACAACACATATGCTCCTAGCCGGATCACACGAGGCATCTGATCTGGTACGGTCAAGATCTACCAACCACGTACATTTGGTTGCCTTGTTGGCTCTATATGAATTTGTCTTGTTTCCCATAATCAAAGAGATGGGGGCTAAAAGCAATTATACAACGAGAAAAGAATGCTAAATTTGCGACCTCTTGAGCTTCCGGGCTGCTTCTTCTTGCGGGTTCGTACGGAAATGTCCGTTGGCTTCCCATGATTGAACCGCGTAGCCCCCATGTGTTAAGTATACCCCTGCAGAGACAAATCAACCTCGAGCTTATGAAAGCAGTATCTTTTAATTAAGACAAATATACACCCGGATGTTATATTTTCAAACTAAATATTTTAGAAACTAGTGGTAGTCAATTTTTAAAACTCAATCAGTAGTTTGTCCAAAACTTGAGTACACGTGCCAGCATCGAATGAGACCACACGGAACATAGCAGTTCCGACGTTGCAAGCTTCAATAGTTCGTTTGTCATTTTTCTTACCTTTGATGCATCTCATGGTTCGTGTTTGAAACGCTTTTGTTACTTAAAAAAAAAAAGAGTTAAGAGGATCCACGGGATAGCACACAGGGCCGGATTCATAGTGGCAGAGTCGCATGGGCGTATTTACCATTCCTTTTTCATCGCTCCTCTCTTTTTTTTCTTCCTCCTCTTCGTCATCTGGAACATTGTAGAATGTTTCCTTGGGTGGGGTGGGCCCATCTTCCACTTTTTCCCCACTCCACTCTTTTTTAGGATGGGTTCCATTATACAACAAGAACATTATAGAATTTCACAAACTAGAAATGAGAATACAGCTGCAAAGATCAACATATTTTCATCGGATAAAGTTGTATCATGTCTAATTATTTGTTTATAATCGGAAAAAGGATTTTTTTTTTGAGCCAAGTATAACATGTGGATTCATATACAAGTCAGTAAAAAAGTCGACTGAAAACGAAACATATTTTCATCAGTAGATACTGCTAGACAAATATTTTTTTACATTGCTAAAAAAGGCTGGACGTAAGAATTACGGTCATATAAAATCACTTCCTTTGGAAAATAAACACAAAAGTACAACAACTCGTTTTCTTGACTTCTCTGAAGACTTAGAGAAAACTACTTTTGTTGGCTAGGTTGCCCTGACGGTACAAATAGTCAAACTAAATTACAGTGCGATTGCTATCATGCTACTTATCTAACCGTTGGCGCTTCTTGCAAGGTGATCCTGTTTGATGTTGAAAGATCTCCTCATCACAATGTGCAGTCGTACCATGGTTAACAAATCTTTTGTAAGGTGGTATCCGTGATTCCCATGCAACAAACTCAAACTCCTTCGGTAGAGCAGCTGAGCCTGTAACTAAATCTCCAAACGTCACCCTAGGTAATTCCCTCTTGGGATCATCCATTTCATCGTGAGGAGGCATAATGCGAAGTATAGTACCCAATGATGATGAAGCGAGACTTGTTGCGTCTATGGGACAATCTTTGTCCATGAGATTCTTTGGATGTCCACCAAATCTCGAGAAGTTCTTGTGTACCACGTTCCTGTACTTCTCATATATGCTGCGCCAGAAGTGAATATTCTGATTCTTTCGCAGCATATCAGCACACATGTTGGCAGATATAAACGAACCTCCCAGTTCTGCTGCAAGATTATGTGCTATTGTTGCCAATTTAGGGTGTTCTTCTGGGTTTGTGCTCCCGAATGCGAGAACCTTGAAGAGGTAGCTATACTCCCCTTGTGACAAGATCTTCAGGTACACTGGCTTGACTGTTCCGAACCGTGATAACTTCTCAATCCTGCTTACAATTACAATCTTGGTACCTCTTGCCATCTGTTTTCCTGATGAATAAAACTCCAGCCAATTATCATCATCCACATCTGATGTAAATTCAATTACAACCAAGGTCCTCTCTGGAATGAATGGTTCTTTCTCCCTTCTCAAAATTCGCTCACCCTTCAAGTGCACGATCCAAGTGAAGTGCCGCCTTACTTTCTCATTGTTACAAGCATGTGCAATTAGAGTTTTCTTACCAACTCTAATACCACCGATGATTGGAAGCACACCTGGAGCTAAGGGAGGAATGTTGTCCTCTAATAAGAAGTTGATGACCTGCTGCTTTTCCATGTGACGACTGAACATGAAGTTATCAATGTAAAGATATGAGTCATAAGGCCTACTACAGTGCATGCGTTCGCATCCGCCCAAAAGTAATGCAAACTCCTTCGTATTGGAAACAACAGATTCTAAATTATTCAATGCAGTTTGAAGCACATGGCTGATGGAAATTCTGCTTGTGGTATGACGTTGATTTATAAAAGTGGTGAAAGATAAACCCTTGAAGCCGCTAACCTCCTTTGCAGTCCTTGAGCGGCGAAGTGTCCTATACTTGACGGTGTCTAGAACATGGTAGCCTTGGTACATGACCTCCACAAGCATCCTCAACTGAAGTAGCATCTTCGAGTTGGTTATATATCGTCCCTCAGCCTCCTCGATGATCATATGAACTCTAAGAAGGAGGTCTTGCAGCCTTTCAGTTTTCTCCCGTAAGTCCTCTTCAGTGCTGTACTTGTTGATCAAGAAGGAGATGGATCGATTAATTATGTCTCCTGCAATTGCAGACACAAATAGCTCCATCGAGAGATAGGGAGAATGTGTGAGTAAGAGGGAGGGAGGGCGAGGGAGGGAGGGAGCGAGGGAGAGCGAGAGAGGGAGATGATGTCCCTTATATTAATTTGTGTGATTTTTACGGGACAAGAAACTGAGGATGCATCAAGATTGAGAAAGCTTTGGATCGAAAAAAAAAAGCCGTCCACCTTGTGGATGTTGGTTTCTCCGGTCACTAGTATATTTGTAAATTTTTATGAAAACAATTTTATTTACGTGGCAAGTAACTGACGATGCATTTAGAGAAAACGATGGAACGAAAAATCGGCCACCTTACGGCTGTTGGTTTCTCCAGTAGTCAGCCAGTCAGTAATAGCTTTGAATATTAAACTTAGTAACTTACTAACTTGTGACTTGTGTAAAACCAAAACTAAGCATTTTTGAGATAAATATAAAAGGATTTGCTATATTTAACAATCGAAAGCTGGGCATCGCCCGTTAACCCGCCAGCCGTCGGATCCGGCCAGCTCTTGATATGGGCCGTCCGATCGAGGGTTGTTGCGGGTCTACCCGTTAAGCTGTGAACCACGGCGCTCGCCATCGTGACTCCTCGCGAACCTCCCATTCGCCCCTCCGCCGCCCTCTGCCTCGCCTCGCGGGGATCAGTTCGCCTGCAGTCGACTGCAGGCTGCATTTGTCACTGCATGTGGGCCTATTCACCCATCTGGCCCACATGGCAGCCACTGCAGTCGAGTGCAGGGGATCTCAACCCCGCCTCGCGTCTGCTCTCCTCCCGCAGGCCCTCTCTCCACTAGATCCGGCGATGGCAGCGGCAGTGCCGCGGGGGTGCACCCGGCGTCGGCCCGCCTCCGCCCGTGCATCACGGCGTTGGCCCTTCAGCGACGGAGAGGCTGGGCGTGTGACGGCCGGCGGCAGTCCTCCGGCCTTGCACGGCGAGAGCGCAGGTGATAGCCCGCACGAATTCCTGGCCTCGGCCCTTAGGCAACGGAGAGCACGGGCGCCGCGGCGGCGGCCTGCGGCGAGGGCGTGCCTGCTGGAGTCCGGCTGTCGTCCCTGCGGTGAGCGGGTTGGTGCGGCAAGGAGCTGCAGCGGCAGCATCGGCCTGCGACGAGAGCGCGGACGCCGGCCCCCGGCGTCGGCAGGAGATCGCAAAACTGGCGCACCTTCGATTCTCCAATCTCCACACCATTGACCTCGACCACTTCTGCCTTCTAAACACCACAGCTGGTGCCGCTGCGGTGCTGCCTACCTCTCCTCTACCAGACTAACGCATCAACTCTGCTTGCAGAGTATTCGACAAAATGTCCGGCGCCTAACCCAGTAAGTGACAAGTACTGTTCATGTAATGCCATCCATCTGATATATTGTCAATTGCACGTTTGAATTTGCCAGAAAATTTAAAGTAATTAACTCTATTTGTGCAGTTCATCTGTTCATATTGCCATTGATACAACTTGAAGGGGCCAGCAGTAGTCCTTTTAACTGTTAAATGAAGCTTCTGTATGTATGCATTAGTGTATACGGCGCATCTCCAAGAAGCAAGCTCGTAGCACCACAACAGCAGCACCTGTCCACCACCGCAAGATCGAGGGTGGTGCCTTTAGCGCGGTGACTAAGATGCTGCACACCGGGAAGAAAGACGGCTGAACAACCTCCAATCTGCGCTGCTCCGCTGCTGCCATTGCCGCATGAAAGTCAGCTTGGGAGCGTGGCAGCGGCGTCCGCCAAGGAGGCATGACCAAAAATAAACAGCAACCAACTACCTGCAGGAGTGATATGGCAGGGAGCAACCAGAATTCTATGACTAAGCGAGACTACTTCCACCACCAGCAATGTATGTGACAAAATGTCCAGCCAAGTAACATATTAAAATACACAGTTCTGTTTAAGCGTTTATTACCATCATAACCCATTTGATATGTTAGCAATTTTTCTTTCTATTTACTAGAAAATTAATCTTACTTGACCTAGGATGGGATTATCGCTTGCACTCGGTTGTTAGAGGAGCTGGAGGCGGTGAAGATAGAACAATGAAGTCTGCTATTGAATTAAAAATATCTTTCAAATGAGTATTTTGGAAATGACATGACCAAAATGCAAATACTACCTCTTCCCAGGACGAGGAATGTTCCATCTTTTGGAGCCTGTAATTTGCAAACTCTGAGAGTTTTTGCAAGTTAAGTGCCAAACATTACAGGTTTGGGACTATTGCCAGTCTTCATTTTTTTTGCCTCCTTATTTAGATGTATATTAGCATACTACATGTGCTTTTCTCCATGGACTATGAATACCATCTTATTTGAAATTTATATTAAAGGATACAAGTGATGACGAAAATGCTAAAGACCAGCACAAGAAACCAAAGAAAATGTGAAGTCAATCCTCACAAAAGTAGAAGGTTATAAGTCAATCCATAACAATTTTGTTCAAAATACAACCTAATGTCGGAATGCTTCAAACACACAAAAATATTTTTTTACAGGACTATCAATAATGCTTTTGCTCATATCAACCTTTTGCCTACTTCAGGACTTTCCAGTTAGCCAAACTACTACCAAGAAGCTAGAAGACCAGTGAATCACGCTCACTATTTATGCACTTATATAGTATATAATAGATGGAGCAGAAACTTAATATATGTCTACCTATCGCAGAGTAACTCTTTTGCTGTATATGACCAATCTATATATTTGCAATCTTTGCATCAGAACTATGTTATTCTGATATGTAGATATCAAACATACTATCCTGCTATTGCAAAATTTTCAAATGCTCTTTGGTTTCTTCCAATGCAGCGAATCCACATTCCTGATAGCTAATGATTGAAAATTATGTGTCATCAACATTCTCGATTGTGTAGCAGTCGTGTTCCAAGCTGAAATAATTGCAAACACAGCGGCAATCTATTGATAAACATATTTTCCAGCCTTATCAATCTAGAGAGCTTCCATCTGGAAACCTCTTAAAGAAACTGATGATCCCATTACCCATTCACATGACAAGCTACAAGGCCAGCTGATTGTCGATGGCAAGCAGAAGGTAAAGTTTATCAATAGAAAAAAGATGTCTCAAATCTACCATTGTTGTCCGTCCAATATTGCCATCCACCCTTTCTTTTATTTTTTTTACCGCCTCTCATTTTCCTTAATTAATACCATTGACAAATATGTATACTGGCTCACGGTATTTAAGTTGGCCTAGCAAAAAGCCCAAGCGCGGCAACGCCGCGCCTTGATTCTAGTATACACGTGACGCGGGTACGCTCACCTATTGGTGGCCCATCTCGCGACAACCTTCGCACAACTGCACAAGAGAGTTACGCGATGGGAACCCAAGCGTGTGTGTTCACTATACCTTTCGCCACGAAATTAACCACCCTATGAATCACCAGTCACCTGTCGGCCATGGCTATGCTGACCTGCCATCCTCAATGAGAAACACAAGGCGTATGGGGGGAAAACCGAAAAAAGATGCAACGTATTGGGCAGGCGTCCCTATATGTCACACGGGGAGATGGTAAAATTCTCCTTAAATCTGTCGAAATGTTGTCCATATGGTTGATGTTAAAATAGAGATAAAATCACAAATCTATACTATAAAAGAAGACGAAATTTTTGTTTCGTTCTTCGTCAAATTTTGACAGGTGGACCCATCCCTCCTACACCGTCGGATTTTATGACGATTGAACGCTCTAAATTAATCTAAAGAGTCCATCTTACATCTTACTCTTAAAATGCCTACATGGTCGGATTTAATGATGATCAAACACTCTAAATTAATCTAAAGAATCCATATCAACTATATCACTAATTTAATGATTTTTTTAAAAACAAGCAATTCGTCAATTCGTCAATCGTCAAATATTGTGAACCTATTGGCTTAATAGGTGGGCCCTTTGATCCACAAAATAATTTTCTCCCAGCAGCCCACGTCCTTGACCTGCACCTCATCTCACGTCATTTGCTTTTTCTTAGACCGGACTCTTCTTTTTTTTTTTTTTGCTCCCTCTAGTACATATAGGTAATCAGACAATCTATAGAATAAATCGATCCGTCAAGCTGACCTCATGGAGATCGACAACAGCTCGCCGCTACCCTCCGGCTTCGAGATAGGCGATGGCTGCCCAAGATCAAGATGCAAGGCAACATCTGCATGAGTTGTGTGTACGACGACACCTGGCTGCTGTTGGCAGACAAGGCCACCCTCGACTGCTCCCTCCTTAGTGTCACCAGCTGGCGGCGACCCAAGATTTCACAGCCACCACTGCCCCCAACAACAGGCTACAATGAAGCCATGTGCGGGTTGCTCGGCTCGCCAGCGAACAGAACTTCCTGCTCTACTGCCGCACTGGCGATGATGAGTGGACCAATTTGAGGATGGCCAATGACGACTGTATCAGGTTCTCTGACACCATTGTTATCCATGCAGGGAAGCTTTATGCAGGGGACCTCATCGTCATGGACATTGCTGATGGCAACATCAGGTTGTTTCATCTGGGGATCTCTTATGCGTGCTAACCAATACTTGGGGAGACCTTACAACGGCATCGTCGTGCTTTGTTGGGACCTCTCATATTCGGTGTTGAGGAGGGTGGAGAGCATCGGCAGCGATCATATCTTTCTTCTCTCCGGTGACAATGGCTTCTCATGCTCAGCGGCAACGTTTATCTTGTATGATCTGCGACTGTGAAGGGCTCTACAAGTTCTGCTTGGGTGCCATAACGAAAAGCTTCCATCAAATTCTCCCTAATCCTATATTGCTTCTTGTTGAGAGCCTACTGGGTCGTTTGAGTTGATTCATCTTAACTTTTATGTAAAACGGTACAAGTAACATCCAGAAGTAAATAATTGCACACCAAAATTCAAAGTGATGTAAATTTTTCATAATTATGTATGTGTCCTTAGAGCATCTCCAGCAATAGCCCCCCAACTTTCTGGGGCTCTATTATTGCATCCAACTCCAGCAATGGCCCCTACTTCTCACCCTCTACTTGTTTTCTTTTCTATTTCCGTATGCACTGTGTGTAATCTTGATTTTACACATCAACAATTCAAACGAGTATTTCTAAAGCATTACAATGAACTATACTCAAACTCTCATTTCAAACACGAAAATTTAAATTCAAATTTAAAAATGTTCAAACATGACCAGTGCTACAATATACTCCAAAAACTTGTGACAACCTGTCAACTTGACGAGCATGAAGGAGTGGAATATAGTCATAGATACAGTCTAATCACATGAAGAACATAGTCGCAAAGTACTTAGAATAAAAGACAGTAGCAACAGGCAATCTGCAAGCCTCCGGTAGCTATTGCAATCTGCCTCACGAAGCCTTGCTCGCCATGGTCCAGGGCAGCTGCCTCACAAAGCCTCCAGTCTCCAATCTCATCAAAAGCAGTAGCAACAGTCTCATCACATCACAATCTGCAAGTTCCTAGCAACTACCTCGCGTCCCGGAATTGAACCCCTTCGCTTCTTCTTGCACCTCTCATGGTCCATGTCGGCAAGCAGAAGAATTGCAAGGAGGTCATCATTGTCATCATGGTCAGACTCAGACTCGGACTCATATTCATCCTCTTCCTCCCACCATTGAGTAATAAGGTCATCATCATCAGAGAACGCCATCTTCACAATTCCCTAAAAATTGCATATCCAAAATGGCATTAGTTTCACCAGTTCAGCAAACTAGCAGACTAGTCTCAGAGCTACAAGTACTTGACAAGCCACTTAATGAACAGAGCAATCAATTATCCAATGGTATATGCAACAGGGAAATCATAGTAGCCATATGTTATCCGAACCAAAAGACTATAAGCTCTGAGTTTATCTGAACCGAAATACATTTACAACACTACTCTGAGTTTTATCTGAACCAAAATGCAAGCATCAAGACTGGAATGGTCTGCTAGCTTCTGAATTTGTTCAGAGTGCCACGATTGACTATATTGTTTAATGTCTAAATGAATTCACTCGAGAGACGGATGAATTCCATATAAAAAATCTAAAAAAATGACCTAACAACAGCTCGCACAAGCAGTAGCACCTAGCAGAAGCTCCCAACACGAATCCACCTACAAATCCCAGTTGTAGCGATTGAGGAAAGGAAAAAAAATATCACCTTGTGGATTGGATGAAGAGGGCCCTGCTGTGACGGGCTGCAACTCGTGCTCGTCGTACTCGCCCCGATCTGCACGAGCTGGGGGGGGGGGGGGGGGGGGGGGTGACAGTGGTGGGGATCCCGGCCTTGGAAGCGGCGCGGAGCCTGGGATTGTCGGCTTGGGAGGGCACGCCGGCGGGAAGGATGAGTGTGGCGTCGGTTCTTGGTCTATGCCGGCGGAGAAGACACGCGCGGTGGCCGGGAGGAAGGACACCGTCTGCTCGATTCCCGGTCGTGTATGGACCAGCGGCGGCTCCCTCTCACGGATCCAGGAGCGGAGACGCCGGATCCAGCGGGGAGGCGCCGCGCTTGGGCGCGGCGAGGCGGCGACGGCGGCGCGATGAGATCGAGCGGCGCGGGAGAAGCGAGGCGAGGGCGCGGAGGAAAACAGAAAACGACCGAGCAGGGGCCTCTCTCTCCATCCGTGGGAGATGGGGCTGGGAGAGGGGATTTGGATGCCTCCCTAGAGTAAGACCCGAGTTGGGGCCTTGCTGGAGTGCGTTTTTTACTCTTGGCCTCTACTTTTTGAGTAGGAGCTTGAGTAGGGGCCTTGCTGGAGTTGCTCTTACAGCATCCAAGCTTCAGAGTTTGAAAGAACGGCTCTACTGAGTGCCCCACTGCCCCTACTACGTCCAACAGGTTTGTGGATCCATATTTTACGATATTTGTGAACTTATTTATGTTAAAATCCCATTAATAATTTTATAATTTTTAAAAATAATTATTTCTATTTTATACTCTTATAAAACACGTGCCCCTTTTCCTAGTTACTAAAAAAACTAGGAGTAAATTCACATAAACAGACTTATCTTTTTGGAGTTCATTCGAACTTATTTGACACCATTAAATGTGGTTCACAGAGTACGGACATACACTCTTTTTATTTTTGATGAAAAGCAGGCAAAAACACGAAGATTAGAAAAATGAATATAAAATTACTATTACAGTTCAAAAGAGGGGATCTTATTCTTACTAGCAGAAGGGCACATGCCTGCGACACATGTTTTAAAAAATTACTAATTTAGAGATGTAATCCACATGGGCTCTTTAGATTAATCTAGAGCGTTCGATCATCATAAAATCCGACGGCGTAGGCTTAAAGGTGGGACGTAGTCAACATGGACTCTTTAGATTAATTTAGAGCGTTTGATCATCATAAAATCTGACGGTGTAGGATATAGATGACGACGGACGAAACGAAAATTTCGTCGTCCTTTATAGTACATAGTACAGTCAACGTGAACTCTTTAGATTAATCTAGAGTGTTCGATCATCATAAAATCCGACGGTGTAAGATATAGATAACGACGGACGAAACGAAAATTTCGTCGTCTATATATAGATAGTTGAGCCCATTGAAATTCCTCACATTTGCTTAAAAAGAAGAGGAACACATTATTCCCGCGACAGTCACGCCCACGGCGAACATCACTTCTTTCCTCCGCTCGAACTTACGCCTGCCGCCGCCGCAGCCATGTCGTCCCGCCATCGCCTCTCCTCCATCTTCACCACCACAACCACCAGCGCCGCATCCTCGATGTCGATGGCCCCGTCGCCCCGGATTTTCTATTTACCGCACATGCGGTGTGACAGCCTCTACCGCATGCCTCCCGATGTCCAACCTGCTGCATGCGCGCCGCGGAGCCTACCTATACTCTCCGCTGTAGCTGGGCCCACACTTTTACATGTCTCCTGCAAACCTCTGCATGCCCCAGTGTGGCAGAACCACCCCAAATTATGTCAGCTCAAGTGTATTGTCACTTAGCTAATGCAAGCAGTACAACACACTCGCACTTCAACTGACATAACCGTGTAGTTACTGTCGGGTATCTCCCGATTACACCACTGATCACATTGTCGAAACCAATACAAGGCAAGTCTCACTCCACGATGAGCACAGATGATTAACGAGTCACAAATTTTACAACACAGTACACATGGATTTAATTTACAAAACAGACCAGATTATTAAGTTATTACAACACAGAGTTTGAAGTGCAGCGGAAATTTAAAAACAACACGAGTCTAGCGATGGTACATAATAACGCAAAGGTAGCCCACCCTGCGGTATTACTCCCTCGGCTCCACACCCGGAGGAGCCGGAACGAACTGCAAGTGGTAACCATCCGGGACACCAAAAGGAAAAGCTTCAGCAACCTGATCGGCTACCCTAGCATCATCCTCTGAAAAAGATCCACAAGCAAGGTTGAGTAATCTAAGACTCAGCAAGACTTACCCGACTCTAGGTTATATTGAGATAAAGACTTCTAGTATGCAAAGCTTTTGGTTGGGTTTTTTTTTTTTTGCCAAAAAGAAGCAACTAAAAGTGAATCCTTACTTTCAAGTTTTAGCATCCAAATTTTAGTTGAGCTAATTATTCTAGATAAGCATTTGTAAAAGCTTTTTCAAAGAGAGCAGGTACTTGATTAATTTCAAACAACATATACATATCACCATCATATTCATGTTCTTAGCTAGCGATGCGGCCCAGTGATCAAGAGCTCAATACCGTGAGTACGGCGAATCGATTCGATTTTTATACCTTGCAAGGTTAACCTACCCACACGGCATAAGCGTACCCCGTCGAGCCGCTCATGCCAGACGTTCCTTTAGCCAACACTAAATACTTGACCTACCCTGTGACCCTCAAGTACCAGTCCTCACCGATACCAACGACGGATCAGCCATGAGTTATTTCTCTAACCGGTACATGAACAGGAAGTCAGGCGTAGTTCAACATACCAGTGCGAGCTAAAGTACATAAGTTACCAGTTTCAACTACCTCTTACTCCCAGCATGTGAGGTAGTAAAATTCAAACTTGATCCCAGAGCCAACAACGAACGGGCCTTAATTGACACAGGCGGAGCTACACGTTCACATTCTTTTTTCTACCAACTCCCCGCCCGGTCTAATTCATTTTCCAAGTAACTGATATGCTAAACCTTAATCTGATCAAAGTAACCAACCTACCTCTCGCGAGTGACAGCCAATCACTCGACTTCTACCGTTTAACCAGCCTAGCAATTCTATCGACCTACACATACTAGTATAACTCTGGGTTTCCCATAGATTATGCAACTAAGGTTTCATTCAACTCCTATGAAAAGTTAAATGCATAAAAGGAACTTTGATAGTAAATAATTAAATTGCAGACTGATTCAAAAAGGTCAAATGCTCCGGTGCTTGCCTTCACTGGCCTTGGGCCCTTCCGAGTCTTGGCTCGGGTCTTGCTCAACTTCAGTTACTACGGTATCAGTCTCCTGCTGCTCACCCTCAGACTCAGGCACCAGATTATAAATCCTGTCAGCTAGAACGTTCTCTACATGGAGATGCACATGTGTGAGTTTAGAAAACAAAAGGGATAAGATGCATTTAATTAAATTGCAGCAACTCGATTATACAGCTTAAGTACAAAGATAAGTATATCACACAAGATAACACAACTTGGGTTGTTAAACATAAGTATTTAACCTTTTATAGAGTAAGTGCATATCTCTTTAAACAACATTTAAACTTTTACTAAAAAGAAAAGAGTAACAGCAGTTGCAAAACTTTAATCTGAGATTACCTTTATTTAATTAAGAAACATTATTTAGTTTACCCTAAAGCACACCTATCTATTCCATTATTTAATTAAATTAAGGGGTTATCTATGAACAAAATAGTTATCCAAGTTATATAAGTTAAACTACCAGTATGAGACATTCCCTAGGTTACTTTTACATCAAGATTCTTAGTGAAATTTTCTAAACATTATTCTCTAACAGAAACTAATTATTTTGAAAAAGACAAAAAGACTAGAAACCTATCAAAAATAGATACAGCAACAAGACTATGCCTAAAAAAGTAAAACAACTCAGAAACACTGATCAAACATTGATACAGAATTTACCATGTTTATTGAGCTTTAGGACTGTCTAAAAAGTATTTTTAACAACACCATCAAGATTCCTTCTTAGAAAAAGCTTAACTCATTCTACAGATACAGCATGCATCCAGAAACTTTACTATGGCCATAAAAGCACAAAACAGATCTAATGTGATTTTCCCATAATTTTTAGATATTCAGAACTATTTGTTTTGACATAAAGCTATAGAGCTAATTAAATCCTTATCACAGAAAATATTATATTTGTCTTCTGTAACCAACGATGCAAGAAACTCAACAAAATTGGTTTCACAATTTTATCAGCTAGCTTTTGCTTGACGATTTTCAGGCAATGGCGGCCGGTTTTCAGGCTATTGCCGGCGAAGGAAAGGACGGCGGAGTTGGCGGAGTGGTCGAGGGTGGAGAGGACGAGGTTGAGGAGCTGTGGAGACAGTGAATCGGATAGGGATGAAGTGACAGCGGTGAATTTCGCCGAGCGGTCGTCCAGGGCCCAAGTTGGCCGTGTCGACGACGGGTGGCGCACAGGAAGGCCTCCACTGCTCTAGCATGCCTTGGGGACTTAGGTGGCGATGCAATGGTGGTGACAAGTGCCTTGGACAAGATGGAGGAACAGCGCGTGTCCTGCTCGGCGCCAGCGCACAGCACGGGCGAACCTCCCTCTGCTCGCTTTACTGAATCGACGAAATTGATTCAGTAGCTACAGTAGCTCGCGAAACCTTTCCCAAACTTTGATCCAAACTTGAGATTTCGTGTAGAAACTTTCCAAAACTCCGATACCAAAGTTGGAGATGGTACAAAGATGAACAACTTTCGTTAAAGTCATATGGTTCAATTTGATTTGGTTTGGGAGATATGACCATGCAAACTCTAGCCAAAAATTCGGGTTCAGAAATATTTCTAAGTGTCCAGAACTGAATTGAGTTTAGCTGACTTTGAGCTCGAAAAAGAATTAGTTAAAGTCTGAGACCCTAAAGTTGTTCATGATTTTTGAAGAGTCCAAACTACCACTAATTTAGCCATGAACTTGTTTTGGTTTGGTGTTGATTTAAATTAAAAGTTATTGAGCCCTAAATTTAGCTAAATGCTGCTGTCAGAAAACACTTAGCCAAAACTGAGATTCTCCTAGACACAAGGGTTTGACCAGATTTTGACTACGAATTTAAGCAATCAAAACATGTTTTTGTTCAAGCTCATCATGCCTAGATGAAAATACATACTTCAAGGTGTTATTTTCATGTTGGCCAAAATTTACTTGTTTAGATATTTATAATTTTAAAAAGGCTTCTAAAAAGGTTAAAATAAAGGACTTAACCAAATTTGAACCAAAAGAACTCAAATTCGAAATTTGACTTTTGAATAGCCATACAAACATGTCACTGAGTTCAAAAGCATAAGAAACACCAAAATTAAGACTTGATCATATTATTCAAAAGTCTAGCCTTAATTTATTTAATTACCTCATGAACTCACATGAAAAAGAAAACCTTTAAGCTTTGAAATGCACACTTACACCTTGATTGATGAGATGAAGGATTTATTAAACTTAACCATTGTGCTAATCGTAAAAGTGACACGGGGTGTCACAGCCCTCCCCCCTTAAAAGAATCTCGCCCCGATATTCCGGTGCAAAAAAGAGAGTGTGGAATTTAATTACCTTAATGTGGAATCTAAAAACCCTAGATATTTGGAATTGAGATAAGATTCTTGCTCCCATGTTGCTTCCTTTTCAGAGTGATGAGTCCTATGAATTTTATAGAATTTAATGGACCGACGTCTCGTAACTCTTTCTATCATATCCAGAATCTTGAAAGGTTGTTCCTCATATGATAGATCGGGTTCAAACTCAATTTCTTCATGAGCTATACCTTCAATAGGAACCCTAAGACATTTCTTAAGTTGGGATACATGAAAAATATTATGGATAGCTGCAAGTTTGGACAGCAGTTGTATCTAATAAGCAACTGGACCACATTGCTTAATGATTTCAAAAGGTCCAATATAACGAGGAGCTAATTTTCCTTTGATTCCAAACCTCTGAATACCTTTAGTTGGTGATACACGAAGATAAACATGATCATCAACCTTAAAAACTAAAGGTCTCCTTCTCTTGTCAGAATAACTCTTTTGCCGAGACTGAGCGGTTTTAAGATTTTTCTGAATAATTTTACTTTATCTTCGGCCTCCTTAACCAAGTCTGGACCGAAGATCTTTCTTTCTCCAGTTTCTGACCAATTCAATGGAGTTCGACACCTTCGGCCATATAGAGCTTCAAATGGTGCCATTTTCAAACTGGATTGATAGCTGTTATTGTAAGAAAATTCAGCTAAGGATAAACTTTTGTCCCAACTTTTGTTATAATGAATGACACAAGCTCTAAGCATGTCCTCTAAAATTTGATTCACCCTTTCAGTTTGCCCGTCTGTTTGAGGATGATAAGTTGAGCTTCAAAGGAGCTTGGTGCCTAATAGCTCATGCAGTTGTTCCCAAAAACGGGCTACAAATTTTGAACCCCGATCAGAAATGATAGTCTTGGAAACTCCATGTAGACGTACAATTTGATTCAAATATATCTCAGCATATTGCGTCACTGAAAAAGCATTGTTGACTGGAATACAATGTGCTGATTTTGTGAGTCTATGCACAATGACCCATATAGAATCATGTTTCTGAGATGTCAGTGGCAAATCCACAATGAAATCAATGCTTATGTCCTCCCATTTCCATGAAGGTATAGGCAATGGTTGCAAAGTTCCAATGGCTTTCAAATGACTAGCTTTCACTCTCTAGCAAGTATCGCATTCTGCTACATATTTAGCAATTTCTCTTTTCATTCTGGTCCACCAAAAATTTTCTCTCAAATCTTGATACATTTTACTACTTTCGGGATGAATAGAGAATTTAGAAAGATGTGCCTCATCGAGAATTTTCTTTCTAAGACCATGATCCTTAGTAACTACTAGACGATTGTTGAACCATAGAACTCCATCATTATCTTGGCGAAAACATTTATATTTTCCATCATTTTCAGCTAGCTTTTGCTTGACGATTTGCACTCCCTTAGCTTTGGATTGAGCCACGACAATCTGATCTTGCAAAGTGGGCTGAATCAAAATGTGATTCAAAGTACCCTGTGGAATAATTTCCAAACTCAACTTGTCCATCTCTCTAGCAAGATTAACATTGTTGGGTTTCAAAGATATAAACTGAAAATTACCCCTGCGACTACATTTGCTTTGCCCGGATGATAATGGACTTCTATTTCATAATCCTTAATTAACTCCAACCATCTTCTTTGTCTCATATTCAGATCAGCTTGAGTAAAAATATACTTGAGGCGCTTGTGATCGGTATAAATATTGCAATGAGTACCCATAAGATGGTGCCTCCAAATTTTTAGGGCATGTACTACTGCTGCAAGTTCAAGATCATGTGTCGGATAATTTGTCATGAGGTCAAAGAGCTCGAGAAGCATAAGCAATAACTCGATTCTCTTGCATAAGGACACAACTAAGACCAATGCCTGATGCATCACAATAAACATCAAAAGCTTTGGAAGTGTCAGGCTGAGCAAGAACTGGTGCTGATGTTATAAGTCTTTTCAAAGAATGGAATGCTTCTTGACACTTATCACTCCATTAAATTTTTCCTCTTTCTTCAGAAGCTCAGTTATTGGTTTGGCAATCTTAGAAAAATCTGGAATAAAACGACGGTAATATCCCGCCATTCCAAGAAAACTTCTGATTTGATGGACAGATTTAGGAGGTTCCCAATCTAGAACTTTTTGCACATTCACTGGATCAACGGCAATACCATCACTGGATACGGTGTGACCCAAAAATTTTACATTCTTCAACCAAAACTCGCATTTGCTGAACTTGGCATAGAGTTTATGATCCCTCAAACGTTGAAGAACAATTCTGAGGTGCTCAGCATGCTCTTCCTCATTCTTGGAATATATAAGAATGTCATCAATAAATACCACTACAAACTTGTCAAGCTCCTGCATAAAGACTGAATTCATGAGATACATGAAATAGGCAGGAGCATTGGTGAGTCCAAAAGACATGACTAAATATTCATATAAGCCATATCGAGTGGAAAAAACTGTCTTGGGAATATCACAAGGTCTAATTTTTATTTGATGATAACCCGATCGAAGGTCAATTTTTGAGAACACTTTTCCTCCAGCGAATTGATCAAAGAGGAGATCGATACGCGAAAGAGGATACTTATTCTTGATAGTAACTGCATTAAGGAGCCGGTAGTCCACGCACAATCTCAAAGTGTGATCTTTCTTTTTCACAAATAGTGCAGGACAACCCCAGGGAGAAGAACTTGGCCGAATGTAGCCTTTGTCAAGGAGTTCTTGAAGTTGAATCTTTAATTCAGCTAGCTCATTGGGTGGCATATGATACGGCCTTTTTGAAATTGGGGCGGTACCGGGCTGCAACTCAATCACAAATTCAATATCCCGATCGGGTGGCATTCCCGGAAGATCATCAGGAAAAACATCTGGAAACTCATTTACTATCGGAATATCTTGTAATTCAACTTGGATCATGGCGTATGTGCAAGTATCTGGAGAAGGTGTGGATGGCAAATAGAGTATGGAAATACCCTGACTAGGAGAATTAATTTCAACACCCCGAGCTGCTATATCTAAGACAACTCCATGCCTTTTCATCCACTTCATACCCAAAATAATATCTATCCCTTGGTTATCCAGACATATAAGCTCAGTATCAAACACTTTGTTGCCTATTTGGAGAGGAATTGGTTTGATCACACGATTAGTAGCTATCTTTCCACCAGGACTAGATATCATATAGTTATAGTTTAAGTGTGCAATTTGAAACCCATATTTTTCTATGCATGCCATACTGACAAAACTATGTGATGCCCCGGAGTCAAATAAAATGACAACAGGATTGATTTTGAACTTGAAACGTACCCGCCATAACTTGAGTACCCTCTAGAATAGCGTCAATAGTAGTGAAATTCACACGGCCTTGCTTAACCACCATTTGTTACTTGTTCTGGCGATTATTAGGCTGCTGCCTCGGTGCATTATTTCCACCTTTGGGTGGCGCCCTGCATTCCTTGGCAAAATGTCCCAGCTTCCCGCAATTATAACATGGGTAGTTATGGGCACGGCCCGGTTGTTGAGGAGGAGGTGCACGGGATCCTTGCCCTTGAGACTGTCCCTGAGACTGATTTGGGCGGATAACCCAATAGCCATACTGATTTTTTTTTGCTGAGCAGCTTGAGGAGCCTTTTGTGGGGCCTTTTGCTCCACTCTGAACCTCTGACTGGGAGTACTAGATGATGCAGTTGGGGCTTTCCTCTTCTTATCAGCCTAATGAGCCAGATTACTATCATCCTAAGTGATAGCCATATTCACTAATTCATTAAAACCAGCAGGCTTGAGAAGGACCAATCTTTTCTTCAGCTTCGTATTAAGCCCACGACGGAAACGATCTTGCTTCTTAGCATCAGTATCAATATGGTGACCGGCATACTGAGAAAGATGATTGAAAGCCTGGGCATACTGCAACACACCCTGATTACCCTGAGTAAGAGCCAAGAACTAATTGAGTTTCCTATCCATGAGGCCATCAGGAATATGATGTGAGCGGAAAGCAGTCTTAAATTCATTCCAGGTCACAATATGATCAGCAGCAAGTGTAGCACAATAGTTGTCCCACCATAGACGGGCATCATCTCTAAGTTGCTGAGCTGCAAACCGGGCTTTGTTTGCCTCTGAACATGGATTCACCAAAAGTGCAATTTTTGACTCAATGACATTAAGCCAGACATCAGCATCAAGAGGTTCCTTTGCCTTAAAGAGCTGCGGTGGTTGTGTGCCGAAGAAATCAGGATATGAAGCTTCGCGCGGTACATCTTGATGTGGCTCTTGATGTGGCTGGTTCTGCTGTAGTTGTACCAATATACGCATGAGTTCAGTATGCTGAGCCATTTGATGAGCCATGAACTCAGTTAGATTGGGAGGTCCAGGTAAATTTTCACCATCACCACCCCCGGCACCATCCGGAGTGTCAGGCATTCTGCATAAGCCACCATGTTCTGATTAGTCATACAACTCCACAATAATTTCCAATGAGCAATGATAAATAAAATCAATACTCAAGAATGAAAATGTTGTAGCATAGTGCATGACATCATTGATCCAAAATAGAGTTAGTTCCTGGAGCAAGATCAACTCGTCCTTCGAACGTGATAAGAATTACTTTGCCGATTCTCAGATTTGGACAGATTGCACAGGTTTAGTGTAAAATTCGTATCTCACAATCTACAAAACCAAAAATGCTTAAATTTTTCCAGTAGATTCATAATTTATAGCCCACAACTTTCGTATTTAACTCCAGAACTAAATCACACACTAGGATGGGTGAAAAAATTCGTCCTTTGCCTCTCTGTCAAAACTGTTTTTCCAGCGGACAGAAGCGTAATGTTTTGCGTGTTTCTCTCACACTACTGATCCAGTTGATCTAAGATTTTACCAGCAGATTGGTTATGAAATTTGCAACAACGTTGGTATTCATCAATCTGCCCAGAAAAATAGTTATCAAGGCGTAAAAATTCTGATACGGTTCTGCTGCGAAAATTTCGGAATTAAACAAGTTGCTGCATTGGAAGGGAAAATAAGTTCCACTTTACATCCATACACCACGATTATTACATAACCGTGAAAATAGTTCAAACTGAAAGGTAGTACCACAGTACAACTTATTACAGGATGGAAACCCAAAATACAACACAAGAGAATGGGATTTTTCCGAAGGTATACATAAATCAATCGGAATCCTCGTTATCAGTGTAAAAGATTCGTTCCTCTGGTTCTTCTTCTTTTTCTTCAGTATCTTCTTCATCGTCTATTTCTTCTTCACCATTCATTTCATCCATCTCTTCTTCCGTATCATCTTCCTCACTAATCCACCCATATGCAGGGCCAGGAGCTTGAGGAACTGGATCAGCCGGTCCCTCCTGATCAGATAACTGCGGATCTATGGGTGGTCCAGGTGAATCATCTAAACCAGAATCACCTTGATCAGGCAACTCTTCTGGTGGATCAGGAATTTGGGGCTCTTCAGCCCAGACTCCCTCCTGCTCTTGCTGAAGGTTGTCATTCTCTACTTCTAATTCATAAACTCGTTCCTCTAAGCTTCCAATCACAGCCATATGTTGATTCACCTGCCCTTGCACTTGCCTCTCTCTCTAGGGCCTGTCAGTTAGCAGCATTTAACATGGCGCCGTAACTGAAAGCCATACTCTCAATCAGGCGGTTTACATTATCCATATAGCGAGTCATATTCTGCATGTCACTAGAATTTTCCTGCTTAACACTGGAACTTGACTCTCCCACTTCATTATTAGAGGGCACAAAGACACCCGCTGGAGCACCAAAAGTTTTTAGCTCATGCTTAAAATTTAGCTGCTGCAAAGCTCTCCAAGCGGCAGTGTCACTAGCTTCCTCATAATTCCCCCTGTGACAGCAATCCGAATCTCTCCACCTACCGCTGGAGTTAAGTTGGGAATAACCAGTGAAACTTCACAGCGGTTTATCGCCGTTTCATTGATATGTCTCCTCACATACTGAGGTGCAACCGCGTACCCCAAAGTTTGCATAGTTTCCCAAAGCTGGGAAGGAAACCCCTCTCGATATAACCCATTGGAGAACAGGCGACCATCGATATCAGCAGTGATGTGAGGGTTGTTGTTTGGGAAACTCATCTGAAACGAAATGTAAAGACGGTTTAGTACTTGATTCAGAAAAGATCTTGCTGAAAAACAGAATTGGACAGCTTTCTGGCAAGCAAAGAAAAAAATTCATAACTCTCAATTGGTGTATGCAAAAATACTCAAACTTTGCCAGAAATTCTGGTAGGTAGTTATCTACAACTTTCTCATAATGTGGAAGACCTAGCTCGGATGTTAAGATAGGGTAAAAATTCAAAGACTCATTGCTGTCCTCCAGAAAAATTCCAGGAAACAGGGGCTCACTAAATCGTGCATAACCCAAGCTACACTGAAGGTATAATTGTGAATTTTTACAGCAACACACTAAACAAATTCTGAACAACTTTTCTGAACAACTTTTACAGCAACATGCAGAAAACATCATTTGCTAGGTGAAAAAGTTTCGACCAGCAACAGACGTCCAAAATCCTGCTAGATCCACCTTAGGTGCAATGCATGTTAAATTGTGGTGTGGAACTCTAAGATACCCCCAACAATTTTTATGGATTCCAGTAGATTTTATTCCATGATGCATGCTCGGCCTAACCGCCCTCACAAAGAATTTTTTTTTTTGCCAAGTATTCTTGGTCTTACGTGGTTAAGATCGGTGGCATACCTATACGGCTCTCTCTATATTAGCTAGTCGTATTGTACACGTCTTAACTTACGCAACGCATGTTAGTGTACCTACAGAAAATTCACAATGTATATTTCGAACCTTTCATGCCAGCACTCATGAAAGCGTCCCCATACATTACCGTTCTCTATAGTAACGGTATCCATACATCCCGTGCCGTATGGACAGCACATAGAGGCAACTTTACACCCAATATAATCCACAACAGTGCATGGTTATATTGGCTGCAGCTCAAGGAGGCCACCGCTTGAGCACGGCGTTCAGATTTCACCGTACCGACCGAGGTGTCAAGGTGTCCCCATTGACCGGAGATCCTTACCCTCTGTCGATGCATAAGTAAAAGTTGATTGTGCAACAAAAATAAGTTTTGACAGAAAGTAATGTGCTGGAAGTCAATTGCGATATTAGCTAGCCACCTGAGTCACCTACCCATAAATCCCTAGGGCTTACGTTCTAAGAATTAATTCCTTAGCGTGACCAACGCATTTTCGCAAACCAGATAAATTTTCGTTTCAGAAAACACATTTTTAAGACAAGTCAAATCATCCGCCAAGTATTTTCGGCTCTGATACCAGCTGTGCAGAACCACCCCAAATTATGTCAGCTCAAGTGTATTGTCCCTTAGCTAATGCAAGCAGTACAGCACACTCGCACTTCAACTGACATAACCGTGTAGTTACTGTCGGGTATCTCCCGATTACACCACTGATCACATTGTCGAAACCAATACAAGGCAAGTCTCACTCCACGATGAGCACAGATGATTAACGAGTCACAAATTTTACAACACAGTACACATGGATTTAATTTACAAAACAGACCAGATTATTAAGTTATTACAACACAGAGTTTGAAGTGCAGCGGAAATTTAAAAACAACACGAGTCTAGCGATAGTACATAATAACGCAAAGGTAGCCCACCCTGCGGTATTACTCCCTCGGCTCCACACCCGGAGGAGCCGGAACGAACTGCAAGCGGTAACCATCCGGGACACCAAAAGGAAAAGCTTCAGCAACCTCTTACTCCCAGCATGTGAGGTAGTACAATTCAAACTTGATCCCAGAGCCAACAACGAACGGGCCTTAATTGACACAGGCGGAGCTACACGTTCACATTCTTTTTTCTACCAACTCCCCGCCCGGTCTAATTCATTTTCCAAGTAACTGATATGCTAAACCTTAATCTGATCAAAGTAACCAACCTACCTCTCGCGAGTGACAGGCAATCACTCGACTTCTACCGTTTAACCAGCCTAGCAATTCTATCGACCTACACATACTAGTATAACTCTGGGTTTCCCATGGATTATGCAACTAAGGTTTCATTCAACTCCTATGAAAATTTAAATGCATAAAAGAAACTTTGATAGTAAATAATTAAATTGCAGACTGATTCAAAAAGGTCAAATGCTCCGGTGCTTGCCTTCACTGGCCTTGGGCCCTTCCGAGTCTTGGCTCGGGTCTTGCTCAACTTTAGTTACTACGGTATCAGTCTCCTGCTGCTCACCCTCAGACTCAGGCACCAGATTATAAATCCCGTCAGCTAGAACGTTCTCTACATGGAGATGCACATGTGTGAGTTTAGAAAACAAAAGGGATAAGATGCATTTAATTAAATTGCAGCAACTCGATTATACAGCTTAAGTACAAAGATAAGTATATCACACAAGATAACACAACTTGGGTTGTTAAACATAAGTATTTAACCTTTTATAGAGTAAGTGCATATCTCTTTAAACAACATTTAAACTTTTACTAAAAAGAAAAGAGTAACAGCAGTTGTAAAACTTTAATCTGAGATTACCTTTATTTAATTAAGAAACATTATTTAGTTTACCCTAAAGCACACCTATCTATTCCATTATTTAATTAAATTAAGGGGTTATCTATGAACAAAATAGTTATCCAAGTTATATAAGTTAAACTACCAATATGAGACATTCCCTGGGTTACTTTTACATCAAGATTTTTACTGAAATTTTCTAAACATTATTCTCTAACAGAAACTAATTATTTTGAAAAAGACAAAAAGACTAGAAACCTATCAAAAATAGATACAGCAACAAGACTATGCCTAAAAAAGTAAAACAACTCAGAAACACTGATCAAACATTGATATAGAATTTACCATGATTTATTGAGCTTTAGCACTGTCTAAAAAGTATTTTTAACAACACCATCAAGATTCCTTCTTAGAAAAAGCTTAACTCATTCTACACATACAGCATGCATCCAAAAACTTTACTATGACCATAAAAGCACAAAACAGATCTAATGTGATTTTCCCATAATTTTTAGATCTTCAGAACTATTTGTTTTTGACATAAAGCTATAGAGGTAATTAAATCCTTATCACAGAAAATATTATACTCACAACATGGTTTCATATTTTTATTTTGGAACCAACGATGCAAGAAACTCAACAAAATTGGTTTCACAATTTTATCACTTTCCTACGGTTTATTATGTATTTTACAAGATCTGCAATTTACCACGGGTTAAATAAACGAAAAAGGAAACCAGGTTTGCAGAAAAGCCCCTGTATCTAAAAGATCTATTACCAACCAGCCCTTCCTTTACGAAATAGCCCTTGGATCTTGCAACTAAACCCCCAGAACTTTTCCACCTTAGCACTTAAACCCGGAACTTTTCCAGAAAACCCCCTACAAAGAGTTCCTCTTCTAATTGAAGACCTCTGGGCTTCTCACGAACGGACACAGGCAGGGTGCCGCCGTTGACCGGCGTTAGCTCGCCGGAGAAGAGGCCAGAGACGCGCCGGAGAAGACCCACGGCCTCAGGGCTCCAAGCCGCACCACCTAGGCAAGTTAAACACGAGGATTAGAGGACGTGTATACGGTTTCCATGAGCAGGGCGGCCGGCCCAACAAAAACTCGCCGGGGAGGGCTCACCGTGGCTCGAGAGATGGGGAAAAGGGTGCTCGCGGCATCAATAGTTCAAGTGAACTCCATTTGAGTGATTCCGGGAGTTGGAGAAGGACGGGAAGACAAAGTTTCGTGGTGGGGTGGGGCGGCGGCAGTGGCGGCCGGTTTTCAGGCTATTGCCGGCGAAGGAAAGGACGGCGGAGTGGTCGAGGGTGGAGAGGACGAGGTAGAGCAGCTGTGGAGACAGTGAATTGGATAGGGACGAAGTGACAGTGGTGAATTTCACCGAGCGGTCGTCCAGGGCCCAAGTTGGCCGTGTCGACGATGGGTGGCACACAGGAAGGCCTCCAACTGCTCTAGCATGCCTTGGGGACTTAGGTGGCGATGCAATAGTGGCGACAAATGCCTTGGACGAGCTGGAGGAATGGCGCGTGTCCTGCTCGGCGCCAGCGCACAGCACGGGCGAACCTCCCTCTGCTCGCTTTACTGAATCGACTTCATCGATTCAGTAGCTACAGTAGCTCGCGAAACCTTCCCCAAACTTTGATCCAAACTTGAGATTTCGTGTAGAAACTTTCCAAAACTCCTATACCAAAGTTGGAGATGGTACAAAGATGAACAACTTTCGTTAAAGTCATATGGTTCAATTCGATTTGGTTTGGGAGATATGACCATGCAAACTCTAGCCAAAAATTCGGGTTCGGAAATATTTCCAGAACTGAATTGAGTTTAGCTGACTTTGAGCTCTAAAAAGAATTAGTTAAAGTCTGAGACCCTAAAGTTGTTTATGATTTTTGAAGAGTCCAAACTACCACTAATTTAGCCATGAACTTTTTTTGGTTTGGTGTTGATTTAAATTAAAAGTTATTGAGCCCTAAAGTTAGCTAAATGCTGCTGTCAGAAAACACAGCCAAAACTGAGATTCTCCTGGAAACAAGGGTTTGACCAGATTTTGACTACGAATTTAAGCAATCAAAACATGTTTTTGTTCAAGCTCATCATGCCTAGTTGAAAATACATACTTCAAGGTGTTATTTTCATGTTGGCCAAAATTTACTTGTTTAGATATTTATAATTTTAAAAAGGCTTCTAAATGGGTTAAAAAGAAAGGACTTTAACTTAACCAAATTTGAACCAAAAGAACTCAAATTCGAAATTTGACTTTTGAATAGCCATACAAACATGTCACTGAGTTCAAAAGCATAAGAAACACCAAAATTAAGACTCGATCAAATTATTCAAAAGTCTAGCCTTAATTTATTTAATTACCTCATGAAACTCACATGAAAAAGAAAACCTTTAAGCTTTGAAATGCACACTTACACCTTGATTGATGAGATGAAGGATTTATTAAACTTAACCATTGTGCTAATCCTAAAAGTGACACGGGGTGTCACAGCCAGCCACTAGAAAACATTCATGCCGTCTCACTTGCATGCGCATGCACATAGTAGATATAAAGAAAAAGTTTTATATCTTTTGAAATAAATGTTGAAACTAAAATCTAAATGCATAGCAACATTTATTATGACGAGATCTTTCAAACTAGACCATACTTAGCTATGGTTAAATGACTTTTTGTTCGCAACAAATTTTTTCGAAGTTGGAACAATTTAGTGTGAAGCTGGAACAATTGTGGTTTATTCACAACCAAATTGTTTCAACTTTTTTATAAAATGTTCCACAGTAAAGTTTACTCATACATATTCAAGAGTGATCTTATTTTGTAGATCTTGTCCTAATAAATCTAACGGTGCAATTGAATTTTGATTTGAATGTGCGGTTTAGAAAATATAGTTGTTTTAGTGGGTTGCTCCCTCAAAAAGGTGGACTGACCCTGCCTTGGCAGCCTGTGACATGAGGCAGGAGCGGGGATGTGCGGTGGGATGTGGCCCCCGCACATGCGGTGCCAGTCACCCCCCGTCGCCCTGTCAGCTTCCACGAAGCGCGTGCGCTCTGGAACGCTCACCCCGGAGGACGCACACCATCTGTTTGACGAATTGCGGCGGCAGGACACCGTCGTCCCGGAGCGCTCGCTGAACGGCTTCCTTGCTACCCTCGCCCCTGCCCCAGCATCCGCAGCCTGCAGCGACGGCCCGGCCCTCACAGTGGCGCTCTTCCGCCACATATCCTGAGGCGGCTGTCGCAGCAGGCGACGGGTAATGTCACTGACATGCCACCTATAGCATCCTTTTGGACTGCTGCAGCCGCGCGGGGCGGTTGGACCTGATGCTTGCCTTCTTCAGCCACCTCCTCACGTCGGGCTTTCAATTGCATCCAATTGACTTCACCAACCTCCTCAAGGGCCTCTGCAACGCAAAGCGGACCCACGAGGCAATGTGCGTGCTGCTCCATAGGATGCCCGAAGTCGGCTGTGTTCCTGATGTCATATCGTACACGATACTTCTGAAAGGCTTCTGTGGTGATGGGAGGAGCCATCAAGCGCTAGAGATACTCTGGATGATGGCTGAACAAGAAGGTGGGCTGTGCGCGGAATGTGGTATCCTACAACACGGTCATTAATGCCTTTTTTTTTAAGGAAGGCGAAACGGCTAAAGCATGTGATCTCTTCCATGATATGATGCAGCTGGGGATTTAACCTGCTGTGGAGACTTATAATCTAGTCATTCATGCATTCTGCAATGCCGGAGACAAGGCTAAGGTTGTCCTCCAGCAAATGGTTGGAAAAGGTCTTGAGCCCAATACCGTTACATATACTATCCTGATCCATGCATATTCCATCCTCAGGCGAGTGGAAGGAGGCAGTTCGGGTATTCGAAGAAATGACAAGTTGTGATGTTCCACCAGATGCTGCTACATGGGACTCGATCATGAATTCCCTTTGCAAGCATCGAAGAAGAAATGAAGCTAGAGATATATTTGACTCCATGGTTGAGAAGGGCCAAAAACCTACCATCTTCTCCTACTCTATTATGCTTCACGCATACGCTGCAGATGGTTGCCTAGTTGATATGAGTAATCTTTTAAATTTAATGGTACGAGACGGTATTTTACCTGATCATCATATATTCAACATAGTGATTAATGCATATGTTAAACATGGAATGGAATGATGGTTGAGGCTATGCTAACCCTTGAAGAAATGAGACAGCAAGGAGTGAAACCTGATGGAGTCAGCTATTCAACAATAGTATCTGCATTTTGCAGGATGGGTAGGCTGAATGATGCTTTGGACATATTGAATCAGATACCTGATCAGGGAGTTCAACCTGCCATGGATGTTTACCAGTGCCTGGTTATGGGTTTATGTACTCATGGTGATTTGATAAAAGCCAAGGAATTTATTTCTACAATGATTAATAAAGGTTTGCGTCCTAAAAATATGTTCTTCATTTCAGTAACAAACACCCTATGCAAAGGAGGAAGGGTAACAGAGGCACAAGATATGTATGACTTTATTATACATATCGGATGGCGTCCTGATCTTATTATGTATAGTTCACTGATGGATGGATATTGCCTGGTTGGCAACATGAAGAAAGCATTGAGAGTATTTAATGCCATGGTATCATCTAGAATTGAGCCTGATGCTGTGGCTTATGGTATACTTGTTCATGGCTATTGTAGAATTGGACAGATTGATGATGGATTGAGTCTTTTCAGAGAATATCACGCAATGGTGTTAAACCCACAGCAGCTACTTACAAGGTCATACTGGATAGGCTATTTGACGCTGGGAGAACAGTTGCTGCAACGGAAAAGTTCCACAAAATGGTTGAAACTGGAATGACAGTGAACATTCAGACATACACTACAGTTCTCAGTGGGCTTTGCAAAAATAATTGCATTGATGAAGCAATATCGCTGTTTCAGAAATTACGTGAACGAATACGGATATTAATATCAAAACATTCAATGTTATGATTTCTGCAATGTTTAAATCTAGGAGAATTGAAGAAGCCAATGATTTACTTCCTACTATACCAGCCTATGGGCTGGCGCCTTCTGTTGTGACATACCGTATGAGGATCACATATCTTATAAATGAAGGATTAATTGTTAGATGAGGCAGACGACCTGTTTCCGTTAATGGAGAAATCTGAATGTCCTCCTGATTCTCATCTGCTAAATCATATTGTCAAGTTATTATTGGAGAAAGGTGAAATACTAAAGGCTGTAGCTTATTTGTCTAAAATTGATGAGAAAAACCATGCACTTGAAGCTTTAACAACTTTGTTGCTTATATCTCTCTTCTCGAAGAAAGGGAAGTTCCAGGAACACATAAATTTACTTCCGGCGAAGGTATCCAGTGACAGCTGATACAGTATATTGGAACATATGTCATCGTCAGTAACCTTCTGCCAAAGTGACAGCTGATACACTGGTTGACACATGCCCCACTTGCCTTTATGATGAATGGGCACACCTGTTGACAAGGTAGATTATCCATCCCGTTGTTGTTACTATTGCTGTATAGTGATGTATGCTGAAAATTGATACTGCAAGCATGATAATTATCTGTCTTTTCTTTGCATGAAGAAGGCTTGACTAAGGAGTGTATTTCAATAAGTGAACTTTTTAGGGCAACATTGTTCTGGAAGGTATCAGGTATGGAACTATGGATATCTAATCAGATATAAAACAGTTTGTTGCATTATTGTGGGATGTATTGTCCTTTCTCTCCATTTATGAGAACTTAATATTATGTTTACTAATGAATCTTCAATTAGTTTGTTCTCCCTTTCTTCTTGCTATCAGGTAAATGCAGGGTTTTTTTTTTAAAAAAAAATGGAAGCAATCATTGGAAACAAGTAAACAACAATTTTGTCAGCAATAAAATCCTAGGTCACTTTGAGCTTACTCTGTGCTTATATCTGACCATGGTAGAAATAAAATTCTAAATTTCAAATCTGAATGTTGCAGGTGTGACCAACTATGTCTGATGTCACAGATTGTAGTGCCCACATTGAATGCAGAACTAGCATGCTACGAGAATTTATGCTCTGCCAATTCTACCCCAAGTTAAATAATGGACAAGCTCCATCCGCCTCACGTAACAGAGGGGTAGCAAATCATGCCCAAACAAATGCTTCTCTTCTCCGTGACTTTGTACATATAACTGATCATCAAAGGTTGTGTCTCTGGGTCAACACTAACACCCCATCGACAGACATGGATCCAAGTTAAAAAGGTATGCTTGAATGCGATTCACTGACAGTTGGTCAGCTGAAAGGACAGGATATGCCTGAGGTGTCTATTACTGAATTGGAAGATTGGTCCCATGCTGAAATGTGAGCAGTTGCCACTTCCTAGCAACATGAATGGATGGCAATCTTAAGAATTGGACCATTTTGCTAATCAGCCGAAATTTGGTTGATTCTCTGCACTAAGGTTGTTATTGTGATGTTAACTTCAGGGTTCTTTAGACACCTTTTGTGCAACTCAGCATTCCCAGGAGCTGCTAGCTTTGAGTGATTCACTGCAGCTGCGTAGAGCTGTCGAGCAAGTAGCTGTTACCATTATTTTGTACTGTCGAGCAAGGGTTTTGACTCTCTGTTCATGCTCACTATCTGGAGTATATGGAAGGAACACAATGCGCGTTTGTTTCGTCAGTGCTCGGCCACTGCACAGGAGCTTCACGACTCGATCAAGCAAGAAGCGCAGCTCTGGATCATGGCCGGAGCTAGTCGTTTAGGTTGTCTACGTTGCGAGTAATCACTTATGTAATGGCCGTCAAGGCCAAGAAACTCTTGTAATTCATTCTCTTCTCCTTAATACAAAGATGCGCAGCTCTCCTGCGTATTGGAGAAAATATTTTATACCGTCCTGGTAAAGTAATAGCAATAGAGAATACTGCAGTTCTTGCTCTGACCTCTGAGGCGCCAGCATCCAGTCTTGAAACCTTGTTACTCATGGACATTAAAATTGTTCCGAGCTATTTTTTACCACTATATTTCTTCATAAAAAAATTCAGAAAACTGTTGGGTTGAGGGAAGTGCTCATGTATAGGAGCATGTCCAATTCCTTTGAAGTCCCTCCTCAACATTTCATTAGAAAAAATGCATATCATCTTGCCATCCTAAAACCGTTTGGTGATTTGGATTATGTTTATCTTCTGTGGAATATTGCAGCTGTGTACCATTTATAATAGAGTAAGAGAATATATGAATTGGTACTCCAATTGTTAACTAAATTAACTTTGCATTCCTATAAGGCTAAGCAGGGGCCAACAGGATGAAGACAACAGCGGGCCCCATAGCAGCATGGGAGCAATTAACATCTCGGTGCCCGCGCTGGCTGCCGCCGACTGGGCGGCGACGGCGAGGGCCACCTTAGCCCTGTTTGTTTCGCTTATCTGGGAATCGATTGTATGAGAATCTAGATTTTCTGAGAATCCGCTGCCGAGATAATCTGCTGGCCGGAAAAGACTCTGATTATTTGTGGTAGATTATCTGTCCTGAGTGTAAAATGACATGTATGCCCCTAGGCTGATGGTAGCTCATTTGATTCGTGCGTATGAACATAATGTGATATTAGCAATATTTTTAAAGTCTCTATAATATATATTTTGATAAAATAATTAGTTGTAGCACTTTGCTAGTGCCTGCTCGTTTTGTTTGCAAAAACGACTTCGACAACTGCGGCCGCTGCGGCAACTTCTGCGACGGCGGATGCTCCTACGGCCTCTGCGACTACGCGGTGTGACCCCGCCAGCAGGCAGGTTATATATGTACATGCGATTTTTTTTCGTTGCCACACCTTAAGCGTACGGTGCATCTTAAGAATTTTTCGCTTGAGGTGCATGCCCACAATGCTTGTGGCTGGCAATAAGGCTGCATTTATTGCGCTTAAGGTCAGTCTCAGCGGAAGTTTCATGGACACAATTACCTAGAGTGACAAATCATCTGAAAGATGTTTGAAATTACGATGAAACACCCTATCAAGGCAAAATTTCATCTCTTGTTGTTCCCTAGGATACAGGCAAGACACAAGCT
Source organism: Urochloa ruziziensis (assembly GCA_015476505.1). Classification (NCBI taxonomy): domain Eukaryota; kingdom Viridiplantae; phylum Streptophyta; class Magnoliopsida; order Poales; family Poaceae; genus Urochloa; species Urochloa ruziziensis. The sequence continues at coordinate 58,211,506 of CM027121.1, read as the reverse complement.
GTCTAGGTAACTGTGTAGAGAGGGTTTCATCACCATAAAACCTATTTCATATCTCTCTTCATTAATACAATGCCACATCATAAAAATAGTGACATGGTACCATATTTAATGTCCATAATACTCCGACTGAGACTGGCCCAAGGTGCACTTTTTCTACACATTGAGGCTGCCCAGTGCACTCTAAGCTTATGGTCTGGACATAAGCCATAAACAAACATTTGTTTCTCCTGTTCTCTAGACTGGACCCATGCTGTTGTTGGTCTCCGCTAGCTGGCCACTCATGAGTGAGCAGGGTTGAAAGATTGCTATTTTTTATTACAGTGTTTGACCCGCTTTAAGGTGAAGTTGAACCACAAGTATTGTACCACATGCAGTATCCATTGCTGATTTATCTGGGTCCCATCTTAATGTGCAGGTGGGCAATAAGCATATTGGGCTTGCCCTGCTATCATTCATCTTAGCCCCTGTTTAGTTCGCGAAAACATTTCGTGAAAAGATTTCAGATTTTGATTTTTCCGATTTAGGAGCAGTAAATGTAAACGAAAAAGGTAGAAAGTTATATGGATAGGTTGGAAATCTCGAGACGAATCTAACGATGGTAATTAGAGGGTAATTAATCCATAATTACCGGATGGTTACTGTAGCATCACTATTGCAAATCATGGATTAAGTAGACTCATTAGATTCGTCTCGCGATTTACAGCCCATCCATATAGCTTTTCACCTTTTTCGTCTACATTTAATACTTCATGCATCTAAGATTCTCTTTTGATGTGATGGGTGAAAAGATTTCGGGTGGGAACTAAACAAGGGTTTAGATAATTTAGTTTCATTGTCGTCACTCGACTTTATATACCGAGTGTGCTGATGAGACTGCATGGTGTTTCCTTATTCTGATACAAATCCAGTAGCTTAACATTAATGAAAACAAACATGGAGATGGTCACAAGTCTATATATTGTAGTTCTAAAACATGGACACACCTTTAATTTATTTGGAACACTCGAACTGATATAACACACACACATACACATAGCTCAAGTACTTATATTCACCATTATGCAAGTCACTAGCATGAGATTATTTGACATATTAATATTTATAATAAGCCTGCTAATTTGCCCGGGGTATGCGCAGCACCATTGTCTCGATTGTGATTCCCGGTCCAAAGGCAAGCATCGCCCCCCACTCCGCAAGCTGGTGGTCATCGGCTTCCTCCTCCCTACGCCGGCGGCGTAGCTCATCGAGCACGAAGACTATGGTTGCCCCACTCATATTCCCGTACTCGCGCAGCACATGCCGGCTCGCGGCCAGCTTCCCAGGCTCAAGCTTGAGCACCGCCTCTATCTTATCCAGGATCGGACGGCCACCGGGGTGCACCGCCCAGAAGAGGTCGTTCCACGCCACGTCGCCGGCGTCGTCGTCTCCAACCGCCGCCGCCGACGACGCGAAGGCGTCGAGCAAGCAGTGCTCGACGCTGTGTCCCAGCAGCATCGGCACCTGGATGGCGAGGTGGAAGTCGATGCCGCCTCCCGTGACTTGCATGCCCAGCGCGTGCTCGGTGCCCGGTATCGTCGTCTGCGTGGCGGAGACCATCTCGAAGAGCGGGCGTTCGCCGGCGTCCAAGGGTCCGGCGCCGACGATGACCGCGCCGGCGCCGTCCCCAAAAAGCGCGTGGCCGACGAGGTTGCCCCCGTCGGGCCCGCCGAAACAGACGAGTGTGATCTCGGAGCAGGCCACGAGGACGCGCGCGCCGCGGTTGTTCTCGGCCAGGTCCTTGGCGAGGTGGAGCGCCCTGGCGCCGCCGTAGCAGCCGTGGAGGCTGAGGATGGTGCGGCACACCGAGTGGCGGAGGCCGAGGAGCGAGGCCAGCTGGAGGTCCGCGCTCGGGGCGCGGCACCCGGAGTAGGTGCTGAAGACTAGGTGGGTGATGTCAGTGGCTGGGCGGCCCCACTCGGCGATGGCCTTCGCTGCGGCGGACGCCGCGAGTTTGGGGACCTCGGTGGCAACGATGTCGATGCGTGCATCGAGGGACGGCAGCTCCCTGTCGAGGAACTCCGGGTGGGCACGCAGAATGTCCTCGGTCATGTGGAAGTGCCGCTTCTCTATGCCTGTTTTCTGGCCTGAAATCAAATTAAGAGCTCTAGTTAGGTCAGTTGATCGCAGTGGAGGTGCCGTGGGTGGTTTCATGATAATTATTGGACACATTATCATATTTGCTGATTTGATAGGATTTTTATTATACTAGCGGAAAGACACGTGCCGCAGACACGTGTTTTAAAAAATTATTAAATTTGAGATATAGTAAATATGGACTCTTTAGATTCTGCATGTGTTTTAAAAAATTATTAAATTTGAGATGTAGTAAATATGGAGTCTTTATATTACTCTAGAGCGTTCGATCATCATAAAATCCAATGGTGTAGGCCCAAAGGTGTAACCGTTTTAAATTAGAGATGTAATCAATATGGACTCTTTAGATTAATTTAAAGCGTTCGATCATCATAAAATCCGACGGTGTAGGAGGTGTAAGAGTAAGATTCTATGACCGTCAAATTCGTCGTCCTTTATAGTATAGATTACTAGCAAAAGGGCACGTGCCACACACGTGTTTTAAAAAAATTACAAATTAGTGATGCAGTTAACATATACTCTTTAGATTAATCTAGATCATTCAATCATCTTAAAATCCGACAGTGTAGGATTGATGTAGTCAACATGGACTCTTTAGATTAATTTAAAGCGTTCGATCGTCATTATAAGATCCCACGGCGTTGGAGGGGTAAGAGTAATCTGTAAGATTTGGTACGAAAATTGTGTCGTCCTTTATAGTATAGATAAAGTGAGAGAAGAAGAGAATTTCATGGCCATGATACTCCTACTTTGTGTAATCATACACATCACTTTTTCATTTTATTGAGAGTTCCTCAAACAAAAAATAATTGTAACCATATTCTAATACACAAAATGACCTCAAACCTTTTTTTTTCTAGGAAACCTCAAACCTAATTCTAATCCGAGTCAGTAACAACTTATTTTCACACATGCCCACCTCCCTTGCAAGCTGTCATTTTTGCATGAGCTCAGCGTGCATGAGCTAGTAGGCATTGCCATATTAGTTTGGCAGTCAACCCAAGTAGGTTATGCATGGTGGGGCGGCACTAGCCCCGCACATCAATTGCTACTTCTGATTTGCTTGTGCATAGAGCACAAAGATTATGCAAGATATGGATTAATATCCATATCTTGCATAGTGTGCGTTGGGCCTGGATGAGTAGCAGAGATGAAAATACTATTACTCTATGTTTTTAACTCATAACTCACACACATACTAAATAAATCAAATATATTTATGATAGAATTAAGCTATATTCTCTACTTTAATTAATTGTAACCACCGTTCATGGATAAATAAAAGGCGCCATTCTTTAGGGCCATGAAAATAAATGGCGCTATTATTTGTGGCCATGAGAAATAACCTACTATTATGTAGTATTTTTAAGGAAAAAGTTTATTTTTCATCCCTCAAGTATCGCGAAAGTGTGACTTTTGTCCCTAACGTTTCAATTGGTGCAGATCAATCCCCTAACTAATTACATTGGTGCACTAATCATCCCTGCCTATGCTTAACAATAATTTAGTGCCATTTGATAGTGGTTTAGACCATGTAAACGTTTGTCCAATATAATCACTGCTTAGCCACATTATCATTGCCAGAAAGTTTATTTATGCAGTTATACTAATAAGAACACATAATAATTTTTACTAAATATTTTGGACACTAAGCAGAATCAACTATTAAAGAGTCTAGTGTGAATCGGTTTTTTTAAAATTTTTCGCAAACTGTAGCTACATGATTGCATGACCTAAACTGGTGTTAGATAGCATTAAACTATTATTAAACCGAGACATGGATGATTAGTGCACCGATTTAGTTAGTTAAGGGTTGATTTGCACCGACTGAAACATAAGGGATGAAATTCACACTTTCGCGATAGTTAAGGGATGGAAAATACACTTTTTCCTATTTGTTAAATTTAGTGTGTATAGCAGATCGACTAGTAAGCGTATTCCATGTTGAGGCGGTGGGCGCGAATTCGAATCCCCCTTCCTCCACTTGTTGTTTTAGGGCCCGTTCGGTTCTGCTGGTTTGGCCCGTTCCCGGCCTTGTTTCCGGAGGAACGGAATGGGCCCGTTTTCGATTCCGGCCCATCAAAAAAACGTGTTCGTTTCCAGCGGACCGGAAACCAAAACAGCCCAAAACCATTCTCCGCCCAGTTGAAGGGCCTCAGAAACGAAACCCTACCTCACCCCTCCGGGATCGAAATCCAGCCGAGACGACGCGATGGCGGCGCGGGGAGAGACGGGGCGAGTCCGACGGCGGCGCGAGGTAGAAGGGTGGCGACGCGCCACGTCCCCGACGGCGACGGCGTCCGCCTCTGCCGCGTTCTCGCCGGTAATTCCTCGTCTTCTCCTCTTCTCCCCCTCTCATCCTCGGTTCTTGATGCCTGTGCTCGATCGGTTCTTGATGCCTGTGCTCGATCTGTGATCTGGGTGGGTGGGTGGGGGAGGCGACGTGCCGGCGGTGTTGATGGGTTGACTACTCTGGTTGGGGGCAGATTCCTGTTCTGGTTTCGTGATGGTGGTGGTGTCTGAAGAAAGATGTCCTGGACGAGTCGATGGAGTTCGTGATGCTTCTGTGAGGACGAGAACCTGAAGATTTTTGCTGTGTTTGAGTCCTCTGTTCTTGATGCGCTTGATCTGTGCGTATGTGTGGGTGAGACGCCGTTGGATGCACGCGATCTGTGCGTATGTGTGGGTGAGACGCCACTCGATCTGTGCAAGTTTGTGTGATTTGGCAGATCTGTGTGCTTGCTCGATATGTCCTTTGATTTGCCTCCCAAGAGTGGAGAAAAGTTGTTTGTATGTGTGGGTGAGACGCCGCTCATCCGTCTCTCTGTCATGACTATAGCAGATTAGCTACAATTTTGAAGTTGTTTGTGCCTTTTTATTTGATTCCTTCAGTTTTTTAATTGTTTGTATACGTAGATAGTATGAGAATTTATTTGTCAAGTTGGACTCTAGGAAGACTTGGCTGTTTTTTCTTATGAGAATGATCCCTTAAGAAAAGCCAGTCAAGTTTGGATAACCACTACTGTGATAAACTTAGAGAGGAAGTAGTCTAGCTATTGTTGGTATTTTCAATTACATGCACATGCTTGCCATCTTTTTTTATCATGATACTGAATCATTAGGCCATCGGGCATTCATGAAGATACACATATTCTCTATTGTGAATTTTATTTGAAGACGATCTGCAGTTCACATCACTAAGTGGGTGTTCTCTCACATTTGACTATGCATTTCTCAATAATGCAACATGAGAGCATTCAGTTCAATTGCTGGTTTCATTGATTGTATAATTGTGTTGGACTTGGACCTAACCAATTTAGTATTTTAGTCTCACTAGACTTTAGATAAAAAATCTACCTAGTCCAAGTGTTGTTCTAGTCCTTGAGAGAAGCTTGAATTTTATTGGGAGTCGTCTGGAACTGTTAACAGAAATTTGATCTATACATTGTGTAGAGAATCATTGCAGAAACGGTTAATAGAAGTATAGGTATCATAAGCCATGCGCATGTCTAGATAATTGGAGAGAGGAGTGCATTGTAGTTAGTGTGTTAAGTATGTTTTTAGTCAGTATACATGAGAAACTAGTACCAGCTAGAATCGCCCCCTTTTTATTTTTCCCATTTCTTTTTTTCTTTTCTAGCTTATTTTAGTCAGTATACATGAGAAACTAGTACCAGCTGGGAGTTGTTGTTGCTGGAGATTGACTAGCTTATTTTAGTCAAGAAGGTGATGCTGGTGACCGGCTTCCCTTCTTGTAAATCGATAGCAGGTAGCAGCTGCATTCAGGATAGCAGGTAGCCATGGTTTTGCTTTTTCCTGCAGGATGTGTCTTTCTGTTTCAGTAGTGCCCAATTAACTGTCCAACTTGTAAATCGTCACGTCCTGGTCGATAAAATGTTGCCAGAACTGCTTTGTCTAAGAGTTGAAAGTTGGGTCCTGGTCGATAAAATGTTGCCTGGACAGGTGCTTACTATACTGAACTGATAGGGACATTACTATTAATTTTCAGTCTTTAACAAACATACTCAAATTTCAACTGACCTGAGAACAAAGTGTCTTTAACAAACATACTCAAATTTCAACTGACCTGAGAACAAAGTGTCTTACTTTTAATGATTATATGTACCCTTTGAAACATGTATTTTTAATGATTATATGTACCCTTTCAAACATACTCAAATTTCAACTGACCTGAGAACAAAGTGTTATAGTATCGGGTAGCATGTTATCTGTGAGCTGGTAGCATGTTATCTGTCAGTAACATAACCTAGTTATCTGTCACTCGTTCATCATACATTCTGTTTTCTAGTTAATCTCTTTTTTTTTAGATGTTGGAACTAACTTCATCCCTTATTTACTAAATAGATCTCTCCAGCACCTATTCGAATTAGAGAAGGTGAAGCTCCCCCTTCTTGGGACCCGTTACAACTCCAAAAGGTATGTCTTATTACTGTTTTTAACAATGCACGCAATACATGCAATACTGTTTTTAAGGCCAATTCTCAGTTAGCTGTAAAACATCTATAGTTCTTTTTTGTACCTGTGAGCTACTGTATTTCTATTTTTCTGTAAGTGCCCAGACCATTGCACACAATTAGATATCCACAACATCAATTTAGAGATCATTACTGTTGGAAAGTTTCTAGTATGGAAAAAAATAGGGGCTATTAGCACTAGACTCAACTCTTTAGTTGTTCCTTTACATTCACTGATCCTGACCTCACCATAATTCTGGTAATGTAATCCGAATGGTAGCACTGCATTTGAAGTTTAGGAGGCTAACATGATGAATTACAGTTTGTTACTTGTCTTCAGGGTTCCATCAGGCTGACGGTGTTGTGGAGGCTCAGGTGGAGAGTGTCTCTGAATATTCTTGTTTCAGCTCTGTGATTTTTTAGCTCAGAAAAACCATGTTCTAATGTTCATTATTGCTGGCCATGGAGAAAAAAAAACTGTAACTTGTGCTTTTAAAAGTGTGAACCTAGAACAGATTGGTCTTGCTTTGATCCATGTGGAAGTCATATTTTTCCTTGTGAAATTTGTCCATTTTGTTTGCTGAAAGATTGGTCCTGAGGTGCGTTCTGTCCTGTGCAACCGAACACAGTTTTCTAGAAGCTGGAACTGTTTTCTGGATAGGATTAGAAACCAGGCTGGATTGAGTGAAGGTACCGGATTCACTGAATCCTGGCCCTAAACGGTTCCCGGACAGAAACTAACACTTTGGAAACGAACGAGGCCTTAGTTTTTCCAGCCCTGCTGGTTTTAAGAGCGCCCGATTCAAGGAGGACTTCGTTTGTTTCTAATCTGTTGCTGGGCTCAATGCTTGTCACCCGGTTTTCTACTGAGGATTTCGGTTTGGAGCGGTTTAAATTTGGGCAGAAACATTGCTTGCTTTATTATTAGGGGTAAGGATTCAAATCAAATTATTTCAAATTTAACCGTGTTTATAAAAAAGTATGAATATTTATACCAAATAGGTATCACTGCATTCACCATTAAGTATACTTTCATACTATACATATTTTATGTCATAAATATTGATACTCTTCTTTATAATAAACCTAGTAAAACTTAAAAATATTGCTTTGCCTTTAGACAAAACAAGAATGAGTTTCTTTTCGAGACGCTGGGACTAGTTTTGTTCTAACTTCTAATCAAATCATATTAGGTTAATTTGACCAAGCTGATATATACAGAAGAGTGTCAATATTACCACATCAAAATAAGTACAACTAGCCGTCAACTGTGCATTCGTACGGTCTAGTCAAAGGATGGCTTATCTCTAGTTTGATTTTGTTTTGATATGTAAAAAACAATTTGTTAATTATCTTCTAAAGCCTGTTTATTTTCATTATGTTATTAAAATTTAGGGTTGACAAAATTTGAGGCTTCTAACTGTCTATAGATAGATATATTGAACTTGATGAGGACATGAAATACATGAAGAGTGTTAAACACACATGGAAGGCATGGAGGACCAAAGAGGTAGATTGGAGACCAAGTCAAAGTATTCCCACGTTTTACACCAGGCTATCACGTCACTTTTGGTCTAAGGAAATAAAGAGATTGAATCCAACACGTTTTGGAAACGCTGGATTCGGACTGCAGGAAAGTCCTGACTTTCAACGGCCGCCACGACGTCATCCGGACTCCGTTTGGGGCGTTCAAGTACTTGATGGAAAGCTTATGAAGTCTACTTTCATATGGATCCGGACACATGTCCATATCTGTCCCGAGGCGGCCGCAATCGTCAAATCATTGACCAAAGGTTTTTCTGTCTAGGTGCTGCGACACCTTATTTTGGCCCACGGGCCGTGTATCAAGTTGGGTCCATTAGGGACGCGTCCTAGGGTTGGAGCACGACCCCAGCACCCCTGTGGACGTCCTCCCCCTATCATATACCCCCTAGCCGCCGCCAAAGGTTTTTCTGTCTAGGTGCTGCGACACCTTATTTTGGCCCACGGGCCGTGTATCAAGTTGGGTCCATTAGGGACGCGTCCTAGGGTTGGAGCACGACCCCAGCACCCCTGTGGACGTCCTCCCCCTATCATATACCCCCTAGCCGCTGCCAAAAACACTTGAGTTTTGTTTTACATCTAGCTTTTAGCTACATTCACGGCCGCACAAATACGTGCTGTCCTCGTGATTCAGAACTCCACCTTCGAGTGATATTAAGATTGCTCGCCTTCTTTTTCTTGTTCGTTCTTTGATTGCGTACAGGAAGTTCTGATCTTGATTGCAACAGGGTCGGTAACCACAGGGAGTTGGTTCAGCGATTGCATTGGCGCTTCGGGTTCGCTCGTCGTAGTCGGATCGTGAGGGTCGACTTCCACCAAATCAAAATTATCCTCCACTCACCGAAAGATCGGGCACTTCAGCTCTATCAAGTGGTATCAAAAGTCCAGGTTGATCGGTGAGTTTATCGAGTGTTTTCCTTACCTACAGTCCACAAAACTAAAACAAAAAATTATCAGGTTAGATTCTTGTCCCAGCACCCTTTTTAGTCTTGCACTCTCTTTCAATAATTTGCATTGTTGAGTTTGTGTGCTTCGCGTTCAATTGTTGCTGGCTACTTTGTGCTTCCGCCGCCGCCGCCACCACCTCCCGCTGCTGCTGCCACCACCACACGCCGCCGCCGCCGCTGCTCTACATCTTCACCACAAACACTACAACCCCACGCCGCTCATCCGAGTCCTACTCGGTTCGGCCGCCGCGCGTTCGCAGTTTGGAAAAAGATAGAAAGAAAAGGAAAGAAAAAAAGGAAAGAAAAAAAAAGAAAAAAAGGAAAGTTTTGAAAAGAAAGAAAAAGGAAAGAATAAAAAAAGGAATCAGCAGTTCGGTTTTCGTTTGGAAGTTTTGTGCAGTTTCGAACACCTTCACGAAAACGGCCATAACTTTTCGCTCGGATCTCCGTTTTCAGCGTTCTTTTTTTTTCCGAAAAGCTTACGAAATTCTCCTATATAGTTGCCAGGTGAAGTCGGTTTAGAAGCCAAAAAACGCCGTTTACACAGCGTACCGGGCTCCGGGAGATTTCCCGTTTCTGCATACCCACTTCCTTGTTCCCTTTGCTTGCTCCATAGCGCGTTGCACTTGTTTCCAGCAGCATAGTTACGTGTTTAGCACTATAATTCAACTTTGCATTATTGATTGATTGTGCTAATCCTTGATTTGAGTGCAGCCTACCCAGAACTACACATATTCCTACGACGAGCCGACTTTTGTTTCTCCAGGCAATCGCTGCGCCAATCTTTCGCAGGTGCTACTTGTTGCTTGCAGGTCGCCCCTGTTGCTTGGTAAGAACGAATAAGAATTTGATCGCAGCATCTTTGTGAGCATCTCATACACACACATACACACCTTTGCTGTCCTAGGATTTTTGTTTTTGTGTTTGCGCTAATCATGTCAGGAGACGTCAATGGCATCGTGGCACGATTCGATGCGTGGTCCACGTCGGTCACGGCGTTGCACAAGGACTATGACAGTGACATGGAGCTAGACGATGGAGATCGCCACGGTTGTGCCCGCCGTGTGGTATGTCCTCCACACATTGACTCATTTGCTACGATTAAATTTAATATACCCTCTTATAATGGCAAATATGATCCTGCTGCATATCTTGATTGGGAATTAGAGGTTGAACAGAATTTTTCATGCCATGATATTCCTGCTAGCGCACAAGTTAAAGCTGCTATTAGTGCATTTACACTTTTTGCTTTAATGTGGTGGCGTGATTATAAACAACGACATCCCACTGCTATTCCAACCACTTGGGCTCAATTAAAAACTGCTATGCGACATCGCTTTGTACCTTCATATTATGCCCGAGATTTGCTTAAACAAATGCAGCAATTTCAGCAAGGTCAACAATCTGTTGAGGACTATTACCAGGAGCTACAAAAAGGTATGTTTCGTTGTGGTTTGTTTGAGACGGATGACGCTGCTATGGCACGTTTTCGCTGGTGGTTTGAACCGCGAAATTCAGGACATACTTGATTATAAAGATTGTGTTGATATGCCCACATTGCTTGAATATGCTTGCAAAGCTGAACGTGAAGTGCAGGGACGCCGCTCGACGACATATACTAACTCTTTTGCAGGACGAAGCCCGGCATCCAGTATAGATCTTGCTCTCCCTGCGCCATCCACGCCTAGCACTACACCGTGCGAGAGGACGGTCACACCTACAGCGCCCACGATCACAGGTGTTCCACTCACGGATGGTGAGACCACTTCTCCTGTGCTGAATTTTTCCACACCTCATGCTATCATAGAGCAATTATTAGTGGAACCATCTCTTGACGAACCTTTGTCACATGATGATGTGCTTATTGTTCCTTGTGATGAAGAAGAGTTGTGTGATAGTGATTCTTTTATTCCTCTGCCACAATTACTTAATCATGATGACACACATGCTTTGGAGCCATATAATTATGCTGAAAATCAAATGTTTGTTCCAATTACTTGTGCAAACTGATGAACAAAAATTGCTATCTTCTTTAAATACTTTAGGTTATATTGACTTTGCTGTTCTATGTAATCTAAATTGTCTGGAGGAGAGATTTCTTGCATATCTCAAATTGCCATGCTTATCTAGGAACACATATCACTTCATTGGCAAATATAATCACAATGGAGAATATATGGTGCATCGAGTTTATATTTGTTCAAATCTGGTTGGACAACAATGTGATAAGTTAGAGAGCTGTACTAAGAATAATCATGTCACATCCAATTTCTCTAGCTTTGTTTTAAAGAAACATGTTCAATCCAAAGAAGGGGAGCCTTGCTGGTTGCTACCGATGCCTGCTTTGTCTTTTGTTGGCACTAATCTTGTGCAGGATCATGTTGACAACCATATTGTGTCGTCCGATCCAGAAGTCTACATTCCTGCTGAAATGTCTATGCGAGATGACACATTTGACAATTCGAAGCATGGTGACCCTCCTCCTCCCAATACATTTGGTTTCTTTTGTTTTTGCAACCCCGTTCTCCTTTGCGTTGTGCAGGATTGGTTTCAAGTACAATTGACGCCGAGGACGGCTTTTCGTCAAGAAGGGGAGAATGATGAGGACATGAAATACATGAAGAGTGTTAAACACACATGGAAGGCATGGAGGACCAAAGAGGTAGATTGGGGACCAAGTCAAAGTATTCCCACGTTTTACACCAGGCTATCACGTCACTTTTGGTCTAAGGAAATAAAGAGATTGAATCCAACACGTTTTGGAAACGCTGGATTCGGACTGCAGGAAAGTCCTGACTTTCAACGGCCGCCACGACCTCATCCGGACTCCGTTTGGGGCGTTCAAGTACTTGATGGAAAGCTTATGAAGTCTACTTTCATATGGATCCGGACACATGTCCATATCTGTCCCGAGGCGGCCGCAATCGTCAAATCATTGACCGAAGGTTTTTCTGTCTAGGTGCTGCGACACCTTATTTTGGCCCACGGGCCGTGTATCAAGTTGGGTCCATTAGGGACGCGTCCTAGGGTTGGAGCACGACCCCAGCACCCCTGTGGACGTCCTCCCCCTATCATATACCCCCTAGCCGCCGCCAAAGGTTTTTCTGTCTAGGTGCTGCGACACCTTATTTTGGCCCACGGGCCGTGTATCAAGTTGGGTCCATTAGGGACGCGTCCTAGGGTTGGAGCACGACCCCAGCACCCCTGTGGACGTCCTCCCCCTATCATATACCCCCTAGCCGCCGCCAAAAACACTTGAGTTTTGTTTTACATCTAGCTTTTAGCTACATTCACGGCCGCACAAATACGTGCTGTCCTCGTGATTCAGAACTCCACCTTCGAGTGATATTAAGATTGCTCGCCTTCTTTTTCTTGTTCGTTCTTTGATTGCGTACAGGAAGTTCTGATCTTGATTGCAACAGGGTCGGTAACCACAGGGAGTTGGTTCAGCGATTGCATTGGCGCTTCGGGTTCGCTCGTCGTAGTCGGATCGTGAGGGTCGACTTCCACCAAATCAAAATTATCCTCCACTCACCGAAAGATCGGGCACTTCAGCTCTATCAGAACTGGTAAACCGATGCTAGCGGCTGTCCTTGTGTAAGTCTGCATGCATGTATAGATGAATTGTGCCTCACTAGTCGCGTGGTCGCTTGACGCCGCACACGGTTTCGACACCGTGCAACATCGCTTGACTCTGGTGCATAGGCTGTGATGGCGGCTCTGCTCATTCATGAAATTTAGGCGTGGACAAAAGAGAATGACCTTAATAAGGCAGAGCAATAATCTGATAATTTTGGGATAAAAGAGATGGATATGATTCAGTATCATGCGTGAGAAAGAATATATATGATTAGCAGCAGGACTACGAGAATTTTAATTTCCTTTCTTTATGACTCGTGACTCGTGAGTCGTGACAGCTTGGGAGACAGTTTGGAGGAAGGTGCACCGTGAGCATTCCGTTTCTTCCCCTCGTGGGATGATGGATCGATGGATCATCTGATATTTGGATTCTCTCATCTTGACTGGAGTCCACCAAACGCGCATGGCACTATACACGTGAGAGGCTAGAAAAAGTTTCCATTCCTTTTTTTTCCTTTCCTATATCAGTATATTCTTATTGAACTCCTTTTTATCTGAATGGCTAAAAGAGAGTCCACCAAACGCACGTAACACTATAAGCGTGAGAGGCTACCGTAGAAAAAGTTTCCGTTCATGTTTTTTCCTATTGTATCTCGGCACACATTTTCGTATTGAACTCTTTTGATCTGAACGGCTAAAAGAGAGGCTCCACGTTGGATCCACAGCTAGATGTTTTTTCTTTTTTTGATTAACGTGAGATTTTGTAGAGAGTCTGTGATTAGTATATATGTTATTAAAATTTCGGGTTGACAAAATTTGAGGCTTCTAACTGTCTATAGATAGATATATTGAACTGGTAAACCGATGCTAGCGGCTGTCCTTGTGTAAGTCTGCATGCATGTATAGATGAATTGTGCCTCACTAGTCGCGTGGTCGCTTGACGCCGCACACGGTTTCGACACCGTGCAACATCGCTTGACTCTGGTGCATAGGCTGTGATGGCGCGCAGCTCTGCTCATTCATAAAATTTAGGCGTGGACAAAAGAGAATGACCTTAATAAGACAGAGCAATAATCTGATAATTATATTTTGGGATAAAAGAGATGGATATGATTCAGTATCATTCGTGAGAAAGAATATATATGATTAGCAGCAGGACTACGAGAATTCTAATTTCCTTTCTTTATGACTCGTGACTCGTGACAGCTTGGGAGACAGTTTGGAGGAAGGTGCACCGTGAGCATTCCTTTTATTCCCCTCGTGGGATGATGGATGGATCATCTGACATTTGGATTCTCTCGTCTTGACTGGAGTCCACCAAACGCGCATGACACTATACGCGTGAGAGGCTAGAAAAAGTTTCCATTCCTTTTTTTTTCCTTTCCTATATCAGTATACTAGGTGATACCCCGCGCGTTGCTGCGGGAGTTTTTAAACAAATGTTTAAATTAATTTGAAAGTAGAAATACTAAGGTGATTGTATGACAACATTCTTTTGCAAATGACATTATACATGAAAACATGTTTATTTTGTTGAGAGATAACGACTTTTAAATGATTGATCCTCCGTGTATGTCTACTGTGTGAATTTTATAGCGTGATACTCACAAAGACTAATAAGTTGCACATATAGATATTATTAGTCATAGAAAATCGATGGAAGACATAAATAGATGATTCTAGTGGATGGTGACATGGCGTCTCATCTAGTGGACCCAGATGATTCTATATAGCTTACATGTTAAGAGAAATAGTTAGTGGGGATCATCTATATATGTTATATAGATTCTTATTGAACTCATTTTTATCTGAACGGCTAAAAGAGAGTCCACCAAACGCACGTAACACTATAAGCGTGAGAGGCTACCGTAGAAAAAGTTTCCGTTCCTGTTTTTTCCTATTGTATCTCCGCACACATTTTCGTATTGAACTCTTTTGATCTGAACGGCTATAAGAGAGGCTCCACGTTGGATCCATGGCTAGATGTTTTTCTTTTTTTTGATTAACGTGTGATTTTTTAGAGAGTCTGTGATTAGTATAGATATAGATAGATATGTGATATATATCCTGTAATAAATATAATACTTCTATTGATACCATAAATGTTGTTATTCTTTTCAATAAGCTTAGTTGGGTGAAGAATGAACTGATGATGTAGGAAACAATGAAGCGCTTATATTTTAATATGGAGGGCCGAAGGGCACTGTACTGGCCAATGCGTGTGGTGTGGGCGTAGGAGGAGGTGATACTACTAGAGAACCGACACTTAAGTATCAGGTGGCAACCCGCTTTAGTACCAGATTCTAAAGATGGCGACCTTTAATTAGTATCGGGTTGCTCAAGCAGTACTAAAAGGACTCGTTGAGGTTTGAAACCCTACACCACTAGCCCCACGCTTGAACTTTTCTTACCATCTTACCTATATATACACAACACATGTGAATTAGAATATACGATATTCTTCTTTTTTGAATTAACCAATGGAGGATCCCAACAGTACTAAAAGGCCTTAAGAGGCTTCTAAATTTGGACCCGGTAGCATTAGTACCGGGTCTAGCTCTGTCCAATGCTACTGTTAGATCTTCGGTCAGTCTCAATGAGAGTTTCATGAGCATTTAATAGACTTTCATGTCAGCATTTTTGATGATGTGACAGTGTATTAATGAAGATAGATGTGAAATGAGTTTCATGGTGATGAAACTCTCTCTACACAGTTACCTAGACAACTTGTGTCTTGCATGTAGCCTAGGGAACAAAAAGAGATGAAACTTTGTATTGAGAGGGGGTGCTTCATCATAGTTTCAAACATCTTTTAGATGATGTGTCACTCTAGATACTTGTATCCATAAAACTTCCACTGAGACTGGCCTTAGGATGGAAATGTCATTTTTCTAGTAGTGTGAGGCATTGGATCAACGAGGAGGCCATTAAGGAGTTTTGGCAGCCCATCTTTTCCGCTGGTGGCAATCCAAATTTGAGGAGAGGAAGATAGCAGGAAAGCCTGCCTTTCAGCTAATCTCCCTCCCGTCTAAATATAAGTTAGGCCTCATTCGCTTCCACACGATTCATTCCCGGCCCAGAACGATAGTTGTAGTAGAAAATTGATGATAGTTATAACAAGAGACCGGGATTTATTCCGGACCGAGAACCAATTTACTTATGATAGAGACAACAAGAGACCGGGAATCAATCCCCTAGTCAAGAGGCGGAGAACCAATCCGGGTCTTTTATTGTGTCTATCATGAATAAATTAGTTCCTGACCCAGAATAATTTCCGGTCTCTTTTTATAACTATCATGAATGTTCTACTACAACTATCGTTCCCGACCGGGAATGAATCCGGTGGAACCGAATGAGGCCTTAAAGGAAATGATTGCTAACAAATTGATGTAACATCTTTAGCACTTGAAAGTGTCCGATTTCCATGAAAAAAATTATAAAAACAAAGTCATAATACGCTGGGCACTGA
Source organism: Urochloa ruziziensis (assembly GCA_015476505.1). Classification (NCBI taxonomy): domain Eukaryota; kingdom Viridiplantae; phylum Streptophyta; class Magnoliopsida; order Poales; family Poaceae; genus Urochloa; species Urochloa ruziziensis. The sequence goes on along the minus strand of CM027121.1, from coordinate 58,195,361 downwards.
ATGAATTTAATTTCTTATGAGCTCTATTAATTATACCAAGACCATGATCCAATATAATTCGATTCATACATAGAATTCAAGGTTTCTGTTTCTTTTCTGACAATGAGGAACAAAACCTGCCTGTTGTGACTAACCTTAACACTATAGTATATCATGTCTAATTTAGCAAGCATATGTGTTCTGTTGTTAACTGAACTTTGTGTTCCTCTTTTCGTGGAATTTGTAGGAGGTCAGACAGGAGTTGGTACATACTTTACCAGCTGCACAATAGAAAAACAGAGGAGGTTACTATCGAATGCACATGTAAGCCCTTGGTAAACACAATTTCTTGAAACCTATTCACGCATTTGTAAGCACATGGTTACAAAATTGCTTCTGTCTCAAATTTTCATTTGAAACTGCAGAGAAACTGGCCTTATGCTTCCAGCTTCCTGCTTCCTGCTAATCATTTCATCTTAACTATCTGTTTTATGAGTTAGATAGACATTCAAGTATGGCGAATTGAACCTAACTCAATCAGTTGGTAAGATTCCTTGTAGTGGAACTTACCTATTAGGGTTCGAGGGCTCGGCACTGGTGCTCATATTTTTTTAGATTTATTCTATAATTTACTTGGCGCTATTCTTTCAATGATAGCAACATATCCGTCGATAGCGAGGCATGACTTCATCAATCTCAAGGATCTGCCGGCTCAATCTCTCGGAGGTGCTCATAGGGATATAATTGAATGCGTGTGTGCGTTTGTGTCTATATTTCCCAAAAAAAAAAGATATGCTGGCTTGTAGGATGAGAGCTCACACAAAATTTGGCCATTTGGTTAATTTCCTTTGTATGCAATGTTGAAAGATCACTTTACCTTTTTATCAACACTACTACACAATCCACTTTCACAAACCCCTCATCACAGCCGGTTTTGGTAAAACCGGCTATGATAGAGTATCACAGCCGGTTTTTAGGTTGAACAGGACAAGTAAACGTTGCAACCGGCTGTGATGGCCTCATCATAAATAATTTTTTTAAAAAACCGGCTGTGATAGTCAGCCGATACATCACAACCGATTTTTTTTAAAAAAAAAACCGTTTCTGAGTTAGAAGCTTGGACTCGAAATTTTCATCAACCAGAGTTTACTTAAACCGTCCGTCAACGCCCCCCCCTCTCCCCCCCCCCCCTGCTCAACCTTATCCCCATCCCTGCCCTCCCTCCCTCCCCAGCGCCCCCACCTTGTCCACCTTCTTTGACTCTCCCCCTCCTTGATCTCTTCTCCGTCTCTCCCTCCTCGATCTCTTCTCCGACTCTCCCTTGATTCCCGCCGCCCTCGTCCTACTCCACTCTCCGCCGCCCTCGCCTGTCGCCGCTCCTCTCCTCCCCCCCTTCGCTCGCCCCTCACCAGCTCGTGAGGAGCGGCGGCGGGGCGAGAAGTGACGGCAGCGGCACACAGCGGCGTGGTCCGCGACGGCTGTTTCGAGCAGCTGCAGCAACGGGATCCGGCTCTAGTGGCGGCAAAGGCCGGCAGGGGCGCCGCGGCTGGATCCGGCTCCGGCGGGGATGGGTGGCGGCGACAGCTCTCTGAGATGCTCTCTCTCTCTCTCTCTCTCTCTCTCTCTCTCTCTCTCCCCGACAGCGGCGCGGCTGGATCCGGTAGGGACGAGCGGCGGCAGTGGCCGGTGCAGCTACAGGATGCGGCGCGGCGGCGGGATGCGGCGCGGCGGCCTCTCCTGGTATATATGCCGCCACCCCTCCGTCCCTCTCTCACCTCTCTATCTCTCTTTGAGCGGGATGCGCCAACGGTCCGGCGAGACGAACTGGGCGCGGGGATGGCCGGAGGGGACGTGGTCGCCGGTGGCTAAGATTTTTATTTATTTTTTGTTTTTTCATGGACATCGCAGCTGGTTGTTGTTGGCTGAAACCGGTTGTGATGACCCCCTCCATCGTAGCCGGTTTTCTAAAACCGGATGTGATGGCCCTCCCCAACCGGTTGTGAAGGGGGTTCGTGGAGTAGTGTAACTAGCTTAGCTCCTTTTAGTTTGATCCAATAGTTTTTCATGTGAGCTCAATTTTCTGAGTTGAATGTAACAACTGTTGTGTGTTTGGTATTGGAATATCTATCTTCTCAGTAACGCTAGTACATATATCAGTCGCACCACTGCATTTATTTTCTGTACCATATTTGCATGTAACATTATTATTTGAAGAAACAGCTTCTAGTTAGTACATCAATCAATAAAGCTTGTGATGAATTGAATGCTTAGTGGATATAGATCATTTTCTGTATCTATTAGTTGATGAGATATCAATATATTTTTGTACGTCGTACACAATTCCTTAGTCGCTGGCAGTCAAGGAAAAACGTCTTTAGCTTGGCGTTGAGGTCCGCCAAGGAAACAACTATTTTAGCTTGCTGGTGGAGGGCCGCCAAGTAAAAAACTTTCCTTGGCTAAGGAATTTTTAGCTGTTAGAACATTTTCTTGGCATATTAAAATTTTTACGATTATCCTTATTTTCTTAAGTACCAAACCACCTAGGAAGCAATATCCTTGGCAGCTGGTGGCCAAGGATGTTTTATTTTTGGCAGTTTTTGACCCCTTTTGTTTGTTGCTTTTGGCCAAACTTGTCATTTCTATTATGTCATTCCGGATTTCCCACTGGAGTGGAACGTAATAGGATGTTGATACATGTTAAGCTCAGGCTTATTTGCTGGTGTATAATCGGGTCTAAATAATCTCGTGGGTTCATGTATTTGGGTTTTATTATGTTCCCACACCTATGCCCGCAAATTGTCATGAGTCTGAATTTTGTGCCCATTAATAAACCCACGGGTAAAAAAATGATCCACGTCCATACTCTTCAATAATAATAGACTAAAAATCCATTGAATTTGGCGGGTACCGATTGCAATCTTGCGCTGCTCCTCACCTTCAAACTTTTAAGACCTGAATCGTGGGAGCTCGCACCCTGAACTTTTTTAATTACTAGCCGTTAACCCATGCCAATGCACGGGCTAGGTTAACCATATATGTAAATGCATGGTTTAAGTCTGCACTATAACTTAATCTGTAGTAATCCAGTGCTCAAGCCATTTTTTCAATCACGCTAACCACTATTATATTTGTACTGTTAAGAATGTTTATTACAATTTGAGCCTATGACTCCAGTAACCTTGAACCATACATAAAGTAAAACGTTAGAGAAAATTTTGTTCTACAAATTGTTCATTATAAGTAGAGTAATTATTATTGATGTGCACTATATATACTATAACTATTATTTTGTCTAAAAACTTATTAACATGTTTCTAGAGCTTACGATAAATATTGAAATTTTCAAATTAAACTTGCTCAGGTTTTAAAGAGATCTACAATATTAAAATAATTACAAAACCATGTTAATAATAAACACATACTATGACAAGTTCAACATTGCTTCGGAACCCCCACACGGAAACACAGTAGAAGGAAAGGAAAGTTTAATTGTTTTGGTTGTTCAATAATCGAACTGTTGTATTTTTGGTTGAGATGGGAGCCGTGGGTCAACCACCTGGAGATTAAATCAAAGCCGTTCCTTGTAAGACTCAGATATAAAGATAACCCGATTTTTTCGATTAGCATGTTAAATTATAGAGTTTGTAATTAGTATAGATATAGATAGATAGATTAATTAATGGAATATTACAAAGATTTACAGGAAGGTGACGCAAGCAAACATATTGTTAATTAACGTCCATTATATTTCAGCTACTAATCTTTTGAGTTAATACGCAAATGAAAATTGTGACTTGAAGTAGATAGGAATGAAATATGATTGAAAGGACGACTTTAACGTCAGGTAGTATATGCATGCTTACTTACATATTCTCTTAAGCTTTTCCTTGAGGTAAGTTAGGTGTTCGCTCTTGGTTACTCGGAAGAACTGGTCGGCAAACTCGTCCTGGGGTACAATGGCGCCCGACGGGTTCGCCGTGCCGATTGCGAGCACGGTGGCAGGGCCTTCCCCATGCTCCATGCTGCGGCTCTCATGCATTCGGGCCTTAGCTCTCGTCATAACCTATGGGAGAGTGTTCTTCACTTGAACTAATGTAGCTAGCCGGCCGGATGAGATGGAGTTCTGTAGGCTCTGGCTTAATTTATACTGGATTTTAGGGAATTGATTCTGCATGGTACGGTTGTAATTAACTGCATACAGTTGGGGAGACCGTAAAGCTGCGCGCTTGTGGGTTATGTTGAAAAATTGGTGTGCGTCCTCATATTAAGAAAAAATAGTTGAGTTCTTACAATGATTCTAACTTAAGCTACTACTCACCATACAAACTACCCAAGTGGAATACCTGCTATTAGTACGGATCAGTATAAAAGTCAAAGAATGGAAGTCTGACTTTTAAGTAAAAAAATACTTTATTACGGGTTGGTAAAGACACTTTACGGTTGGTGGGTTGGTGATACCAACCGGTACCAAAGGTGCCGTCACACGCAGCTAGGCGCATGACCCATTTAGGACATGCCCAACGCAGGCAGGAGTTTATGGTAACCCTAGCACAAAAAGTAAATTCCATGTAGACCCGTGTCTTATGGAAACCAAATAAAGTCGTTGCAATGCAAGACAACCAATATACTTGTAGCTGTCAAACTTTGTGATACATGTATATGTATCGCCCAGTTTGTTTTGCTGGGCTGGGCTGGAAAGTGTAAGGGGAGAATAATCTGTTGGGTTGATTCAATAGTATTCTGTGAGGAGAAAAATTTGCTGGACTGGGATGCTAAGCCAAGTGAACAGGGCGATAGTTTCCTATAAAATTGTATATATGTGTTAGTAGTTTAACATCTTTTCAGCATGCATGAGAACCATACATGAGTAGTGTACATTGTCATCAGTAAAGGAATAGGTATAGCAGTGCAGCATAAAGGAAATATCATTAAGTCAATGAAAATTGAAAGGAAAAGAAAAGGTAAAACTACATTAGTATTTGTTGATTTGGGACACACAACCCGGGACTAAAAGAAACTATACGAAAACTAGGATTAAGGCTAGTCTCAGTGCACAATTTTGTTGTACATTTGCCAAGATGGAGAGAGGATAAAGGAGAAAGGGAAGAGACAAGAAAGAAATGGAAGAAGTGATAAAGGAGAGGGATGGGTGGACGGGAGTGGTGGACAGAAGCGATATGGCAAGGAGTGGAGAGATAGTGCGCATAGGACCCACATCAACCTTTTCAAGCTGATCTAGTTCTCTTGTGATTTGCAGGGTCGGCTGGTTGGATGTGCCGCGCTAGCAAATGGCGTCAATTTTCAAGCGCGAGTGGCGCCGTGACCCGCTCGTAAAAATGCCTATTTTTAGAGGCGGCTCCCTAGACTACCCGCTCCTGCAAATGAAAGTCATTTTTTTTGGCACGGGTGGCCCCATGACCAGCCCTTGGAAGTCGTTCTGTAACGGCGGGTCTTAGGTACAGTATCAGCTTCCTATTTATAAGAGTGGGTCATCTTTTTACCTGCCCCTGGAAAAAGGATCTGATGGTGAGCTGATCGACGAGCTGCTGGGCAGCGCGGTGTCGGCGGCGCTGCTGGCCGAGGAGGGCAGGGCCTGGTCGACGGCGCCGGCGAGCAGCGATGGCAGTCTTTTCTATTTTTTTCTTTTCTTATATTTTTTAAATTCATTTGTAGGTGCTGAAAATCCTTTGTGTGGGCGAATTAGTAGCTCGCCCCTCTAAATGGCTATTTTTAGCAGCCAAAAGTAAGTGTGGGTGTCCGACCCGCTCCTAAAAATGCCCGTTAACCCGTCCCTACAAACGTTTTCTGCCGTAGTAGTGTTTTCTACAATTTAGGAAACCAACTAACATATATACAAAATTACATATTACATGGTACACTAATTTGTTGAGGTATCGTGTATCCTAGTTCCGGGGCATGTAGCCGTTGAAATATAATTTATTATATTGTAGCCGCTCACCTGAACAATCATGCTGCTGTGTCCCGATGTTAGGCCAGTCTCAGTGGAGAGTGTCATCGCAAGGTTGTCAGTGGAAACTTTGAGAACTATGCCGAGGGAGTGTCATCACGATGACATCTTCTCTCATCCCATGACACTCACCTCATAAATAGTGTTGACGTAAATTTTGGTCAACACACCGAATTGCACTAGTTCACGCGCAGAAACAATCACCTCGCAACGATCTCGCCAAGGACGGTTCGACCGGCCTGCAAAGGCGGTCTGACCGGTCTTGGCTGAGAAGTGCGAAAAAGCCTAGGAACGCCGGCTCGGGAGGGACCCCGACGGAGCTAGCGCACGTAGGGTTGTTCTGAGATCGGCAGGCCACTCAGAACGCCTTCAACCGCCGTAGAGACGAAGGAAGAACAGCACGAGATTGGAAAAGCTAGGGTTTAAGAGATAAAAGTAAAAGATAAATGTTCGATTGGTTGTGTTAGGACTCAATCGGCCACGACCCTTTATATTTATAGGGTGGAGAGGTCTTGCCCCGGAAGAAAAATCTCGGGAGGATTTGTAATCAACATGAATTCTTAAAACTACTCGGACTCGGCATAGGACCGGTCGAACCGCCCCTGGATAGCGGTTCGACCGCCCTTGCCTTGTCGAGCCGGCTACAGGGTCATACCGGTCTAACCGCCTTTGAATAAAGGTTTGACCGGTCTTGCCCAGCCAGACTCGACAAGTGCCAATTTTGACCGTCAACATATGCCCCCCTGTTTTCTAATGAAGCTTGCGTAATAGAAAACATATTTTAAACAGAAAAAAGACTAAGGGCGACGAAAACCATAAGCATCGTCGGCCATTTGCACTAAGGACGATATCAACTATACTGGCCTCCTCACCTTCAAGCTTCTTGCCATACACTAGGATAATATGTCTTCAAGTATCTTCCATTAAGCGCCCTTGGTAACATATACCCCTGCATCGTCTCAACCATATAAGAATTTCCCGAGCATACCTTTGTAACTTTATATGGTCCTTCCCAACTTGGAGACCATTTGCCAAACTTATTGCTCTTCGTTCCTATAGGTAGAATTGTTTTCCACACCATGTCACCGACTTGAAAAGATTTGCTCTTTACCTTCTTATTATAAGCCCTAGCAACTCGAATCTTGTCCTTCTCTATTTCTCTCAATGCTTCTAATCGCTTATCGGTCACTTCATCAATATTGTCCATCATCAAACTATGATAATCAACAGCATTAAGATCATTTTGTTTTGCCAACCGATATGCTCCAAGATTTACTTCAACCGGCAAAACAGCTTCTTGACCATAGACAAGCTCAAAAGGAGTGACCTTAGTAACACCATGTCTAGATATACGATGAGCCCATAAAGCTTCAGACAAAACTTCATGCCATCTTTTAGGATTATCTTCCATCTTCTTCTTGATGAGTTTAATCAATATTTTGTTGCTAGACTCGGCTTGACCATTAGCTTGAGCATAATATGGAGATGAATTGAGCAATTTAATACCATAAGATTCAACAAATTCACGCACCTCTTTAGATACGAACGAAGTTCCTTGATTCGTGGTCAAAGTTTGAGGAATCCCAAATCTATGTATAATATGCTCCGTAATAAACTCAATTACCTCCCGATGTGTCATATTTTTGAGAGGAATAGCTTCGGACCATTTAGTGAAATAATCAGTGGCCACCAATACAAAACAATGTCCTTTCGATGATGAAGGATGAATCTTCCCGACAAAATCCAACGGCCATCCTCGAAACGGCCATGGTTTAATAATAGGATGCATTAACGCAGCTGGAACCATCTGAATATCACCAAATCTTTGACACTCTTCACACCCTTTGTAGTATTTATAACAATCGGCTATCATGCTAGGCCAATAAAAACAAGCCCGCCTAAGAAGCCACTTCATCTTAGGAGCCGACTGATGAGTACCACAAATGCCTTCATGTACTTCCGCCATAGCCAATCTAGCTTGATCAGAATTTAGACATTTCAACAATAAATCTTCAGCCGTCCGACGATATAACTCACCATCAACCAAAATAAACTTAAATGTCCATCGTCGGACTTTCCTGTCAACAACACGTCCAGGATTCTGCAAATAATCAATAAGAGGTTTTCTCCAATCATCTACCTCCTTTTCTCCTTTATCAGAATTAATTTCAACCGAAATAGATTCATCAGCAGATATAGCGGTCAGACCGCTTCCAGGAGCGGTTAGACCGGCCAGGGCGGTTGGACCGGTCCCCAAGAGCGGTGTGACCGGTTCTGCCACAGTGTAACACCCGTCTCTGGAATACGTCGGCTTTCGTTCATGAAAATTTCTTTTCTGAACATTATAACCAGACGCTTGCTGAGCCAGAGCATTAGCACTAGGATTTTCTTCACGTGGTACATGATGTATAGTAAATTCATCAAAGAAAGATATAATGTCTAAGCATTTATCAAGGTACATATTCAAATGACCACTTAAACATTGACATACCTTAGATACTTGCTGTACCACCAGTAAAGAATCACCATAAGCTTCAACATGTTTTACCCCCATCTCACACAAAATTTCTAATCCGAACAATAAAGCTTCATATTCTGTTTGGTTATTTGTGCAATCATGTTCTAGTCGGCTAAGAGCTTCAAAACAGCACCATTTGGTGATATGAGAATAACACCAACACCACATCCACTTTTGCAAACCGACCCATCAAAATGTAACTTCCAGGGAGTAAAAGTAATATAACCGACATCTAAATCAACATCATTATCAATACTATGTTCCACAATAAAGTCGGCTACAACTTGCCCTTTCATAGATTTTAAAGGCTCACAAATTAAATCATACTCAATGAGAGCATAAGCCCATTTGCCGACTCTACCGCTTAGAATTGGTCTATGCAACATATATTTAACTATGTCGGTTTGACAAGCTACTATGCAAGTACTTGGTAATAAATAATGCATCAATTTAGTGCAAGCATAGTACAAGGATAAACATAACTTTTCAATAAAAATATACCTTGTCTCAGCGTCCAATAATCTCCTACTCACATAAGAAATAATATGCTCCTTGCCTTCGGTTTCTTGAATTAAAACAACACCAATAACATGATCTTCAGCAGCCACATATAATTTGAATGGAACTCCCTTTTTGGGCGCCCGGAGTACCGGCGGTGAAGACAAATAAAATTTAATCTTTTCAAATGCTTCTTGCTGTTTTGCCCCCAAGTGAATTCATCATCATTCTTTAACCGAATAATAGGAGTAAAAGCATTCACCTTCCCAGACAAGTTGCAAATAAACCTTCTTAAATAATTAACTTTGCCCAAGAACTTTTGCAAATCCATTTTACATGTAGGAGCCTTTATCTTTCTAATTGATTATACTCTTTTAGGATCTATCTCTATACCTTTCTCATGAACAATGAAACCTAAAAACTTCCCAGCCGACACACCAAAAGCACATTTAAGTGGATTCATCTTCAAACCATATCGACGCATTCTTTCAAATGCAAGTCTTAAATCGGCTAAATGTGAGTGTAGACCGGCCGATTTAACCACAATATCATCAATATAGACTTCAAGTATTATGCCAAGCAAACCATGAAAAATTAAATTCATAGCTCTTTGATAAGTTGCGCCGGCATTCTTTAAACCGAAAGTCATGACCACCCATTCAAATAAACCCAGAAAGCCAGGACATATGAAAGCAGTTTTAGATATATCTTCTTCAGCCATAAAGATTTGATTATAACCAGCATTACCATCAAGAAAACTAAGAACTTTATGATTGGAAGCATTATTAATAAGTGTGTCGGCTATAGGCATAGGATATTCATCTTTAGGAGAAGCTCTATTAAGGTTTCTAAAATCAATGTAAACTCTGAGTTTACCTGAACCTTTCTTCTTCACTGGCACAATGTTAGAGATCCAATCAGCATATCGACAAGGCCTAATAAATCCTGCTTCCAACAACCGATTGATTTCGGCTTTTATACGATCCTACATAAGAGGATTAAAACGTCTAGCAGGTTGTTTATAAGCCTTAAAACCAGGTTTTATAGGAAGCCGGTGTTCAACTAACTCGCGACTCAAACCAGGCATTTCAGTATAATTCCATGCAAAGCAATCAACATACTCTCTTAATAAATCTATTAGCTCAATTTTGAATTTAGGATCTAAATTCTTATTTACATACGTCGGTCTTGGTACATAACCATCACCAATATCTACCTCCTCTAAAGGATCAACCGACGTAAAACCTTGTCCCAATTTGCTCAAATCATCAAGAACTTCAATGGCCTCACACATATCATTTGTTTGTGCCCGATATTCCTCAAGCCTTTGTTGTAACCATTCCAGATTTGTATTCATTTAATTACATGATATGATTTAGCCGATTTTCTAACGGCTTTAGAACAGCAGTGATAAAACCATCTCTAGTACAACTAATGAACTCATAATCAGAAAGATCTAAACCAGATAAATATTTAATATGATCATGAGCCCCTATAGTTGAAGAATCAGCTAAAGCAACACAAGCTGATGCATCACCATGCACAACTTCTATCTCGTCTCCTACCCATTGAATTAAAATTTGATGCAAGGTAGAAGGAACACATTGATTTGCGTGTATCCAATCACGGCCCAATATTAGACTGAAATTACCTTGCGTTTCGGCGACGAAGAAAGCTGCAGCCAATGTCTTGCTTCCAATGGTGAGTTCCATAGAGATAACACCTTTAGCACCCATAGGTTCACCTCCTCCCACACTGCTGACAGTCATGTTTGTCTTGATCAACTCATCATCGGAACCTCCCAATTTCTTGAACAAAGAATAGGGCATCAAGTTAACAATCGCCCCTCCATCAACGAGCATCCGGGATATAGGCTTCCCATTGATGTGGCCCTTCATGTACAACGCCTTAAGATGATTTTCATTATCTTTTAGCTTCTGAAATATAGCTTCTCTAGGACCAAAATCAAGATGAGCCAATTCTTCTTTCGGAATAACATAATAATCCAATGACAAATGTATCACATTAATATCAAGATTCATATGATCAGGAGAAGAATCATAATCAACAAGTTGCTCGTCGTCTTTTTCTTCAGAAACCGACGTCAACTTCTCAATAGAAAGATTAGAAGTAATAGAAACAACATTACCAGCGTCGACCTGCTCGGTACATAGCGGTCCAACCGCCCCAGGGACCGGTCCAACCGCTCCTGCCAGCTCCCCTAGCATAACCGGTCTAACCGCCTTCAATAGCGGTTCAACCGCCTCTGCTGGCTGAGAAACAATTTTTGCCTTCCATTCTTTCTTCTGCAAAAACATAGGTCTGTACTTGTTGAAATGTTCATCTCACCTTTTTTCCTCTTCCTGTTCCTTTTGTTGCTCTTTTAATTGCCTCTGACGTAGTCTTTGCAACTTTCTCCTTTGTGTATGTGTCAAACCTGGAGGACACCATTGAGGCAAGAAATTCTTGTTGACAGAATCAACATTATTAGAATCCAGATTAGCAGAAACATTAACATTATTTTCAATAACTACAGGCCTTTTGCCACCGTCTTTAGCATCCACCTTCATGCAACCAATCTGGATTACATCATTGCTCGTGGTTCTCTCTGGATCAACAACTTTTGACACAAATTCTTCTTGCTTCTTGGGTCTATAAACTTGTTTAACAAAAATTGATGATCTCCTTTGCCCATAGCGGTTAGACCGCCCCTGGAAACCGGTCTGACCGCCCTTATGTCGTTGATCCCAACCAGACTGCCTGAAGCTCAGCCGGTCATGCGTAGGTTGTGAAATTCTGTCATGTACAGGCTTCTTAGGTTCCTCCCAAACTTTCTTAAAACCTTGCTGATTCATGGGGTAAAAAGGCATCCACATAACTCCATTGTAGTCCATTGTCGGTTGCGGCAAACCAGACATTGGATTATTCCATAGCATATTAGGAGCTTGTTTTGACGTTCCTGGAGCATGAACCTCACTCCTTAATCTGGTAGCAGGTCTTGATGGTGAATTTAATCTGTTTTGCATTGGAGACCTACTCCTTTGTTTTAACGGCCGACCACTCGTGACGGCCTTTTGACTGGAGTACTTGGCGAAAAGTTGATCAAAAGTAGGTCCTTTCTTCTCAACTTTCCTCTGATTTTTCTCCAGATTAAGTTTCCATGTATCCACCTCTGGCTGCTTTGGTTTTAACATACGTGGACGTCCTCTGGTAGGACCGGTCGAACCGCCCTTGGAACCCGGTTCAACCGCCCCTGACCGTGCAGCAATAACTTCAGCAGGACCGGTCTGACCGCCCCTCGAACCCGGTTGCACCGCCCCTTCCTGTGCAGGATTGGACGATTTCTGTTTAGTTGATGATTCTTGCCCCCCGGGTGCTGAAGTCTTGACAGTGATCTTAAATGAATCCCTACCATCAGGTGTCTTGTCATGTACCACTTCCCTGATCACCTCTTTGCCTTTCAAATTTTGAGGATTCTCTTCACCTATCACCACGTTTTTCCCTTTGGTTGAGTCGGCTTGATGCGGCCGGACCAACACTTTAGGCTGCTGCAGATCCATGGTGTTAACAGGGAAAGGTGACTTGTCAACTTGCATCTCATGTAGAGCCAGCCGTCCTTCATTAATGGCCAACTGAACCTGCCGACGGAAAACATTGCAATCATTAGTAGCATGTGTAAAAGAATTATGAAACTTACAATATGCACGTTTTCTCATCTCTTCCATTGGTGGCATGGTATGTGAAATCTTGATGTTTCCTATCTTAAGTAACTCATCAAATATACGATCACATTTGGGAACATCAAAAGTAAATTTAACTTCTTCTTGCCGACCTTTGTGAGCCGGCTTAAGAGATGAACATGAATAAGTTTTAGATTTAGAAGGCCACACAAATTCAGCAACATAAACATCATTATCATCATCGGTCGAATCATCAGAATCATAATCAATAGCATGCATATTAGACCGACGTGATTTAAAACTATCTTTCTCCTTAGCCAACTTCATCTCAATGGCCGTTGCTTTAATCAAAACCATAGTAAGGGAATAAAACTCTTGACCATCTATCCTATCTTTAATAGATGATCTCAACCCCTTAGATGCAAGATCAGCAATATCAATCTCAGACAAAGACAAATTAAAATAATGGTTTTTAATTTCTTTAAAACGTTTAAAGTAGTCGGCTACCGACTCTTCTCTCCCTTGCTTAACCGATGTCAAATCTGTCAATTTGCACTCATAGCCCCCACTAAAGAAGTGATCATGAAATTTCTTTTCTAATTGATCCCAGGAATCAATAGAACCAGGAGCTAATGAAGAAAACCAGGCAAAAGCAGTTCCAGTCAAAGATAATGAAAACAAACGAACTCTTAAAGATTTATAAAAACCTGCTTCACCCAACTGAGCAATATACTGACTTATGTGCTCCCAAGTTGTACGACTATCCTCCCCACTAAATTTAACAAAATCAGGGACGCGCCAACCTTGAGGATAGGGAACATTATCAAACTCGGTTTTATAAGGTTTTTGATATAACCTAGTAGTACCCATATCAATTCCGAGCTTGTTTTTCATAATACCGGCCAACTCTTCTTTAATCCTAGCAAATTCACTATCAAAAGTTGACCGATACTGCATGGTAGATAAAGCATTCATAGTATTCACATGAGACGAACCAGGATTTTGCATATGATGTAAATCATCAAACACATCATTGGGCACACCATAAGAAGAAGTTCTAGTTTTTGACAAGGGTGGTGATGTGTGTGCTATTGTAGTATATGCATGATTCACATTGCTAACAGGTTTTTTATTAGGAATAACAGCAAGAGGTGTTGGTTGTTCAGGGGTAAGCGCAAGCTGCCTAGCCTGACTAACAGGGGCGGTCGAACCGGCTGCAAAGGGCGGTTGGACCGGTCCTCCTGAGGTCGGCTTAAAAACGCTTTTTGGTGGAATCATTTGTCCTGAATAAAAGTTAGCCGGCATGCCATATATAGTTTCTGCAGTGGCACTTGGCACACCCGACAAACTAGTCTCATGTAAATCAGATTGAGGGATAGTAGTACCATTATCTAAAGAAACATTAACACTTTTACCCTTCTCCATAGCAGTAAAACGGTTTTGAATGACATCAAACATCTCTTGCTGACTTTGAAGCATGTTTTCAATTCTCAGATTAACAGCAGTTAAATCAGAAGAAGGTTCACTTACAGTGTTAAGTACCTCAACCTTATTGTTACTTATCTTGATCGAAGGCATCTTGAATTCTCCCTCTCTTGAGATCTTGTCATGTCGGTCTTTCTTGATGCCTACAAGGAACAGTTGCTCGATATACTCTTGAAGCGCGGCGTAGTTCCTCTGCTCCTCCTCATTGAGATCCTCAATGGATGCCATCACGATGTTGTTTTGATCAATCTCAGTCCAAGCACCTGGCATACAAAGAATAGATTGGCCGGTTTTAATCTAACCAGACCTTCTAATTTCCCCAGCGGAGTCGCCAAAAATGTGTTGACGCAAATTTTGGTCAACACACCGAATTGCGCTAGTTCACGCGCAGAAACTATCACCTCACAACGACCTCGCCAAGGGCGGTTCGACCGGCCTGCAAAGGCGGTCTGACCGGTCTTGGCTGAGAAGTGCGAAAAAGCCTAGGAACGCCGGCACGGGAGGGACCCCGACGGAGCTAGCGCACGTAGGGTTGTTCTGAGATCGGCAGGCCACTCAGAACGCCTTCAACCGCCGTAGAGACGAAGGAAGAACAACACGAGATTGGAAAAGCTAGGGTTTAAGAGATAAAAGTAAAAGATAAATGTTCGATTGGTTGTGTTAGGACTCAATCGGCCACGACCTTTTATATTTATAGGGTGGGGAGGTCTTGCCTCGGAAGAAAAATCTCGGGAGGATTCGTAATCAACATTAATTCTTAAAACTACTCGGACTCGGCATAGGACCGGTCGAACCGCCCCTGGATAGCGGTTCGACCGCCCTTGCCTTGTCGAGCTGGCTACAGGGTCATACCGGTCTAACCGCCTTTGAATAAACGTTAGACCGGTCTTGCCCAGCCAGACTCGACAAGTGCCAATTTTGACCGTCAACAAATAGCACTTCCATGTCAGCAAATTTGTTGATGTGACATGATATTTAATGCTCATGACACTCCCCATTTAGACTGGCGTTAGATTGCATGGAGGTGAATATAGCCATTTAATTTCTTTGGACAGATAGCAAGTAACGGTCAAACTCAGGGACATAGTGTGAGAGCAATGATGGGTCCTTCTCAGCAGTAAGAGCATGGCTTATAAGCTCGTCCGCTTTGCCAGCGTATTGGGCTCCAGGTCACACCAGCGGCTGAGCTGTGCAGCGGTGGGAGCCAGCATCATTAATGATTTTAATGTTGCAGCAGCGGCGTGGACAAATGAGAAAGGCAGAAGCGCTCATGCGCCCGCTTCCGTCGGCGAGTGGCGAGTCGCTCGCGGCCTTCTCTTTCATCTCTTCTCTCTGCCAGCGGTGTTATTTTCTTATGTGGACTGAGACTCGCCTGCCTACACAACATTGTAATACTTGCTCTAAGTACGGCGTAATCAGGCCCTAGTGTGAAGCCAAAAATAGAGGCCTATATTTCAGATTTTATCATGTAATTAATTTAACATTCTTTGACAACAAATCTATAAAGAGCATTCTTCTAAGTCTGTGCGTATAGTTCAACTCTTCTTTTTCTTCTTGCGCGTTTCATTACCGAAATCATATTTTCTATTACTAGAAGACATGACCCTCCTATTCGATAAATTCTGAACATAGAAAAACTAAATAAAAAACTACTGTTGTCTGATAAAGAATTGAAGAAAAAATTCATCGTTGCCCATAATTTTTCTCATGGCCGAACATTGATCCGGTGATGCCAAGTGAGTAGATTTAAAATTAGGGAAGTACTAGCGCCCGGACATCTGACAGGTGAGAAAAAATCAGAGGCACGTACGTGATGTTGCAACAATTAGTTTTTAATGTTTCCCTCGCTGTCACTACTACAAAAACGATTTGTAGGTGCCCTCCATTTTTTTTCTAGCAACGGCTCAAAAAGTTATCCGCGCCTACAAATAGATCACTGCTACTGTAGCAACTCGTCCGTGCCTAGAAATCCATTTTCAGGCGCTGGTCACCCCATCACCCGTTGCTAAAAATGGCATCCATTTGTAGGCGTGGGTGGTAGGACGACCCGTGCCTGAAAATGGATTTCTAGGCGCGGATGGTGGCCTCATCCGTCCCTGCAAGTCTATTAAACAAACACACTGCCATGTTAGCGATCCGCAACTCTCAAATGGTACTCTCCCATTGGTTGAAGTGTTGAGGCTCGGATCCCTCTCCTATCCCACCAGATAAGGCACCGTAGCCTCTCATTTCTTTCTCACAGTCTTCTCTTTCCTCTTTGTGACACTCAGCAGATAAGGCAGCACAGGCCTAGGCGTGGCGGGGCGCGTAGCGGCCGGCCTGGGCAGGCGGCGCTGTGAGGACGGAGCAGGCGGGGTCGATGCTGCAGCGGAGCACGGGCGGTGCAGGGCCTTCTCCGGCGGCGGCGGCCTCCCTGGCCTGCAACGGCGCAGCGGGCTCCTACGGCTGCCGGCCTTGGATCTTGCTTTGCGGCAGCACTAGGGGGCAGCCCAGCTCCTATCGCGGCGACCGGCGGAGGCACAGCTTCGCGTGCAGCGGAAGGGAGCGCACGACAACCTCATTAGCAAGCATGAATAAGGTAGGTAATTTTCTACTGCTCCCTGCCATAGATCTGGTCTGGTGCATCACAGTTTTGTTCCAGCATTGGATTAATTTCTTTATTACAATAGTCATTTGTTGGATTGTTTTCTCTAAATTGATATGATATGCAATTGTTTGGCACAGATGCGTTGTAGCAGCATAGATCTGCGGGCGAGCTCCTGACACGTGAAGCTCCAGGCAGCACGAGGCTTGGCCCTGCAGCACGGCCGGTCAATGGCTAGTTCCCCGGGTGATGGCCATCGAGAACGCGGCGTGCACTGCTGATACGGAGCAGTGACGGGAAACCTGACGGCGGCGGCGACGCCGTCATTTTTTTTAATTGTCAAAATCAATCTGCAGGGGCGGGCGATGGGTGGCCCGCCCCTGGAAATGGCATTTCTAGCACCGCACGCAGGCCCGGTGCTGCTAATGGCCTATTTCTAGCGGCAAAAAGCAGCAACGGGCCTAACGCCGGTGCCTAGAAACCATTAGGCGCCCGCACCTACAAACGTTTTGTGGCGTAGTGTGTTTTTGATGTTGCAGCATTCTGTTTTGAAGATGTTTCATGAAACAACGCTCTCCATTGCATCCAAACGTCTCGCTATGTTTCAGTAGGACCTTTTCAATGTCGCAGTTCCATGATAGTGATGTTGCAATAGCTTCGTTTCGATGTTGTACGAAATCGAACGGTGTTGTGGCCGAAATTTTCACTCCCCACGTCCGGATGTTTCGTGTTTCATTACATGGATTCTGATATTGCAAACATGTATTTTCGATGTTGCGAATATGTATTTCCGAAGTTGCAACGGACCGTCCGATAGAATTTTTCCATTGGACGTCTTGCCTACAGCATTACCGTTAAAATCAAGACTGGATCTTCAACCCAACCCTTCTGATCAGGATTGGCATACAAAATGGCAAAAACAATGAAGTTTAGTTTTACTTTTACAAATTGAATTTTGCTACAAATAAAATCATGGGTGCATTTAGCATTTACGCATATACCTGCACTGCACGCGTTGCCGACAATCGGCTCATTATCAGCAGACCGTACTAGGTAGTTAGTAATGGTCAAGATCAAATCGCAATATGTACCAATCAGGGAGAGGAATAAGGCGACAAGCTCATCAAGGATGGCTCGTAGAGTCGTAGGACCATCATATCGAGTCGTCATTTTGGAGGTGAATCCATTTAATTTCTTTGGACAGATAGCAAGTAACGGTCAAAATCAGGGATATAAAATGGCAAAAACAATGCAGTTTAGTTTTACTTTTGCAAATTGAAGTTTGCTGCAAATAAATCATGGATGCATTTGTCATGGATACTTTTGTTCCTATGATAGATGCAACACGTTCCAAGTGTATTTGAACGATGTTTACGGAATGAGAAACGTGTTCCAAATAATTGGAGTTGATGTCACTAGAATGAAAAGAATTAACACATGTTCATAATCAAATTCTAGCTAGATGACAGTGTATTTGGTTACTGAATTACTAGAATAAAACGTCTTTAGACGCTTGGGAATTAAGTTTTAATTTGTTGGACCTCAAGTTGTTGTAATAATATTCTTTATGTCTTTTCTGTTATTTATGTTCCAACTACAGCAGATCACGTTGCACCAATTTTTGGAACAATGTTCTTAGTTGTTCCTGTTCCACATTTCTGTACAAAGTTCTCGGAACGTGGAACATGACCATGTTACATGTTCCACACTGCTATCTAAGCAGACCATACTAGATAGTTGGTAATGGTCAAGATCAAATCGCAATATGTACCAATCATGGAGAGGAATAAGGCGACAAGCTCATCAAAGATGGCTCATATGGCCATCACATCGAGTTGTCATTTTGGATATTGTCCATAGAGCGAAAAATTATGGGATTTAGTGAATTTAGCATATAGAGAGGTATTGGGCAGGTAACGATCCACCCAAGAAACCTTATCAGTTGAGCTAAACTACTGCACAAATCATTATCCTAAGCGATGCAAAATCCTAATCCGCGCAGGCACCGAAGCCACTTCCCTTTTTCTGATGCCAATAAAGGGGTTGTTGGCGGCTGTTAAGTACCAAAATAAACGCCAACATTCTCTAATAAAGTAAAGGATTTGCAATGCTAACACACATATTTCCCTTCGAATAATGTAGTTCCACATGTCTCTGGATAATATTTGGTTGTAGGTGATTTGCTGCAAAAAATAATGGAAATTGAAGGAGAATCCACCTCATGGATCCAAGTGACAACTTCTCAATGAATCAGACGCCGCCACGTGTGCATCACATGGATTGAACCTCTTCAACTCAGTGTGTGCACGTGCAGACAACACTTGGTGCAGACAACACTTGGGACCCACATGTCAGCCACCTTGAAGAAGCACAATCCGAGGGAGGCCGTGGAGGGGTCGGCCGAACCATTGGATCGGCCGAAGCGCCTCTAGCCCCACTCATGTGCTGCTTCCACGTCTTAGCTCTTGGTGCTCTCCCAAGGTCGGTTCTGAGGTGCTACAGGGGATATTCGCTCGAGATGTTGCTGCCTGAAGCCTATAAATATCAGGGAGGGGGCTCCAAATGAAGACACACAACTCTTGGGCAATTCACTCTCTTCCATAGGCTCTAGGCTTAGTGGAGTAGGCTAGAGTAGCTCTATTCAGGTACTAGGTCTCCTTTGAGTTTGGGTAAGACTATTGTATCTCTTAGTTCTAGGATGACTTTGATCTACTTTGATTATTTATCTTTTCCATACAATGTTTGTCTTGGTCATGATATGATTGAACTGTGTTCATGTTCTTGCTACCATGATATGCTTGGCTTATATGCTAGATTAGTCTTATACCCTTGCATAGATAGTAAAGTTATGGGTACCCTCTCTCGTAGTAGACTTTGCTCTAGTTCAATTAGAATAAGGTTGCATGTCGTGCATGATCTTCATGATCAAAGCCACGATATTGGTTCACCGGCTATTCTTATAATAGCGGCATCGATCCAATTCTCAATAGTCCAGAACGGTCGATGTGTTGTGAACAATGCGAGCATGGAGCTCAGGTTGGAGTCAACAGTTGATTATGAGTGTTTCCCTCGGTTTGGCCGGGGTAGGCCGCGGGTGGTGACAGCCTCGTTGGACCCTCTGAACTCCCCCACGTTTTGGTTCCCTATAGGAGTTCTAAAATGAGTAACAACCTGGCTATGCTTAAGCAACGAGGGAGGTTATCTCCCCTTAACTGGGTGTGTTGGTCTATTTCATGATGATGTATAACCTGTATCTCTAATCTGACCTGTGCATGTATGTGAAGTGTTTAGAACCTAGATGCTAACTCTTAGTCCTTTCCTTAGTCTAGATGTCCTTGAGATGAACCCCAGTGTGTGTCACACTACCCATATCATATTATTATTCTTACCCCTGTCCTTTGTATACGATTCTATCCATGCTATTGTTATATTCATGATGGCAACAATATTCCTTAACCAATCCTGCCTTCCTTTGGGAAATACGATACCCTTGGGAATACTCATGGGTGAAATGCTACAATGGTATATCCATGCGCTTACGGATCCATTCGCAAATGTTAGATTACCACTTGGTATTTCTAACGGTACTACTAGGCAACTAGTAGTGACATTAATAAGTGTCAATAGGGGTCATCCTAAGCGGTTAATTAACCACTTCCAATGACTTCTTAGACGTGTCGGTGTGGTTCGCACCGCTTAGAATAACTTCTTATTCGAATCAGTTTGTTTAGCGCTGGAGCGTTTGACTACACATACTAATCGGTTCGTTTAGCGCCACGTAGTTTTATTAACCTATTGCTATCGGATTAACTAATGCCGGTTAGAATGATGGCACGCACGTTTTAGAAAGATAATGTGATCGTTTCAGTCAATTGATCTCGAATGAATACTAGCTAGTTATATATGAATCGTTATCAATGAATTGCACACACAACAGATTCATATTCAACAGAATGTGAACGTGTACGTGCTAGACGTTCACAACAAACACAGAATCTAGCTAGGTACCCATTAAAGATCAATATAATTCAGTTCATCACTTAACAGTTCATAACTAGAGCGAGACTTCATCAGGAGTTCACTATGTAGCACTTTGACTTCATCACTAGAGAATCTAATTTACATATACATAGTAATGTAGATATAATACAAATTAATCACAAATTGAACAGACAATTCATCTCACATAACTAGCTAGTGGTAAGCATAATTAAGGAACGATAGTGCCTAGCTAAACAGACCAAAATGGTCAATTCGTTCATAACGACAAAAGAATGTAATCCCACGGCGCTTACATCTCTAGTTTACACCACTATTACAGTGGTGGAGATTATCCCGGCGCCACCGTCACCTCTACCATCCCAACGGAAGTCATGGTCGAAGGGGAGGTAGTGGCACCTGGTGGAGAAGTCGCGAACCAGATCCATGACAGCACGGGCCATATCTGTAGCCAAGGCCGCCTTCATGGCTACGAATCTAGCCCATGCCTCCAGCGCGGTTTGCTGCCGCACGACGGAGGCGACCCGATCCGCGGCGACGAGGGCAGCGAACGCCACTGCTTTCCATGACTCCGCCACAGATCCGGTTAAAGCGGCCGCAAATCTGATGGCGGGTGTGGTGAAGGAGCGTAGGAAGGCCCCCCCCCGCGCCGTCGAGGCCACCGCAGCGCGAGCAACAAAGTCAGTGACGCAGCTTACTGTGGCCGCCTGAGCTGCCGTAGTCTTGGCCCTTGCATAAAGGGTGGACGCCATGTGGAGGACGAGAAGGACGCGGCGGAGCTAGGGGCACGGCTGAGCTACACTACAGCAGTGGACACGACGGGCGGAGTGGATAGAGTTTGGTCGCTATCGGAATGGTGCAACTTATTTATACCCGCGCCTCATTCTAAGCGGCATACAATGGACTGCTTAGATTGAGGACTCATTAGAAGCAGCGTACAATGGGTCGCTTAAAGTGATGCCTTATTCTAAGAGTGAAGCTTACACCACTTAGAACAGAAATATAAAGTTAAAAAAATTAAACAGAAAATGAAACAAAGAAGAAAATAGAACTGCCATATTGTTCATTGTCCTCCATACCAACTACGGATCAACAGATCTACAAATCTATGATGGGGAGTGGGGGATGCGGCTGCAGTTCAGGCGGATCTACGTGGTCAAGCCCCTCATTCGTCAGCCGGAGCACCAAGACCCTAGTGAATGACACCTTCTACCCCCTCCATTTCCAGCTACGGCCAGGTTCCATGTCTCCTGCTTCAGGAAGCCGCACGTAGAAGGTGTGGTTGAAGAAGTCGTCCGCCATTGCTATCCTGGAGCATTAATGGCCGAGTACATGCTTGATGATGAAGCTGGTGGCGATGAATGGATTGGCTTGTCGTTGGCAACGACGTCGTCCTAGTCAAGGCGAAACGTAGGCGACGAGGACGCGAATCTGATATCAGGGGATGACCTGAAGTTGATCCATCACTCGTTGCGAGACCATCTCGCGGCGAATTGGAGGTGGCCTTGGCCACAATCCAGGAAAGCACCACCGTGTCTGCACCTCCATGGCCATGCGCACATCCATGACCCTCTTGTGGTTTCCTTGCAAATAAAATGGACAAAAAAAAGGGGAACAAAGGAAGGGAATGAATGAAGAAGCAGAGTACAAACAAATAGAGCCACACATATCGACTTCTTTGCAAGATGAAGCGACTTGAGGATACATATGTGCAAGATGAAGCGGTTGGAGGACACGTGTGCCTGGTGTGATTATTCTAAGCGGCTGACAGCACGCCGCTTAGAATGAGTCCATAAAAATTCTAAAAAAAAGAAAAAACATGATATATCTAATTCTTTATTGATCAAAGATGGCTCATTACATAAGGATTGTTACAAAGTTCTAAAAGAAAAGGTACAATGCTGATTTTGTTCATCGTTGCTGATCAAACAATGATTTTGTTTATCGTTGCAGGATATGATAAATTGCCCCTAAGGGGAATTGCAAGATGGCAATCAAAGACAGCAAAACTCCTCCATCTTGGCTGCCGACAGTTTCCTCTCCTTGATCGATTTGCTCTCGGGATAGCAAGGGTGATGCATATATGAATAAGCTAGGTCATCATGAGAATTTCCTTAGCGATTGTACCACCGTGCTACTCGAAAGGCAAACTGAAGAAGGGGTAGAAACCCAACCCTATCACGAGAATTCTCTTAACGATTAGAAAAGGAAGGATTGTGTGGCTATGGAGTCAAGAAGCAAGAGCTTCCAACCTACGAGATCTATTCTTTGCACCATGGCTGGGTATGTAGTGCGAGGAACAAAGAAGAGAGAGATTGCGCTCAACTTGCTTCACAAGATGAAGAAGATAGATCGGTTTTAACTTAAATCGTAAGATAAAGAATGTGGGATATTGGTACCCAGGGGCCCCCCACCGACCAGGATGTCAGTCGGCCAGGGCCCACATCTGACAATAATGTGGGCCGACTCATGAGCCAACCCACAACACAGCCTGAGCTTGCCGGACAAGACTGTGAAGACTTAGCTCGTAGGGCGTGCGGCGTGACATCCGGATCAAGTGAGATATGCGCGATCCAGCTGGCAGGTCACGCCCGAATATCTTAAAGATTATGTTGTAACCGACTCGGATTACTTTCCCAGCTGTAAACTGGTAGGATTAGATCTAAACCGACTTGTAACCCTAGGCCGTCAGCCTATATTAGGCGGCCTAGGTCGTCCCCCAAAGGACACGTCACATCATCTTCGTGCTCCCCATTGTAACCACCTACCGACTCGCCATTGCTCATCGAGCTTTGCCGAGCAGATCAATACAGAGACACCACCGAGCACAGGACATAGGGTTTGTGCCTCTCGGCCGCCTGAACCTGTATAAACCTTGCGTCTCCTGTGTTACCTCGAGCTCCCTAGCTTCGTGATCCCCCCAACTCCTACAAATCAACCACTTGGGTACCCCCTAGTGGATTGCCGTACCCAAAGTCCGACAGTTGACGCGCCAGGCAGGGGAGATCACGGAGCATCCACAGCTAGCTCAATGGCAGCCCCTTCCCGTGGCATCGTCTTCCCCAAGACTCTAGAGGAGATCCCTGAGCATCTCAAGGGCATCAGCTTCTTTGCGCAAGCGCCTAGCGGCGACTCCAGCGACACCGACTCGGTAGGCAACCTCGCCGCTGACCCGACGTATGATGCGTTGTCAGATTCGATCGGATCCAACGACGAGGATTTGGGGGTACACCCTCGGATCGTCGTCCCGCTCTTCCACCAGCCAGGTATTTTGGCCATACGGAACAGGATCCCAGACCTACTGCCTATGCGCAGGTTCCCAACGCCCGACGAGATAATCGCCGGGTTAGATCACATCCACGACACCCTGTCGGAATGTGTCGCCCTGGCCAAGGAAACCCTTCACAGCACGCCTCCATAGTTTCCCTTCGGCCTCAAGAACGCGGTGGCCGGTTACACGGACAACGTCCGCACTCCGACACCTCGGGCCCTGCCCGAAAACCCACCCGGACTCACCCAATTCCTGACTAGTGGCAAATTCCAAGTCACCATCGATGTCCTACCAGCGCCACTGCTTGATCAGGCAGACGTTGGATCCAACAGCACGCCCTCGCAGCGTGAGGTCTTCGTGTCAGAAGATCAGGCCACCCAGGATGGTGAGACCGACTCGGCAGGAGAACGGCGCAGAGCCCGCAACCACTACAAGGCCAACCAGTGCCAGTGTCAGGCTGAAGCAGCCGCCGCCGCGCTTTCGGCAGGGCAACAACCCCCAGACCCGCGGCGTGCAGCCTGCGCCCAAGCTAATGAGGAAGTCGGCGCAGAGGTACGTCGCGACGACCTACGTCGCGGCCGCAACGTGCCCAGGATCCAACCTCGCAACCTGGACAATGAGTTTGGTCGTGCCTATCGTACCCCTCAAGCCAACGTCGCAGCTGCCCTAGCGGAACTCGACCACATGGCCGACACCCCAGCCGTGCGACGTGCGAAACAGACGCTCCAGGCTGCTCAAGAGCAAGTCGAGCGGTCCTACCAGTCCAGACGCACCAACTCAGGATGGTCTTGGGGGAACCGCTACGCTTACAGCCGATCCGGCTAGGATAGGCGCCATCATGACGAGCCAGAGCTCAACGTCATAAATGAGGAGGTTGATCAGAACCACCTGGACCGTGACAATGACGAACAGCATGATGGTCGCAACCCAAGAAACTGGCATGACCCTCAAGAGGATCACCGCCGAGATGAGCGCCGACCAGACTATGATCGGCGGCCGGCTGAAAATCTCCAGGATAGAATCAGGGCCCGCGACCTTCGACTAGAGCTAGAATCTCGACATGTCGCGCGTGATCAAGCTGAGCTCAAACACTAAGCACGCTATGACGAGGACTACGGCCCACCCGACCGCCGGGACGCGGTGCCGATGGTGACGCCGCCGCCGCCGGTGAAGAGGAACGACGAGCCTTTAAAGAGCTGATGGCCTGTGACCGCTATGACCAAGAGTTTGGAGAGCCCCATGGCCATCGTCGTCCATAGCCACGGCCAGAACCTAGGCGCCCAGGCGGCGTCCGGCTCCGGGTCGAGCCTGGCCGACTACCACGGTACGAGCGGGTACAAGGTGATGACGACGTCTTCGATGGCTTCGCCGCCTTCACGCCAAGGCTGCGGACCGTTGTCTACCCCGACGGGTTCAAGCCAACCCAGGTGGAAAAGTACAATGGGCGCTCCGACCCAAAGTTGTGGCTCAAGCAGTATCATACGGCGGTCTGGGTCACACATGGGTCAAACGACCAGGCCGCAGCCTACTTCCCCGTAATGCTTGACCCCGAGGCCCTCCTATGGTTCGAGGGACTTCCCCGCAACTCCATCGACAGCTGGCAATATCTTTGCGCAGCTTTCTCCAAGAACTTCCAAGCCAGCTACACCCCGCCCGGCTCACGCTACGACCTAGACAATGTGCAGCAAAAGAAGAATGAAAGCCTGTGGGACTACGCCAAACGTTTCTTCGACAGCCGCAACAAGCTTACGGACGTCACGGACCGAGAAGGCTTGTACGATCCAAGCTTCCACCGCGGCTTGTACGATCCAAGCTTCTTCCGCACCCTATTTAAGGTCGACCCCCATGACGTGGGTGAGCTCATGGACGTCGTCAACCTGGAGGCCAGAACGGACGAAGTAGAGCAGGCCCAGTTCAAGAACAAGGGCAAACACGCAGACGATGATGACCGGCATGACCATGTCAGGAAACACGAGTTGGCCAAGATCTGAAGACCCGGCGCAGAGCCACTGGTCACGGTCGCCGAGGAAGGAGGTCGTGTGGAATCAAGATTCCTACAGGAAGAGTTCAAGGATACCCTTGACGACTTCTGCCCATTCCACAAGGACGCTACCCACAGCCTGCGAGAGTGCCGCTATCTCCTCAGGGAGTTGGGTGTCAACCCCTCGCCCAAAAAGCAGCGCTTCAACCCGGCGCCACACCAAAACGACGGCGCACGGCCCTACAACTACCGCCAAAATTACAGGCGCAACGACTACCGACGTGATGACTGGCAGTACCAGCATCACAACCGCTATGACGACCGTCGTCACGATGACGAGCGTCAACGTTAAGAACGTCCCAGGCAGGACGAGGAACGCCAAAGGGCACTAGCGCCCGTACCCAACCCGAACAGCGAGTTCCAGCCGGCCGACCGCGAGGTTCATGTGATCATGGGCAGGCAGAGCAAAACCAAGCGCCGTCAGAAGCTTCAAGCGCGCGAAGTCAACCTCATTTCTACCCGGCCTGTCGAGTACCTCCAATGGTCGGAGTTACCAATCACCTTCAGTCGCACCGACCACTGGATACATGTGCCAGAGCCTGGCTCCTTCCCCTTGGTGGTAGCCCCGGTGGTGGACAGAGTCCTACTGACCAAGGTCCTGGTTGATGGGGGCAGCGCCCTCAATATCATCTTCACAGCTACGCTGAACAGCATGGGCTTTGATTACGACAGGCTACAGCAGGCTGAAGAGCCATTCTTCGGAATAGTGCTAGGCAAAGCTTCCTACCCAGTCGGCCGGGCAACCCTGCCCATCACTTTTGGCACAGCGGAGAACTACTGCACCGAGCATATCCACTTTGAAGTGGTCGACTTCAAGATCTCCTACCACGCCATCTTCGGTAGACCCATGCTGGCCCGATTCATGGCCATACCAAACCATACCTACTTAGTACTGAAGATGCCAGCCCCAAACGGGGTCCTAACCATCCGAGGAGACGTCAAGACGTCCTTCGAGTGTGACAGCGAAGCGATCCGACTCGCCGAGCTGTCCCAGCAAGTCGGCTACAGTGAGCTCATGGTAGTCGCCGTGGCCAAGTCCGCCGCCAACCCAATGGAGATCCCAGAGCAGCATGCGACGCCGACCACCCTGGAGCCGGCGGTGACACCAAAGGAGGTCGGCCTTGGACTCGACGACCCAAAGAAGACGGCCCTCATAGGGCTAGGGCTAACACCCAAATAGGAAGACGCGCTCACCTCCTTCCTTCGGGCCAACTGGGATATATTCGCTTGGAAACCATCAGATATGCCCGGTGTCCCGAGGGAGAAGGCTGAGCACTCCTTGGACTTGATCTAGACCGCCAAGCCCGTCAAACAGAAGCTTCGATGGTTTGCGCAAGATTGCAAGGAGGCCATTAGGGTAGAAATAAATAAACTCTTAGCTGCCGGTTTCATTAGAGAATGTAAGCACCCTGAGTGGCTTGCAAACCCTGTACTTGTGAAAAAGAAAACCGGTGAATAGAGAATGTGCATTGATTACACCGATCTCGACCGCTACTGCCCTAAAGACCCCTTCCCTCTTCCGCGCATCGACCAAGTTGTCGACTCTACATCCAGATGCGTGTTACTCTGCTTCCTCGACTGCTACTCCGGATATCACCAGATATCCATGAAAGAGTCTGACCAAGACAAAACCGCGTTGATAACCCCTTATGGCATATATTGCTACAAGTCAATGACTTTCGGGTTAAAGAACGCAGGGGCCACGTATCAGAAAGCCATCCAGAGCTGCCTGAGCGACCAGATTGGCCGCAAGGTAGAAGCCTACATAGACGACGTCGTAGTCAAGACTTACGACGCTGACAACTTAGTCGCAGACCTCCTGGAGACGTTTAATAACTTACGACGCTACAGATGGAAACTCAACCCGACCAAGTGCGTTTTCGGCGTCCCCTCAGGCGAGCTCCTGGGGTTCTTGGTCAGCCAATGCGGCATTGAGGCCAACCCGGTAAAAGTGAATGCCATACGCAATCTACTGACACCCACCTGTAAGAAAGATATCATGAAGTTAACAGGCATGATGGCGGCCCTGAGCAGATTTATCAGCAAGCTAGGAGAAAAAGGCATGCCTTTCTTCAAGCTCCTCAAAAATACCAACAAGTTCGAATGGACCGCAGAGGCCGAGCAAGCCTTGGCCGACTTAAAAGACTTCATGGTAACTCCTCCCGTATTGGTCGGACCTGCACCCCAGGAACCACTCCTCCTATACATTTCCGTGATGACTCATGTAGTCAGCACGGTCATAGTAGCCGAGAGACAGGAAGAAGGGCACGCGTACAAAGTACAGCGCCCATATACTACGTCAGCGAAGTTCCATCCGAGTCAAAAACGCGTTATCCCCACCCTCAGAAGCTCCTGTACGCATTGCTCATCACATCCAGGAAACTCCGCCATTATTTCCAGGCTCACTCGATTACGGTCGTGTCAAACTTCCCACTCAGCGCCATACTACACAACAGGGATGTGCATGGCCGCGCCGTCTAGTGGGCCGTAGAACTCGGCGCATTTGATCTAACGTTTGCGCCGCGTACCTCCATCAAGTCCCAGATCCTGGCCGACTTCATCGCTGAATGGACTGAAATCCAAACTCCCACACCAGAAGAGCCGCCGGAGCACTGGGCCATGTACTTCGACGGTGCGCTCAACCTTGAAGGAGCCGGCGCCGGTGTTTTGTTCATCGCCCCAGACGGGCAACAACTCAAGTACGTCCTTCAGATCCACTACAAAGCGTCCAATAACGGCGCCGAGTACGAAGCCTTTATCCACGGGCTTAGGATAGCAACAAGTTTGGGAATCAAGCGTCTACTTTGCTACGGAGACTCCAAGCTCGTCGTTGAGCAGGTCAACAAAAACTGGGACACGGCAAAGGAAACCATGAGCGCATATTGCACCGAGGTACGCAAACTCGAATCTCACTTCTACGGGCTCGAGGTCCATCACATCGTCAGAGACGACAATGTGGCGGCCGACGTCTTATCCAAGCTCGGCTCCAAACAGGCACAGGTGCTTGTAGGTGTGTTTGTCCAAGGACTCCGCACCCCATCCATCAAGATGTTGGAAGATGGCAGCCCCGCTCCGGAACACGAACCCGATCCAAATTTGGTCGGGAACGAAGTACTCGTCGTGGAAAGCGACTGGCGCACCCCCTTCATTGCTTTTCTGATGGAGAATAGAGTCCCGGAGGGCAAGGCCGAGTACGAGCGCCTTGCCAGGCGGGCCGCCAACTACGTGGTGGTCGGCGACAAACTTTACCGCAAAGCAGCATCAACGGGTATCCTCATGAAGTGCATACTGACCAGTGAAGGCATAGATTTACTCCGCGAAATTCACTCAGGCTCATGCAACAACCACGCGGCAGCAGGCAGCCTCGTGGGGAAGGCCTATAGATCGGGTTTTTACTGGCCCACAGCCCTCTCCGACGCTAAAGAATTGGTGCAGAAATGCGCCGGGTGCCAGTTCTTCCAGAAGCAAAAACACCTCCCTGCCCAGGCCCTGTGCACCATACCGCCCTCTTGGCCGTTCGCCATATGGGGGCTCGACAGCGTAGGTCCCTTCAAAACAGCAAAAGATGGGTTCAAATACCTGTTGGTGGCGGTGGACAAGTTCACCAAATGGATAGAATACAAGGTAGTGCAAGAAACTAAATCATCTACAGCGGCCAAATTTATAGCAGAGTTAACACATCGGTTTGGCATACCGCACCGTATCCTGACCGACCTGGGACCACAGTTTACCGGGCACGAGTTTTGGGATTTTTGCCAGGACAGGTGCATTGACGTCTACTACTCCTCATCTGGACACCCCAGGTGTAACGGCCAGGTCGAGTGGGCCAACGGCATGGTAGAGGACGGGCTGAAGAAGGACCTCTACGAAAGCTGTGATCAGCACGCTGGTCGCTGGGCTGAAGAGGTCCCACACATAGTGTGGGGCCTACGCACATAGAAAAGCCGGGCGACTGGTTACACACCTTTCTTCCTGGTATACGGTTCCGAGGGAGTTCTCCCAGCCGACCTTGCATACGTCGCACCGCGTATCCAACACTACGAGGAAGGTGAAGCCGAAACAAGTCGGCAGTTCGACCTCGACAGTGTAGAGGAACATCGCCTCGTAGCCCTCATCCAGCACACTCGCCATGAACAACAGATCAGGCGCTACCATGACAGAACAGTTCGGGAACGCACCCTCAACGTCGGCGACCTCGCTTTGCGCCGAGTCATGACAACAAAGAATCAGCACAAGCTTTCAGCCCCATGGGAAGGCCCATTCGTCGTCAAGGAAGTCGTCTCGCCCGGAACCCATAGGCTCCAATGGGCAGACGGCCAATCAGTTCCAAATGTCTGGAACATTGAGCACCTCGTCAAATTATACGCATGAAAGACAAGCTATGTACCTTTGTCTCTCATAAATAAAGCCGTTTCCTCACAACACCCTCGCCATATCCTCGGGGACTGCCCGACTTGCTTCGTTTTCTCCTCCTCAAGGCGCTTCACCGACTCCTTGAGCTCTGTCTCACCCTCAGTCAGCTTCGTGACCTTGGCCTCCAACGACGCCTGCTTTTTGTCGGCATCTGCACACCACAAGGCTCAGACCACTATATAATGGCAATATACACACGTGTATTTGTCAGGGCAAAACTCACCATCAAAGAAATGCTTCATGTCTTCCTGCAACTCCTGATTGAGCTTGGCAGTGCTCTCAATCTCTCGCTCCTTCTGCGCCATGGCGACCTTCGCCTCGTTAGCCTCCTCGAGCACCTTCGCGACGCCCGAGTCAACAGCACATGCTCCGGTTAAGTAACACATCATACATGATCCAGTCGCAGCAACACAAAGGGAATTACTCAACACAACGATACCTGAACAGCGCTGACAACAATGTTGCCGGCCTGGAGAAGCTTGCCCAACTCGGCGTTCATCGCTTCGGTCGAGGCCAGCAGCTCTGCGGTGGGCTGACCGTCTTCCTCCCCAGTCACACCCTCTGGCGTCGGCATGTCCGGCATCGGCTCTCCAAGCCCGGCCGTTGCACTAGCTCCGAGACCCACCGCCGCCTACTCGACACTGCCCGCCGCCGTGCCACCGTCGCGGACAGCGCCCACGCCACCCGCCTGGTGAGAGGTCTCAGCCGGCTGTCGATCCGAGACGCCCGCCGACTGATACACGCCAACCTTGCACCCAGCAACCCTGCATCTTCCACGTGCGGCTGTTTATCAGCCGGCTCCTTCCCTGCCGTCGCGGCTATCTCCGCCCCGCCCAACGTCTGGTCGGCCGGCCTACGCACGATAGCCCCACTTGTCAGTCATATGAAGGCGTCACCCAAACAAGACCTACTACCGGATGAGCTTGCTTATCGTGAACTTTTGAAGTTTAAAAACGATAAGCCGATCGGCTTCACCACCAAGGGAGGTGGTGCCTCTCTCCGCGTCGACGACTGTCTCGGCCGCTGCAGCCTGATGCCCCCAGCACCGCCACTTCCAGAGGCTAGCTCCTGATCCTCGGCAGAAGACCCTGTTCTGCTATCTGATGGCGTGCTTCGCCGATTCTGGCGCGCCCGTTTTGCCCCAGCACCGCCCATGCTGGCGTCCGCCACTCACGTTGCAGGGCATTTGCGCGTAGCCTACTGAGTCTGTCACGGTGCCGCCAGCTTTTCCACCTCCTCCCCAGGCTCGTCGTCCCCTGACCTGCCAACGCGCTCATCCGACTCCCAGTCCATGTCGGTCGGCGGCTGCCTCACTCGGGCCGAGTCGCCCGGCTCGGCGTCAACACCGACGGTCTTCTGGATCCGGTCCCGCGGGGTTGCTAGCGGCGCCGGGCAGAAGTACTTACCCGGACGTTCCTGCAAAACACCAAGGTGTCAGAATAGATTCAAAGAAACTTAAGTACGCTACAATCCGACTCGGTGTACAACTTACCGGGTCGGCCGGATTTTTCAACGAGTACGCACTCGGCGCACGGGTATTGCTGATCGGCCCCTTCATATAGCGGGATATCCGATCCGTAGCATCGTCTCCTGAGACTAGGCGCTGCTGTTCCCGGGTCGGATCAGTTGGACCCTAGTATTCGTAGGCCGGGTGGACTCGATCCTTGATCGGCTGAGTCAGCCGTTGGCAGAACGACAGCATTACAGCGCCGGCCGTCAGCCCCACCGCCTTTTGCTTCGACAGCAGCGCCAACAGCTCGTCTTTCTCTGCCACCTGGTCGGCTTCCAATTCTGCATCCCACTCCGGCTGCGCTACTGGAGGGAACCCTGTCCGGCTCGGTAGCACTGGCTCATGATTTCCAATATAAAACCAATCTTTATTCCAACCCTTGTTGGAATCGTTGGGGTCCAAGACCAAGTACTTCTTGCTCATCCCTGACCTGAGGGCAAAGCCCGCCCTGCCAACAACCTTGGGGTCACTGGAGCCCCCCTTGCCGGGCCCTATCGGCTTCAGTCTATACAACCGCCTCCACAAGTTGAAGTGCGGCGGGATCCCCAAATACGCCTCGCACGTATGGATATACACCGAAATGCTAAAAATTGAGGTAGGGTTTAAGTGTGAAACCTCAATCTCACTCGAGCAAGCCTCGGAAGAAGTCGCCCGTGGGTATTCCAAACCCGCGCTCAAAAAACGATGTGAACACCGTAATCTTGCCAATGTTCTCCCATGGCCGGCTGTCATTCCCCGGCGCCCGCCACTGTAGATCCTCTTTGGAACTGAGGAGCCCGTGCTCCTCCGTCCTCTTCAAGTCCGCCTCCATGACGCGTGATCACTCCCAGTGAAGCTCTTGGTTAGGCACCATCCCCCCTTGCCCTGCCACCGGCGAGGCGACCTTCTCCGACGAACTCGCGGCCACATCTTG
Organism: Urochloa ruziziensis; assembly: GCA_015476505.1. NCBI lineage: Eukaryota > Viridiplantae > Streptophyta > Magnoliopsida > Poales > Poaceae > Urochloa > Urochloa ruziziensis. The sequence continues at coordinate 58,162,502 of CM027121.1, read as the reverse complement.
CACCCTCTGTGCTCTGGCCATCCTCTTGGATCAGAAAGTGACCGGCTTCTTCACTCACATTCACGGGATGCGCAGCACCGGCGATACCGACTAAGGGCAGGTTGGATTGAGTGGAGCTCGACGCGGCGGCGGAATGGTGGCCGGGAGTTCAAGTAACTGCGGCGGCATGTGCGCGTTGGGGAGATGGACGCGGTTAATCCGATTTCCCCTTTTATTTACTGCCGCCTTTAACCCTAACCGTGCCGCCTGTGACGGATGGAAACCGCGGGACGACCGTCACTTCCACAACGGTTATTTCTAACAGCACAGCGCGTAACGGTATCAAACGGCATCAGTATTGCTATAACCTTATTTCACTCGGCACGTCCAAGAGACCAGGCCAGCCTCGTATACTCGAGGACTAGGCGCCTTATTTCACTCGGCGCGTCCAAGAGACCAAGCCAGCGTCGTATACTTGGGGACTGGGCGCCTTATTTCACTTGGCGCATCCAAGAGACCAGGCCAGCCTCGTATACTCGGGGACTGGGCGCCTTATTTCACTCGGCACGTCAAAGAGACCAGGCCAGCCTCGTATACTCGGGTTCTGGGCGCCTTACTTCACTCAGTGTGTCCAAAGACCAGGCCAGCCTCGTATACTCGGGGATTGGGCGCCTTATTTCACTCGGCGCGTCCAAGAGACCAGGCCAGCCTCATATACTCGGGGACTGGGTGCCTTATTTCTCTCGGCGCGTCCAAGAGACCATGCCAGCCTCGTATACTCGGGGACTGGGTGCCTGTCTTTTCCTTTTCAACTCGGCGCGACAATGACACATGCATTTATTAATAAAGAAAGATAAAGTACACAAGGAGATGCGGCTTCTCGCTGCTTACAAGCAAGCAAAGATATTTGCACCAGCTTTGTGCTTATCCTTACAAACAAGCAAGGATATTCACATTAGCTTGGTGCCTAACTATGGACACCAATGTGTCGACTGCTACATGCCTAGCAAGCTTGGTCCACATGAACTCATCGCAAGCTTTCTTGTATCATCCGGACACCTATCGGCATCCTCGCACAAGGGAAGTAGAAGGCCGGCAGCGTTCAGGTTTCCCTCGGCGCCGGCGATGCTCTCATATGCCGACTTCCTGCGCCACTCGCATGGCCGGTCGCCGAAGCTGGTACACCAGCTGTTTGGCCTTCTCTCCCTCTGCTCGCAAGCTTTCTTCTAGCACCATGAACGACGACTCTCGACCTCCACTCCGGTGGACGGATGCTTCTCCCTCCTTTGAAGAATATTTTCGCTTGGCTATCCCTCATCTCTTACACTTGGATGATTTCTCTCAAGAGCTCTACACCCCTTTTTATAGTCCCCCAGGCCGAGCATGCACGGGCTCGGGCTACTGTTCATGCATGATTCACAGATCGTGACAAATCCGCGCCTCAGTGCGCTTGGCCGCCTTTATGGCTCCGCGACGTTTTTTGCCCATTTTGCGTGCATGACTGCGCCATTCACGGGCTTCCTATTTATGTTTTGACCGAATCCAGCCGCAGTGGCATCGTTATCCTTATCCTTTCAGCGGCTCAGCCGCCTCTGGGCTTGGATTATTTTTTTTTCCTTTTTTGACCATTGGACCAATTATGCTAATTGCCCCAATGCTCGGGGACTACTCCATATGGAGAGCTCCTTTCAGTCGTTCTCCATATGCCCCGACTAGTCGGGTCATTTTTTTTACAAAGTGACTCGGCACCCTCAGGAGTTCGACTCGACCACCAGATGGCACCTAGCCACACGGGCATGATCAAGATCACCCCTGATTTTAATCAGCACCGCACACCCTTGTGTCGGCTTGATGATCAAAATGCTTCAATCATTTTCAATGGCTTCACCTCTTCATCGACAAGCTCTCCACGCGTCTGCACGTTGCTCGGGGACTTGTGGGATATTGGTACCCAGGGCCCCCCACCGACCAAAATGTCAGTCGGCTAGGGCCCACATCTGACAATAATGAGGGCTGACTCGTGAGCCGACCCACAAGACAGCCCGAGCTTGCCGGACAAGACTATGAAGACTTAGCCCGCAAGGCGTGCGGCGTGACATCCGGATCAAGTGAGATATGCGCGATCCAGCTGGCAGATCGTGCCCGAATATCTTAAAGATTATGCTGTAACCGACTCGGATTACGTTCCCAGCTGTAAACCGGTAGGATTAGATCTAAACCGACTTGTAACCCTAGGCCGTCAGCCTATATAAGGCGGCCTAAGTCGTCCCCCAAAGGACACGTCACATCATCTTCGTGCTCCCCATTGTAACCACCTACCGACTCGCCATTGCTCATCGAGCTTTGCCGAGCAGATCAATACAGAGACACCACCGAGCACAGGACGTAGGGTTTGTGCCTCTCGGCCGCCTGAACCTATATAAACCTTGCGTCTCCTGTGTTACCTCGAGCTCCCTAGTGGATTGCCGGACCCAAAGTCCGACAAAGAAGATCCTCTCGGTTTCACACGTACGCGTGCATCCGCTTCAACTTCCAATTCACAAGCGTTTTAAATTCTGAAAGCAATCAGGTCAAAAGAAAACCGTTTTGGTAAACGGATATTCTAGCCGGCATAAAATGCACCGTTTACGATTAGCAATCATTCTAACCCGTTTTATTGTGCGTCGCTTCGTTTATATATCCGAGCCAGCTCATGACTTTCACCGCTTCGTATGAATGACTTATTCTAAACGGCACTGGTCACGTCGCTTACAATGACTTAAACTAAACAGGTCATTTTGGCCCGCTTCGTATGGGATGATGAGGTTAACGGTTTTTGCAGTAGCACTATGCTAACCATTTATTGTAGCGTAATTGATATGATTATTATAAAAAAGATCTTGGAGAGCTTTGTTCTTTAACAATTTTGCCATTGTAAAACATCCTTTGCATGCTTGATGGGACTTATCACTCTTCATCTATTTTGTTGGCGATTATAATCGTCTTCATATTTCATAGTCTTATCTACTTATTTAGGGAACACACTCTAGCGTTTATGCATGTAAACTTAAAGTTATCATGTGTAGAGATAGTTAAATGGGGTATGTTTTCTCTTTCTCATACAATTATTTGTTTACAAGACGTTCATTGATGATTTTTTTATCCACTAGGTCTTTTCAAACTTGTGACTAGGCACGTGCATCTTTACTAGAGTTTGATTAGTGATGATTGAAGAAAAGTTCCTCTAGTCGGTAGACTAAAGTTCAATCCCCAATTGTATTCTAGTGATTAAAGGGAATTAAAAACCATTAAAGTAGTTAAGCAAAGACCAAATTACCCTAATGAGGACACAGACCATGATCTTGGGCTCCCGCCACTACTACACACAACATTTGTAAGAGCCAAGCACTTTTTTTTGGACAGGTAAAAAGGCGACCCGTTCTTACAAATAGTAGCTAAAACCTGCACCTAAAAATGATTTCTATGTGTGGGTGATGGCATGACCTGACCCGCACCTAAAAATGGTGGCATTTTTAGGGAAGAGTCATGGCATGACCCACACCTAAAAATCATTTTCAGGTGCGGGTAGTGGCATGGTCCGCTCCTAAAAATAGATCCACATAAATAAATTCATAACCTTTTCATATTATCTGGGATGAAGATAAATTATATACAAAAATTGTAGAGCTCGATGAGAACTAAAGTTTTGTCGTTGATAGTTTTTTTTGTTTGAGAATGTTTAGTACCCAAAATAATATTATAAGCTCTCATTTGTTGAAAACTATAGTTATTTTAATTCGAAAATAGCAAAATGCATTCAAAATATTTTCATCTTGAACAATTAATTTTGTAGTTGGGCACTTTTTCATTTGTGCTCAGTTCGCTATCAAAAATGCATTATAAATTCATAAAAAAACAATGCTATTTTAATTTTCTATGGATAGGATGATCCTCATGTAGGTGAGAGGATAAAATGGTCGCCTTGTTTGAATGCATTTTTGAATGGACTGGATGATCCTCTCGTTCTCTTTGTGGGTGAGAGGACAAAATCATCGCCTTCTTTTAGTCCATTTTTTATATGGACAGGATGATCTCTCTTTCTTCTTGTGGATGAGAGGATAAAATGGTCGCCTCTTTTAGTGCATTTTTGTATGGACCAGATGATCCTCTCGTATGTGTGTTTAAAGGATCGGATAATACCGTCGCTATTAAACTCATCTCCTTATTTTGATCGTATCTCTCAACTCCGAATTCCGATTTTAATGATATTGTACTTGTTGAAAAGCTTATGAAATTCTATGCAAAATTATCTGAAAATCCATCCATTTGATCAAACCAAAATATATGTATTCATGGGATAAGTCCAATTCATTCCTCCCTTTTATTTTGAAACGTAGAGTTCTTTTCTTCTAATGAATGAGTATATTTGTATGTGAATGTATTAGTACATGTATGTATGTGTGAATGTATTAAAATGCATGTCTATACCAATCACACACTAAAATTAATAAAAATCTACCAATATGTGTGAGTGCATGTGAATATGCAAGTATATGTGTGATTGTATGTGAGAGAGTTAGTGTATATATTTTTTCATACAAAATCTTTTATATGATCTCATATGAAAAAAAACTTTATACCAAAGTTCTACAGATCAATGAAACATAAAACTTTATAGTTGACAACTTTTTTATTGGAACTTGTTTAATATTTTAAAACACCATTCTAATTTGAAATCTTAAATTTTAAAGATTTCAAATGATCTCCGATGTACATAGGCCCTCCCTCTCCTCCTCTCATTCTTCCTTTCTCTCTTCCTCTTTTTGTCCGTATCCTTTCTGTCGGACTCTAGGACCGGCAATCCACCGGGGTACCCAAGTGGTAGATTTATTGGCAAGGGTGATCGCAAGGCTAGGGAGCTCGAGGTAACACAGGAGACGCAAGGTTTATACAGGTTCAGGGGGCCGGAAGACACAAATCCTACGTCCCGTGTTCGGTGGTGTCTTGTATTGATGATCTCGTCAAAGCTCTTGAGCAATGGCGAGTCGGTGGGTGGTTACAATGAGTTGGAATTCCGTAGAATGCCGTGAGGTCTGTATCATCTAATGGGGGAGAGGAGAGAGAGATCTCAGATCCATATGATACCCTTAGGGGGTTGCCCTAGGTCGCCTTATATAGGGGGGATGACCTAGGGTTTACAAGTCGGTTTGCCTTGCGGGCCAAGTCTTCGTAATCTTGTGCGTCAAGTCTGGGGATTCTTGTGGGCCGGGCCATGGGTCGGCCCACATCGCTGTCAGACATGAGCCCAGGCCGACTGACATCCTAGTCGGTGAGGGGGCCCTAGGTACCAATATCCCACAAGTCCCTGAGCAACGTGCAGGCGCGTGGAGAGCTGTTGATGAAGAGGCGAGGCTATCGTAAATGGTTGAAGCATCTTGATCACCAGGCCGACACAAGGGTGTACGGTGCTAATTAAAAATCGGGGCTGATCTTGATCAGGCCCGCGTGGCTGGGTGCCATCTAGTGGCCGAGTCGGGCTCCTGGTGGTGCCGAGTTACTTCAAAAAAAATGACCCGACTTGTCGGGGCATATGGAGAGCGACTGAAAGGAGTTCGCTATTGGCACTCCTTACCGTCACGTTTTAGCAACGCTCAAGAGCGCGTAGATATATGTCGTTGTATGCAAAATTAATTCTGCAAGCGCACAGAATATATCTCGTTGTAGCACTTCACCTCGGGAGTAACCCCAGGGTATCGTATTTATATTTCCGCAGGGAAGCAGATGGTTAAAGTATATTGAAGAATGAAATGATATATCTTGCCAGAAATATCAAGCCACAAACCCAGGGGCACAAACTCTAGGTTTGGGTGGATAATGGTCAAATTAATGAATGGATAGAAGGTCTGAAAGACCAGCAACACACGGAGCACCTATTTCTATAGAAAAGGAAAGACATTGGGAGAGACCGGACCTAGACTCTTTCTAACTCAGAGCAAAAGGCACTCTAGCCTTAGCCTAGACCCTAGCTTAGATACCGGGAACAGAGCTCGCTTCGACGGCTAGAATGGGAGAACCTCAGAACGGGATGAGAGAGGGGGTTCTCCGGGCTTAGCACTACTGTTATGAATACACCCGAACGTGGTGGACTACGAAGGACGGACAGGGCTGTCACCACCTGCCGCCTACCACTGCAGTTTCGTGGGGTGCAATACACTTCCTAGTTAATCAACAAGCCAGACACCACATCTGCACTCGAGGATTAAGATTTCTCTTGAGGCGTGTCAAGAGAAATCCCCGTCTTCCCTAAGGCGTCTTACGGCCCGGTCAAGGTGAGCAAACCCGCGAGATAAAGCCCGGTAGAGCTAAACTAAACTCTACACTAAAACTAAAGGGGATAGGACTTTGCTCTAAAGAGAGCAAGATCTTTACTCTAAAAGAAGAGCAAGACAGAAAGACAAAAGATAAACTTAAGCCCTGAAGTAAGAAAGTAATTGTATAAATGAACTCTTCAAAAGAAGGAAAGGATACAAGAGCTTTACCAGAACTCTGAAGACTCTGAAGATCCGAGCTAAGCTCCACTCGACTCTACTCCCAACTCTAATCCTAATCTAAGAAATGAAAAAGATACAAGAGCTCCCTTCAAGTAGAGACTTGAGTGATGTAGTGTGTGTATTGAATGGAAGAATGAGCAGACTTTTATAGCCTCCATGGGGTGGATGTCAGCTTAATCTTCACGCCACCATCCTGCTTAGCATCCATGCTGAAGAGGGTAGCTTGAAGCCACAGCAACAGGCTGGTCGGCCTGGTATAGGCCGATCGGCCTACACCTGGCATGTCTGGCCACCGACTTCGTCGTGGACGCTCCTGATTGCTCCCTGAGGTCGGTAACGGTTGCGTTTAGTTGAGGCTGTCCAAGAATCCAAAGTTGTGGGCCCTCTAATCCTTGTGTCTTGCACTCTAGGCCTTTCGGGTCCTTGGATCAAACCGATGTTGATTGCACGGTGCTTGATCATCCTGTGTGTTTGCTTGAGCTTGTGGATCAGTGACGTGGCCAGACCTGGCCAGGGGAGGCCGGTCGGCCTGGGCTAGGCCGGCCGGCCTGGCCTTGTGCCAGGTTTGGCCCCTGTTTCACCTGTTTTGTCCTGCAACCATAACTCATCCAAAACTTGTGGAATTTGTCAATAAAAATACTTTTATGCATGGAATATGGTATGATCATCCTCATTTTACCGAAATGTTGACGGTCACTACGAGGTTATAATGGCCGTCAACACGCCCCCAAGTTTAGACTCTTGCTCGTCCTCGAGCAAGGCTAAAACTCTAGGTTCGGTAGGTCAGGAGTTGCTTCAATGTGTATACCCTTAAAGTACCTTGTGCTTAAGCCAAAACTCAACGAATCACTTGAATAAGTTGGCATAAAAGAGAACTAATACCATGGTTCTACGTGGGGCTGCAGCGGTTCACGTTTTGGGCTATTGAGAGCTTGAACGGTCATCTCTGAAGTATTTCCTGCAACTTTTCAGGTTCCATCTCGAAGATATGAATTTTTTTTTTCAAAAGATGGTTTATTCACTCCTTGATGGTACTCTCGAGTCACTCAAGGTGTTTAATCCTCACTCTTGGTCAGGATTGACCAATTTTTCCCTATACTATGGCTGAAGTGGAGTTGTAGGTAGGGTAAGAGTGGCATACCTTGGTTACTTCTGTTGTCGAGTCGAAGAGTGGTCCGCGAGCGATGACACTCGTCAAATTCCGGTCTTTGGAATTCATGGGGTTTCAAATGGAGAGGGAGAAGGTGTGCTGCTCAAAGGTCTTGGGACTCCTTATTTTTTTTCTCTCTCATATTTTTGAGATGTTTCTTTTCTTTCTCTCTTGGGAGCTGGCCGAGTCGACGAGGAACGCCGAGTGGACGGCCTGCGCGAGTCCCTGAGCTTGGGAGCTGGCCGAGTCGACGAGGAAATGCCGGGTGGTCGGCCCGCGCCAGTCCCCGGGCTTGGGAGCTGGCCGAGTCGACAAAAAATGCCGAGTGGTCGCCCCGTGCCAGTCTCCGAGCTTGGGAGCAGGCCGAGTCGACAAAGAACGTCGAGTGGTCGGCCCGCGCCAGTCCCCGAGCTTAGGAGCTGGCCGAGTCGACGAAGAACGCCGAGTAGTCGACCCGTGCCAGTCCCCGAGCATGGGAGCTGGCCGAGTCGACGAAGAAAGCCAACTGTTTTCTGAGCTGTAAGAAGACATTGCAAACATTATGTAGCATAATGTAAAATATTAAACAATCCGTATGATGAACATGTATTGTTGCGGAGCCATGATAGAAACATGTCTGTGAATGCATTATGCATGTGTAAGAAACCCCTTCCCTTTAGCAAAACGCCGAGTAGGACGTCGTGCGGCCCTTGCCTTGTGTCGTTAAGCACCCTTGTTACTCGGCTGACCACTGCTCTCATGGAGGACGGCATACCATTCTACGACGCTCTGCGTGGAGTCTTACTTCGTAGGTGGCGCGCCGGGCGGGTACGGAACCCAGGGTTTCACGATTGGGGACTTGAACCGCACGGGTTAACTCAGGATTTTACTTAGAGGGACATAGGGTTGGGCATGGGCTCAGAAGCCAGAGCCATCATGGACTCTCCCAAGCGCTGAGGTAGCGTGCCGTGGTGATGAAAAATAAAATATGACGATGGAAGGTGTCCCAGTCCCCGAGCATCAGCGAGGCTATCGAGAGAGGATAACGGGTAGGTTCACGTTCACCATAAATATGTAACAAAAAATTTGACTTAGCTTGATTCATGTCGAGTCGGGATGATCGCCATGGTCGGTGACATGTCGGTGATGATGATATAGCAACACATAATCTTGCCGAGTCATACGGTCTGGCCGAGCGGGATCGCGTTGCAAGTCGACGACATTGTCGCAGCGAGACTGCATGGGTAACGCGGTCGGGCATGCCACGACGTACGAGAACACGCTATCTTGGCATCAACGAGAAGATCCAGCACCATGTGCTTGCTCGACCTGTAGTGGCCGGAGCCCACGCACATCTACTGCCGACGGAGAATCTTCATCGGGCGGGACGGGTGGGTAGTCAGCAGACTCGTCGTGTTGGTCGTGGACGGCGACGGACGCCCCCACGATGCTCGCCGGAGGAGATGCCGGATCCAAAACTGCCATCGAGCTAGCTGTAGATGCCCTGCAATCTCCCCTACTTGGCGCGCCAACTGTCGGACTCTAGGACCGGCAATCCACCTAGGGGGTACCCAAGTGGTAGATTTATTGGCATGGGTGATCGCAAGGCTAGTGAGCTCGAGGTAACACAGGAGACGCAAGGTTTATACAGGTTCAGGCGGCCGGAAGGCACAAACCCTACGTTCTGTGTTCGGTGGTGTCTTGTATTGATGATCTCATCAAAGCTCTTCAGCAATGGCGAGTCGGTGGGTGGTTACAATGAGTTGGAATTCCGTAGAATGCCGTGAGGTCCGTATCATCTAATGGGGGAGAGGAGAGAGAGATCTCAGATCCATATGATACCCTTAGGGGGTTGCCCTAGGTCGCCTTATATAGGGAGGACGACCTACGGTTTACAAGTCGGTTTGCCTTGCGGACCAAGTCTTCGTAATCTTGTGCGCCAAGTCCGGGGCTTCTTGTGGTCCGGTCCATGGGTCGGCCCACATTGCTGTCAGACATGGGCCCAGGCCAACTGACATCCTGGTCGGTGAGGGGCCCCTAGATACCAATATCCCACGCTTTCCTAGCAGCCGGCGTGCTCAACGGCGACAGCACGCGGGACCGTGGTAGCGTGCGGCACGGCGAGCGGGGAGTGGCGGCAGCCAGGGCGGCGTGCTGAGACCCGCGGCCAGGCGGCTCATCGTCCCCGCGTCTAGGAACCGTGGCAACCAGCAAGCGGCGCGGCCAGGGTGGCACGGCGAGGCCCGTAGCTGGCGACCGCCAGGACTGCAGGGCGGGCGCGCAGATGGACCTGTGGGGGTGGGGAGGTGGCGCCACGACCGGCGTGGAGAGGTCGCGTTGCGGCTGTCAGCGAGTGGCGGTGGCCAGCGCAGCGGCAACGTGCCCATCGAGCGGCGGCACTGTTGCGCCCCAACGCCAGTGGCTGGCGAGCAGCGGCGCCCCATGGGCCGGACCACAGCGGCGGAGGTGGCGCCCCCGCGTCCCAGCGACCAACGAGCTGCTGGGCAGCGCGGCGGCGGCGCTGCTGGCCGGGGCCGGGGCGGGCAGTGCTGCCAGATTGCGTGTCGTCGTAGGACCCATCCAGTCTCTTGTCGTTATATTACACTCAGGAGCGGGGCTTAAATTAAATGATTCTAACTTGAGCTACTACTCACCATACAAACTACTCCCTCCGTTCCAAAATATAGTCATTACAACTTTCTTGGAGAGTCAAATTATTTTATCTTTAAGCAAAATTATAGAGACGACTTCAAAAATTTATGATACTGAATAACTATACTATGAAAATATATCTAATGAATAATCTAATGGTACTTATTTGATATCACAAATGTCAGTGCTTTATTGTATAAATTTGGTCAATGTTAAGAAAGTTTTGCTCTCCAAGAGAGTTAGAATTTATATTTTGCAACGGAGGGAGTACCAAAGTGTCACTACTAGAATACCAGCTATTAGTACGGATCATTATAAAAAACAAAGAATGAAAGTCTGACTTTTAAGTAAAAAAATACTTTATTACGGGTTGGTAAGGACACATTAGTACGGTTAGTGATACCAACCCGTATCAAAGGTGCCGTCACACGCAGCTAGGCGCAAGACCCATTTAGGACATGCCCAATGCAGGAATTTATGGTAACCCTAGCACAAAAAGTAAATTTCATGTACAGCTGTTGACGCCGTTTTTCGACACGCCTCAGGGCCGGCGTCAAAAAGGAAAGAGAAGGGACTTTGAACCGGAATCGGATGAGGAGCCTGGAAATCGGAATCGGATCAAGAAGGTTGGAAGATGTCCGATTCAGAGAATGAAGACGCTGATTGCTTTATGGGCTTGAATTGGGCCATGGACTGGGCCGTTTTATGTATCTTTTAGATGGTAGTCTTTTAGTTTGATACCAATAGAAGTTTGTAGGAAGTTTCTTTCTTTTGCGTCAAGTTTTGTCGTATCGTAATCGACTAGGAATTTGTAATTCCAGGGTATAAATATAAACCCTGAGGGTCGTGAAAAAGGATACACATCAATACAACAAAACCTTTACTACTTGCATTTACTACTCGCAATTTACTTTCAAGTCGGTGACTTCGTCAACGAGTTCTTCTGGGCAAGTTGAGGCGATCTTGATCTCCAAGGCCTGCTCGTGAGTTCTGTTTTTACTGAATACTTTCTAAGCTTTAGCAACGGGCGCATCACTGTTGCTTCGTTCAAATTTATTCGACAGTTATCGGTACCTGCTAGATTTACAAGTCTTCTCTTGTTATTTTAGCTTTTATCACCACCTATCCAACTTAGAACAAGATCTAATCGGCTCTGTTAAAAAGCTTAATCATAGACTTTATCTAAAAGCTGATTAATTTGTTCGAAGTGTTGCTACGCTAAGCTTTATTAGATCGCTTTAATAGTTATCTCTTATTGCTTAGTCATCAATCGGCTCTCTGCTGTTTGACCATCGGAATCGGCTCTCCAGCTGTTTCTCTGCATATCGGAGATCGGTCATCCATAGTTCGATTTCACTGACAAAAGAATTGGCTTTCTGGCTGTTTCTTAACCTTCGATTTTGTCTTTGTCAATCAATAGGTCAGAATGACTGGCATGCCCTAGTTTTCAAGGCCACGCCTTTGCTCGTGTTTGCGCGTCTGTCAAGTTCTGATTTTTGCGTCAACACACTTTTGGCACGCCAAGTGAGACACGAAAAAGGAATCTCACGATGCCTCCAAAGAAACCAGTTGATCCTAGGGATAACACTTTTGAAGTGAGCCCTGACAACATTATCCCTGTGACCTATGATGATTCGAGTGATGACTAGAAGAAGGAGTTCGATTTGCATCAGGCCGAATATCACAAAGAATGCTTGATATCGTACAGTGCAATGAAGAGAGGAGAAGCTGTCAAGAAAGCTCCACTTTCTGGTCCATGATCAATTACTATTGCAGAATCATCAGGACAATTGCAAGCTACGATTGATAGTGCCGTCCACCATGCATTTGTTAATCAATCTGGAGTGATGGGCAACACTGTGCATAATGCTGTGCTCAAGACCATGCGTGAAGATGGATCTTTGGGATATAAAGGACCGACTTACATGTCACCTTCGAATATGTTTAGTCCTTATCCTTTTGGTTATTCTCCGATGTATGGGTCTGGAACTTCTTTTTCAACTGGGTTTCCTACAGGGTTTGCTATAGGTACATCGGGATCTTCTACCGCTAATAGTACCAGTGCTTCAGCCCCTGCGTCATCAGCATCAAATGCATTGACTGTGTCATCAACAAACATGTCTACTACAGCAGGCTTAGGCGCATCGGCAGGGATTACACCTGAAGGCCCTACTCCAATTCAGAGCCAATCGTCTGGACAACCGTCTGGTTTCAGTCAAGGTTTTCCTTCAAGTGGAGTTCCATATGTTACAGATTCATCAGGACATCTCATGTCACAGATGGCTCCATCATATTCTTCTTCACAATCAACACCAAAAAGTTCCTTGGGTACTGACACATATAACACAAAGACAGGATTTGGCATGCCGCCAGATTTTGGTAAAAAGGTTGCTAAGGAAAATACAACTACCCAGAAGGAGGGAGTTGCTTGGGTCAAGCATAGAGATGAGTTATTTGGTCTTTGGTTGATAACAATTATGGAACTCTACAGCAAATAAAGGTTCTGGCCAATTATGTTCCATCAAGTAATATGAATCAGCAGCCTTATCAGATGATACCTTATGCTACTGATAATCGGGGAATTGTATCGGCTGCTCAGTCGACTCAAACTTATTAACCTCCTGCACCTAATGTTCCACAGAATCCTCATCGAGAACAATCACAGGTGGGTGGGCCAGTCTTGCCTCAATTGGATTATCAGCCTGCAGAGAAATCAGTTCAAACTCCAATTGATTGGTCCTCTCAGATAGCTGATGTGATTCAGAATCAATTCGGTTTAAAGCCAAGGGTTCAGAATGTCATGTATCGACCTCCTTATCCTGCACATAATGACATGATGCCCTATCCTCACCGATATCGGATCCCCGAGTTTACCAAGTTTACTGGTCAGAATGATGTGTCAACTGTTGAACATGCTAGTCGATTCCTGATGCAATGTGGAGAAGCTGCTAGTGTTGATGCACTAAGCGTCCGATTATTCTCGAGTTCTCTATCTGGATCTGCTTTTTCTTGGTTTGTAACTCTGCCACCCAATTCCATTGTAACTTGGTCTGATTTGGAAAGGCAGTTTCATTAATATTTCTTTGCGGGAGTTCATGAGAAGAAATTGTCTGATTTGACAAATATGAGGCAAAGGAATGATGAACCGGTTGCTACATTTATTGCCTGATTCAGAGATGTCAGGAATAAGTGCTTCAACTCGATGTTATCTGATAAATAATTGGCTGAGGTTGCTTTATATGGACTTTTACCATACTTGAAAGACAAATATGCTCATTAGGAGTTTGAAAGTCTGGGTCAGATCGTGCAGATTATGTCTGGACATGAGAATCGGTCATATGAACCCAGAAGGAATTATCAAAACAGAGTTAACTACATAGGCTATGCTTCCAATTTTGAATCTGATGAAGATGGTGAAATCGGTTTGGCTGAGTGGGTTAAGAATAAGAAACCAATTTCAGTTCCGTTTGCAAAAAAGGAGCCTGAGAAATTCGGTTTCGATGTTACAAAAGCTGATAAGATCTTTGATATGCTGTTAAAGGAAGGGTTGCTTAAATTGTCACCCTATCATAGGATTCCATCAGAGGAAGAATTGAAAAAGATGGTGTACCGCAAGTTTGAAAATGCTACTTCTCATAATACCAATGACTGCAAAGTATTCTGTCAACAGTTGCAATCGGCTATAGAGCAAGGAAAGATTAAGTTTGAGTTACCTAAGAAGCCTGCCAAGCCAATGAAGATCGATCAACATTCTTTCCCGATTAATATGGTATAAGTATCCAAAGAGGAAGGTGTGCCAAAGAAAGTCCTGACTTCACAATAAGGTAAGGAAAAAGGAGTTGTCGATCCTAAAGTTCAAATATCAATAACTGATTTGAAAGGGAAAGGCAAATCTGAGGAAGTTCTAAAAGTCAGGAGAGACGAGTTACTTCCCAGAGTCTGATCAATAAATTCAGGAGAGGAAATAAACATATCGGACGTGAAGAAGAAATGAGGCAAAATAATGCTGATCATTGGAGGTATCCTTTCTTCATTTATCGCTGGGAAAAAGGAATTAAACTTCCGACTCCTGGGAATTGCCCAGAGTGCAATGGGCAAGGTTGGAATACTCGGCCAAATAAAAGGTCGTGTTTCAATGAAGGGCGTAATCGGTCCGTTATCTGAGATCAACATGATGATCGGAATCGGCCAATTATCAGAGATCGACGATCCATTAGTAGGGATCGGCAAGATGATCAGAATCAGCATATACCCGTTCAGGAAAGGCTAGGTCGCAAAATCAATGTAATGGATCGGTTGGGAAGAAAGCCTTATATGAGCCACAAAATTGAGGATATGGCTAATGACCGGATTCCTGATGAGGAAATCATGCGTAGAGATCCTGAAAGAGAACCGATCAATGATCGACAACTATTTCACCGATTTAAGGAACCTCAGCCTCAATGGTGTCCTGAAGGATTAACTAAATCACAAAAGAGGCATGTTCTGAAGTTGAGGCAGATCGAGTTGGAAGAACAAATCATAATCAGGTTTGGCCTATGAAGGCTCAAGATCGTGATCAAGATGATGCCCCAGCTGCTGATGTTCTTATGGCATTTATTTTGCCAAGGGAATTTATGGCATCAAACAATGATGCAGAATCAGACATTGATAAGAGTATTGCTCAATTGGCCTTGGAACCATCACCTGCTACTTTTGTGAAACCTGAGGAAGAAGATCGGCAACATTTAAAGCCTTTATTTCTGAAGGGTTATATTAATGGCGCTTCAGTTAATCTCATGCCATATGCCGTGTTGCGAAAACTCGGGAAGGGAGAGTCCGATTTGATGAAAACTGATCTGATGCTCAGAGACTTTGAAGGGAAGACTTCTCCAGCTTGGGGGGCACTTTGTGTTGATCTGACGATCGGAAGTAAGACCTTTCCTACTACTTTCTTCATTATTAATGGCAAAAGTTCATATAATATGATCTTAGGTTGGGATTGGATTCATGCGAATTGTTGCATTCCTTCTATGATGCATCAATCTGTGATTCAATGGATCGGAGATTCGGTGGAGGTTGTAAAAGCCGAGGCGCGGTTCAACATTACAGCAGCTGAAGCTTGCACTTGGAGTTATGAAGTGACTTGCATATCAGGACAAGCTATTGATTCTGATTTTCTCAAGATGTCCGATTTTGTCTTATGTCACACCCGGTTCAGAAAAACAAAACCGGGTGTGTTGGCAGCGCAAACGCACACCAAGATCCACCGCAAGCGCACGGATCATTTTAGCTCTTCCCTCAAGAGAGTATTCCCCCAAGGTTATCAATCCATGGAAACAAGGTCAGAAACCCTAGATTAACTATGCATCGGAAAGCATTAATCATGTTGCAACATGATCGTGAATAGGTAGACATGATCAAGCATAGCACTTATGAACAAGAGGTAACTCGTCTAGGATAAAGCCTAGCCTATGCATATGTTGTAGCTCTAGCTAGATCGGTAAGCAAACATGGTTCTCATTCAATGCATTTTTAAATCTCTATCCTCCAGCCCAACTCCCGAGGATCACCACATTACACGGGGCACACCCTGTCACGATGCTCCCTATCAGCGTAGTGAACACAAGGGCACGAACACTAGTTCGTGTCATACTACTCGATAGATCCGGTATGCACCCCTAGCCACCATGGCTACAAGAACACCCTATGCATCTATGCCGGCCATAGATGGGAATAAGCAAACTCGAGATGATATGAAATCAAAGAAAGAGGCAAATGGACCGCAAGGGAATCGGAACTCATCTATTACTTCACCATGAATGATTGTCCATCACAAGATCACAACCGTGGCCATACCTTCTTGTGACTCCTAGCTCCAGAACTCCGGCGTGATCTTCCTCGCAGGGTGATCCCGCCAGCTAGAGCCTAGCCTAGGCTACCCTCTAGACAACTACATGGCTCTCAGCTCTCCGTAGATGGATGTCCCTCAAGTTCCTCGGCTTCTGCTTCAAATTCCCGGGTGCCGGTCGAAAGGTGAGATATTTATAGTCCTGGGAAACCCAAGGTCAAAGGAGAAGGCGAGGCGGCGCAAGAAAGGCTTGGGCGGCGCGGCCAGAGGGGGTCTGGGCCATGCGGCCAAGCCCATTTTCGGGCCCATTCGTGCTCAACTTTTCCCCAAGCTTCCTTGATGCTTCTAGAGTCTTCCTTCCAATGCATATGGGCCCTGGACGTCGTTTGCTTCGGGATAAAATTGCCTCTTGATGACTTTCATTTGAATTGCCTTCATCCTGAAGTAACTTGATCTTATCTTCATTTGCTTAGTCCTTAAGCAATCTTGGAGTTTGGTGGCCTAGATCTGGGCATGAGTGGGCTTCTAGTCCATGTCCTTGGCGCCTGGGCCCATTAGGCCTTCTTCTCACGGGCTTCCGGCCTTCGCTTTACGCTTGTCTCCAATTTAGCCCAAATCCGTCTTGATTTTATCATTTATCCTGCATAAACCAAAATGCTCAAAAAACACAAGCATATACGAATATGGCCCGATTATTGAGTATGATCATTAGTTTAGACATTAAATTCATGCAATTATCGAAGTTAAACAGGGTAAAAGGGTGTCATTTAACAGCGCCAACAATCCCCCCATGCTTAAACCTTGCTCGTCCTCGTGTAAGTCTTCGATAGAAATCAGCGTTGCCCTCCGATGTCCAATCCCTGCACTTGATCATACACGAGAAAACACAAATGCTATCTGAAGATTTTTCAATTAAAGTTCAAGTTCTAACCAGCTCTTTCTAGTATGGAGGGTAGATATCAATTAAGTGCAACCCACAAAGAATTTAAATCCACATGCTCTTAATTTTAAACAAGACTCAGGTAAAGGAATTTTATTTCAAAAAGAATAGCTGAACCAAGATCAATAATTTAAACCTTGCAAATTGCTCATGGGAACTCTCGGCTCATCTTGTTTCTCAAAACCTGCTAATCACTCTGAACCTTTCTTTCTCTCATGTATATAAGCGTAAGGCTTATCTGGAGCTTGGAAAGGTTAGTCCTAGCAAAGATATTATAATCAAGATATTATCAAAACAAGAAAAGCATCTTACGGATTTACCGAGACTCGTCAAAAAGGCTATGAGAAAATAATGTCTTTGTGGAGAGGGAGAGAATGGACACACACTTTTTAGATGGTGGACATGTGCAATTGGCAAAGGATGACAATGAGGCACAAATGAAGTCCTCTATGTCGGATTGCACATGGTTGGAAGGATTGAGTATGGAGTAAGTCTTTTAAGCACCAAGAATCAAATGAAACAAAAAGAACTAAGGAGCATTTATTTTCTTTCTTTCTTTCTTCATTTTTTCTTTATTTTCCACTTTTTTCTTTCTTTTCATTCTTTCTTTCTTCACATATTTTTTTATTTCTGCTCCTTAGAACCTTTTGCAACACAATATCTGCTCAGCGGTTGTCAGAGATAATGCGATGACTCTCCCCCCATGCTTGAACGATTGCTCGTCCTCGTGCAATGGAGTGGGAAATAAAATGACCGCTGAGCAGAGTATGAAATCTTCCAATCTCGCAGAGAATAGCTTGAATCTTCAGGAGAGGCTTCCACAAAAATTTTCGAGGCAATCAGAGGCTGGAATGCCCCTGGCCGCGCGGCCCAGAGGGGTCTTGGCCGCGCCGCCTGGCCTCTTCTTCCCTCTGTTTCTTCTGATTTTTCTCCTGCGCACTTGTAGATGTCTCGAAAAACTATATTTCTTCAATGATGGCTTTGATCCTTCTGAAACTCCGTCGAAATAATTGTTCCATACTCAACAAATGGGTTGTGGTCAAGGAGGTAATCACAAAAACATAATTTGGGTTTTTGGGTGGATATCCAGCAAGGTTTGCTAAGTTCTAAATGTGAAAACAAGCAATGCATGGACAGAAAAGGCTAGCAATAAGAAAGGTACGCAAAAACGGAATGGCCAGCTTCTTAGTCTCGTACCGAAGAAACAAATCCTGAATCAATTCATTCAAAAATAATTCTTGCACAACTATGGTTCAAAATGATATAATATTTAGGCTTTGGATAGGTAGAGCATTTGCAAAGGTATTAATGACAAGGTCAGCATGAATGAGTTTCATGGGTATTAAAACGACCTTTGAATTATTTAAAAGAGAGAGCAAGATTAATAAATATGGGTTTTTATATTATCATAACCTCCACAAAAGATTGAGCCAGTATTTAATATCAATTTTTAGATCATTTATGGAGAGCATTAGTTTAATCATGGATAAATCAAGTACGAAGAAAGTACAAAGCGGCAACGATCATCATATTTCAAATTGCAAGAATAACATCATAAACATTGACCATATGAAATTAAGCTCCTTGTGATGATCATTTTATTCGACTCACACTAACAAAAGAAAACATGCTACACATGACAAAACTTATTCACATGAAAATTAGGGGAGGAAGAGATTCAAACCAATATTTATCTATTACTTCTCCTTCTTTCTCTTCCCTCCATGGTCGTCTTGTGCATTGCCTGGCTCTTGTTTTTCCTTGCATCTTTGCATCAACTTGAAGAATGATCAGCGCTCGTCCTCCTCTGAGGAGTTCCTTGACATGCTCTTGAACTTGTTCCTTACTTTGTTTATCATCCTTTTTCATTGTTCCTGCATGAGAGCATAGACAAAAGAACACGTCGGGGTTTCTTGCCAACGTGAAGGAGCAAAACAAAACACAAAAGCCATGGCTCAAAAATGATCGATGCTTGGTCGTGGTTTCAATGTTCTCAACATAAAAATCCAAATCTGATTTTTTAGAAATTAAATCATGCTTAGTGCGATCACCAAGACATTATGTAAATCAGAGATGGGTTTAACGTCGAAAGCCAATGTAGAACAAGAATTTCTTGACCACATTAATTTAGGTTAAATCAAAGACACTTAGTCTATTAAATTAGACTAAATAAACTTTGATCTTTACCATGCGGGGTATGGGATTAGGTTCTAGTTTTGGCCAAAAAGAGAGAGAGAATTTTGAAGAAAATAAAACAAAAAGGCTTAGAAAACTCTAACTAGAAAACCAGGATTTTCAATAAGCATGAACCAAAAGAGATTCTTATCCTTATGTTTCACGTGCCTAGCATGCGTATAATTATAAAGATAAATCATGAAAAATATAACGCGGGCTCTACGCGAAGATGGGCTCTGGATGTCACAAAAAGGGGCCTGGCCGCCCGGCCTAAGGGTGCTGTGGCCGGCCGGCCAGAGGGGTTTTTGGCTCCTCTGGTTCTAGTTTTTCACAGGTGGGTAAAAGAAATAAAAATGTATGGGTATATGTACTGGTGTGGTTAAGGGGTTTAAAAAGAAACATAAAATGTTAATGACCAAGCAAAGAATCATGTATCAAATGTGTTCAACAAAAACGTCCAAAAGATCAAGATGTGTCTTGTGTAGCAAAACTCTAAGACTCAAACAACTCTCTAAAAATTAAAAGAAAAATTGGGTTGTCCTCCCAAAAGCTTATTACCTGACTTGACATCCGGGTTGCCTCCTGCAAAGCGCTTCGTTTATCGTCTATAGCTAGACCTTCGAGTTGTTGCTGTGACCAGCGTCCCATGATGGTGCTGTAGTCCTCTCGTCTTCTTTTTCTATAGGCTTGCGTTCTTCTCCGAGCTTCGTAGCTGGCTTGTCATCTCTAGCTCTTCAATTCTTCTCATCAATAAGTCTATCTTGGCCTCCATGTCTACAATATGCTTCTCCTCTTGCACGCTCCTTGCTTTGCCCATGGACTGAATGAGTTGAGTGCGTCCAACCGATGCCCAAGTGTCGTTATCGGCCACCTTCTTGAATAATGCATAAGCCTCGGTGGGAGTGAGGTCGATGACGGAACCTCCGGCAGATGCATCCATGATTGTGCGTGACGACGTTTGCAAGCCACCATAGAACTTCATAACTAATACCTGTGGTGTGGACAAGCGAGAACATAGTCGTTGAAGCGCTTGAACGCCTCAGTGATGGTCTCCGTGGTGCCCTGGGCAAAGCTCGAGATCCTGTTGCGAAGTGTCTGTGTCTTCTCTGGTGAGTAGAACTTGATGATGAACGCTTCCACTAAGCTCTCCCAATCCTCGACTGTTGATACCTCCAACATGTAGAACCATCGAAGTGCCTTGTCGCTCAACGAGAACGGGAAAAGTCTTGCACGTAGCTGATTGTCGTCGACCCCCTTGATCTTGAAAGTGCTGCACAACTGTAGGAAGGACTGCAGATGGGAATTGGGATCCTCCTTACCAGTGAACGGGATGTGTTGCACCATCTCGATGATCAAAGTCTTGATCTCGAACGAGCTTCCCACTTCAGCTAGCTTGAAAATCGGCAGATCATCGACGTTTGGGGTCCAGAGCTCGCCAATCTTGCGCTCGGGCTGTTCTCCCATTGCTACTTGTGGTTGATGTTCGACTGGGCTTCTTCTTGGAGTGCTAAGCGGTGGTCCTGTGGCCTTCACTTCCGATGTTCCTTGTTGCAGCTACTCGCTTGATTGTGCCTGCAATTTTTATTTTTTTCCATACACAAAAACAAAAGAAAATATTTTTTTGAGAGGCACAAGTGCATCTCACATTAGGGTTAGTGAAAGAAAAACATATACTAGAACTATACAAGATCAAGAATATATAAGAAAAATATTCATAGAAAATTATGAACAAGAAAAATATTTACAGATGCAAAAATCAATCTAAGATGACTTTTTCCCTAAGCTTCCTTGATGCTTCTAGAGTCTTCCTTCCAATGCATGTGGGCCCTGGACGTCGTTTGCTTCGGGATAAAATTTCCTCTTGATGACTTTCATTTGAATTGCCTTCATCCCAAAGTAACTTGATCTTATCTTCATTTGCTTAGTCCTTAAGCAATCTTGGAGTTTGGTGGGCTGGATCTGGGCATGAGTGGGCTTCTAGTCCATGTCCTGGGCACCTGGGCCCATTAGGCCTTCTTCTCACAGGCTTCCGGCCTTCGCTTTACGCTTGTCTCCAATTTAGCCCAAATCCGTCTTCATTTTATCATTTATCCTGCATAAACCAAAATACTCCAAAAACACATGCATATACGAATATGGCCCGATTATTGAGTATGATCATTAGTTTAGACATTAAATTCATGCAATTATCGAAGTTAAACAGGGGTAAAAGGGTGTCATTTAACTGCGCCAACAGGGTGCGCACCGTATGTGTGCCAGGATCAAGTTTCACACATATGGCAAACTAAAAGGGAATAAAAGAGACAATATCACGTAAAACAAAATAAATAAAGGGACTATCAGAGTATTACACAACTTAATCCTGGAAGCGGAGGCTCCAACTACAAAGGCAGTCGTCCGGGGGTTGCGTACGCCTAGCATCAGCTTCAACAGCTTCACACCTTTTTCTTCTAAGCAGCAATTTAGCAAGTGTGAGTACACTTATGGTTGGTGCTCAGTAAGGCCACAAAGATTAACCTGAAATGATTTATTATAATCTTTAAGTAAATTACTCATGTGGAGGTCCAGGCCACTCGTGACCGTGAGCACGACTGTTATAACAGTTTTACACTCTGCAGAGGTTGTACACTTTCACCATGAGTCGCGTAAAAGCTCAAAGAACTTTGAACCCAACCATGCTGCACCACACAGGCACGTATCACACTACCAAGGTGTGACTGCATAGGGACGCAACAAGGCCTTTACAAAGATTCCCTAACAAGTGATAGTCCGCTAAGGTTTCAGGACAAAGCAGGCATAACCCTCTCTAATGGGCACACCTTAGCAAAGGCTTCCTCCAAAAAAGGGCCGGACTATACATTGTCAACGCCAGCCCTCTTGCCCAGTCCAGGTAAGACTATCCCAAGTTAGAGTTTCTAATTATCCAGCCAAGACCAGAGCCCATTAGTCTCATGGTTGTACTGTAAGTCCTGGGTGGTTTCCCATGTTCCGATTAAAGTATAATATTCTTATAAAAGCATAGATAGAAGGATGGTTAGGGTTGTAGGGATTCGGAGAGGCTACGCTAGTACAATACAAAATCGTGTAACCCGAAACCAGGAACAACTGCAGTTATAGATCTCAGATCGTTACTACTAGATGCGCAGATGCAGCGGAACCGTCTCGGTGTAGAGAAGCGCGTCGAGGTAGCAGTGCCGTGAAGTTGGAAACATCCGTCTGGTCCTGTGGCACGTGTGGTTCATCCTAGTGCTCCAAGCGCAGCACCTCCGAAGTATCCACACGTAGGAGGATGGAACGCCGAGCGCCGGTGTGCCAGCACCGGGGCGCGCACGGCAGGAGAGGAGAAGGCGGCGGCCAGGGAGGGGCGGCTAGGGCTTGGGGCGGCACAACTTGCTTGGGGGCGTCCCCCCTTGCCCCTCCCACGTATATATGAGGAGTAAAACCTCTCA
The DNA here is from genome assembly GCA_015476505.1 of Urochloa ruziziensis. Taxonomy (NCBI): domain Eukaryota; kingdom Viridiplantae; phylum Streptophyta; class Magnoliopsida; order Poales; family Poaceae; genus Urochloa; species Urochloa ruziziensis. The sequence goes on along the minus strand of CM027121.1, from coordinate 58,139,818 downwards.
TCCCTTTGTCCATTAGCAATACGGGACTAATAGATGTTGTAGTCCCTCTAGTGCTAATGGGCCATGCTAATGGGCTTCCACTTTGTAGGCCCATTAGTGGATCCAATCCAATTGGCTCTAGGGCATATATCCAACAGTCCCCTACTTGCACTAGAGACAATCTCTTAGTCAAGTATTTAAATGTTCCAAACTGAAGCGTCCCCACATAAGCAGAGACTAAATGTGATACAAATATCAGTCCCAGGAGGCTGATACACATTTATTCCACAGATGGTTCAGTCATCGTGCGACCTCAAAGGGGCACGGTACTCGATACAAACGATAATAGAAACCAAAAGTACAACAATAAGTAACCAGAGAAAGACTATGACTGGATCTAGCCCTATCTCGGCGAGGAACAGCGGAAGCATCTTGGAAGGGACCACACCACAGGCAACGTCGGGTGCGGACACGACCTCTACTCGAACTCTTCAGGGACAAAGTCCGGATCCTCCTCTGTTGCAACAAAATAGGGGGTGAGTACAAACGTACTCAACAAGTCCAACCACGTCCACGGAGGGGGATATAAAGATTATGCACAGGATAATTCAAGGATACGGCTAAGGTTTAATTTGCGTAAAGCTAGATTTTATGCAAGGGTTTATTTTAAACGAGTTTTCGTAAAAGCAGTTTTTAATATCAAGTGGGTTGATCCTCCACAAAGGATCCACATTTTATGCTACCGGACTCCCCGTCCGCCGTAGCTCACGGCACACCTGCCGGACACTTTCCAAAGCACTCACACCAAAAGATCCCACCATTTTCCAACACTAGTTTCAGGCCCAAGCCGTGACTCATCCAATACCGTGGATACGGCTATTCGAATAGATTTTAACTCTGCAGAGGTTGTACACTTAACCCACCCCAACGGTTTCCGCAACACGAACACCGAAATGCCGGCGCGGACCTGTCAAAGCCATTACCACACCATAGCTAAGCCGGACTAGCCAATATGGAAGCAACCAAGGGGTCCATGTCCTCCCAACGAGGCATGACCGGGACGTAACTCACATAGATCGTACTCCTGCTCCTTGTTCTCCCATTGCTCACAGCTCACCCATTGGCTAACCGACCAACTAGTGGGATTTATGCTAAGCCGTTGCCACATACAACGGTAGGGCGGTAGCACTAAACTGGGCCAGGCTAGATGACAATCAACTCGGTCCTTAAAATAATGACAAGATGGATATCTCCACATCCAGCTCAGCCACACAGGCACGAGCTCACCAGCTTGGTGTTTCACACAGAACACACCATCCATCCCATCGGTTTCACCAATATTCCATTTTCACCAAAAGTCACCCTTTTCTTTTAAACACTCACGCCATTCTTTATTTTAAAACACATGAGTATTTGCAATATGATAGTGATAAGAGTAACAGGTCCTAAGCGTTTCTAGCAGCGGCTATCATCCAAACAGAGCAAGTCATATTTAATGATAACCTAGGTGATCAAGGAATATTCATAGCAATCAAGGAGTGGCTATCCAACCGGGTCTTGCAATAAAACAATGCATTTTATAACAGGCCAATGGGTTGTGTTTGTAAAACATAGGATAAGTATGCATCAAAGGACGGGATTGAACTTGCCGTCTTCGAAGTCGTCCGGAAGTGCCGGCTCGCGGTACGGGTCTTCGGGCTCCGACTCGCGGTACTCTCCTGCGTACTCCGGCTCGCGGTGCTGGCCTCCGAAATCGTCGGCGGGGTGTTCCTCGGTCACTCCGTGATCTACGGCACGCACAAGCAAGCATACAACAATCAAACAAGCACACAAAATAAAATGAGCTCAACTAGAGACGAGAATTATAGAAATAAATAGAATATGATTTTAGAGGAATTTAAGAAGAAGGATGGAGTAGATTGGAGTTTAAATGGACGAGATATTGGAAACATTGGAAGCTAAATCAATTCTGAAAATGAAGTGACATAGAAATGGGGCGGTAGCATTTATTTGGGGAACTTGGACTTCACGTGATAGGCCACCTGGGCTGCTGGTTTGGGCTTTGCGAGTAGCACCTGGGCTGATTGAATTGAGTTGGGCTGGGTGGAGGAAAATAACAGGAGGGGGAGACAACAGAGAGGCAGAGCACAGGGGCTCGTGCTCTGTATCGTGTCCGCCATGGGAGACGGACGGAGCTAGCTGGTGCTTCGCCGTCCGGCGATTCCGGTCGCCAAACTCAAATCCAGGGGCATGGTGAGGGAGAGGAGGTCGAGGGGAAGCTCACCATGGGCTCACCTCGGGCAGGGGCGGCGTGCAGAGGGAGATCGATGGGTGGTCTGTTCTTCGTGAGGAAGAACAGAGTAACGGGAAATTGGAGGCAGGGCGCTCGGGACGGGAAGCGGAGCTTGGGCGAGCTGGTGGCAGCGATGGAGAAGCTCGACGCAGCCCTTTTATAGGCGGAGGCGAGGGAAGTTGGCCGGCCTCAACAGCTCGCCATCAATGGAGGTGCTGTGGCCGGGCGTCGGCTTGCGAGCGTCGGCGCGCGGCGTGGAGCGGCTCGCTGCAGTGGGGCCGAGATGGAGGGCGGCACGGCAACGGCACTGCTCGCCGGCGCTGTGCCGTGCGGCGCGGCGGGCACAGGCGGGCGCTGGCGTGCGGCACGGCGGGTCGCCGGCTTCCGCGGAGGGATGATGAGCGCGAGCGACGAGGCCGGCAAGTGGACGAGACGACGCGGCGTGGTGGTAGGGCCACGGCTTTGGTCGGCACGGCGAGGTGCCGGACGGCATCGTGCTGTCACATCGCGGGGCCGCGCTGCTGTGCGAGCGGGGCAGCGGGTGAGTTCGGCCGGGGGCCCTGGTGCTGTGCGCTGCTGTGCGTGTGTGCTATGCATGAGAGGAACGGGCTGCCTCCTGTGTGCATGTGCTGAAGCTAGATGAAGGCAAGAACGAGATGACAAGCTAGCAAGTGCTGCTCTGTGTTGTGCGTGTATGTGCGCATGGAAGGAAGGAAAAGATTAGCATGTTGCTTTGGGAGAAAGAGTGAAGGGATGCACGGATGTAAACAAAGGTGAATCAAGGAGATGGTCTTGAGATGGATTTTAGATGGAAGGAAATTTGAGCTCAAGAATTATTTACAAAGCTTTGAAAAAGATCCTTTAACGCGTGATTTAATTGGATGAATTTTTTTTGGGATGTTACAAACCTACCTCACTTAAAATGAATCTCGTCCTCGAGATTCGACTGAATCCTTAAAGAGATTGGGGAATTCTTTCTTCAACGCATCTTCGCGTTCCCATGTGGCTTCTTTCTCGCCATGTCTGCTCCACTGAACTCGGCACATCCGTACCGTGGAATTTCTTGTGTGCTTGGTGACAGTATCCAAGATTTTGACGGGTACTTCCTGGTATCTGAGGTCCTTCTGCAAATCTATCGTTTCCACTGGTATGTGTTCTTCCTCGGGTACTCTCAAACATTTTCTGAGCTGGGAAACATGAAACACTGGGTGGATGTCGGACATCTCTGTGGGTAGTTGGATACGGTACGCTACGGCTCCAACTCTTTCAAGCACCTGGTACGGTCCAATGTATCGAGGGGCTAACTTTCCCTGAATTTGGAACCTGCGGGTCCCTCTAATCGGGGAAACCTTTAGGTAAACATAATCTCCCACTTCAAAACTTAATTCCCTTCTGTGCTTGTCTGAGTAACTCTTCTGACGGGACTGAGCAGCCTTTAGCTTCTCTCTGATTTCGGCTACCTTATCTTCTGCTTCTTTTATAAAGTCTGGTCCGACCAAGGTACGCTCCCCTACTTCTGACCACATTAAAGGGGTTCTGCACTTCCTTCCATAGAGGGCTTCGAACGGTGACATGCCTAGGCTAGCTTGATAACTGTTGTTGTAAGAGAACTCTGCATAGGGCAAACTCCGTTCCCAGTCTTTCCCATAGGTCAGGGCACAAGCCCGTAACATGTCTTCCATAATCTGATTTACTCTTTCCGTCTGGCCGTCTGTCTGTGGGTGATAAGCTGAGCTAAAATCTAACTTAGTTCCCATGGCTTTATGCAAACTCTTCCAAAATTTGGAGGTGAACTGAGTTCCTCTGTCTGAGACAATTCTGCTCGGTACTCCGTGTAGCTTTACTATGTTTTCTACGTAGAGCTTTGCTAACTTTTTGCCTCCGTAGTTGGTTCGTACGGGTAAATAGTGGGCCACTTTGGTGAGTCGGTCCACTATCACCCATATAGAGTCATTTCCCTTTTGGGTCTTGGGCAAACCAACCACAAAATCCATACCAATCTCATCCCATTTCCAAACCGGGATAGGCAACGGTTGCAATAATCCCGCTGGTTTCTGGTGTTCGGCTTTGACTCGCTGGCAAATATCGCATTGGGCGACGAACTGGGCGATCTCGGCTTTCATCCCATTCCACCAGTATTTCTGTTTCAAATCCATATACATTTTGGTGGCTCCGGGGTGAATAGAGTAAGGTGAGTTGTGGGCTTCATCCATGATGGTCTGCCGGAAATTCCCTTGCTTGGGCACACAAATTCTATCCTTGTACCATAGGGTTCCTTTTGCATCCACTCTAAAATCTGGGGCTTTATTTTCTCCCGTGTGGTTACGAATTTTTACCAAGTCTGGGTCTGATCCCTGGGCCTTCCTGATGTCTTCTTCTAAGGTGGGCTGCACCGTTAGCTGCGGGCAAGACTTATGAGATACAATGTGCACATTAAGCCGAGCCATTTCTTCTTGTAGATGGGCATTCTTGGGTGCATAGGTCTTTCTGCTTAGGGCATCTGCCACAACATTGGCCTTGCCGGGGTGGTAATGAATTTCCAGATTGTAATCCTTGATAAGCTCTAACCATCTTCTCTGTCTTAAATTCAGATCTGGCTGAGTGAATATATACTTCAAGCTCTTGTGATCCGTGTAGATCTCACACTTATTTCCAATTAAGTAGTGTCTCCAAATCTTCAGGGCATGAACCACGGCTGCTAATTCCAAGTCATGGGTGGGATAATTCTGCTCATGGGGCTTAAGCTGGCGGGAGGCATATGCTACTACCTTCCCATCTTGCATAAGTACACATCCTAACCCATTTCGGGAAGCGTCACAGTATATGACAAAGTCCCGCTGAATATCTGGCAAGGTCAGTATCGGGGCTGAGGTCAGTCTCTTCTTTAGTTCTTGAAGCTTCTTTCACATGACTCAGTCCAGACGAACTTCTTTTCTTTCTTGAGCAGCTCGGTCATGGGTCTTGCTATCTTGGAAAATCCTTCTATAAACCTTCGATAATATCCGGCCAATCCCAGAAAACTTCTTATCTCGCTCACATTAGTGGGTTGTTGCCAGTTTGACACTGCTTCTACCTTCTCGGGATCAACAGCTACTCCTTCTGCTGTTAGTATGTGGCCAAGAAAGGCTACCTTCTCAAGCCAAAATTCACATTTGCTAAACTTGGCATACAACTTGTGTACTCTCAGCTTTTCTAAGATCACTCTCAGGTGATGCTCGTGCTCTTGGGCACTCTTGGAATAGATGAGTATGTCATCAATGAAAACGACAACAAACTTATCCAATTCTTCCATAAACACTTTGTTCATGAGGTTCATGAAGTATGCCGGGGCATTAGTCAGTCCAAAAGACATCACTGTAAACTCGTATTGCCCGTACCTTGTCACAAATGCCGTCTTGGGGGTATCGCTTTCCTCTGATCTTAAGCTGATAATATCCTGATCTTAAATCAATCTTGGAGAAATACTTGGCTCCTTTCAGCTGGTCAAACAGGTCATCTATTCTGGGCAGTGGATACTTGTTCTTGATGGTTACCTCATTTAAGGACCTATAATCCACACACATCCTCATACTTCCGTCCTTCTTCTTCACAAAAAGAACGGGTGATCCCCACGGGGATGAGCTAGGTCTGATGAATCCTTTCTCTTGAAGGTCTCTCAACTGTTCTTTCAACTCTGCTAGTTCTGCTGCGGCCATTCGGTATGGTCTCTTGGCTATAGGAGATGTCCCTGGGATAAGGTCAATAATGAACTCTATGTCCCTATCTGGCGGCATTCCGGGGAGTTCTTCTGGGAACACATCTGGGTATTCGCACACCACTGGAACTTCTGCTATGGTTTTGGCCTCCAAAGTATAAACCATTGGGTCTGATCTTGTTTCTCGGGTGTGGCAAGTTACTTGGACTCCTTCAGGGCTGGTTAGTTGTATGGTCCTAGCGGCACATCCTATAAGGCCGTCATGCTGGGTCAGCCAGTCCATTCCAAGTATTACATCTATCCCCTTGGACTTGAGTACTACCAAATCAGCTAGAAACTCTACCCCACTTAAAATAATCCTTACCCTAGAACAACCTAGCTGACACTTGATGTCGGCTCCAGGTGTTCGGGTTAACAGGGGCAACTTTAGTAGTACTGTAGGTATATTGTGTTTATCCACAAAACTTGATGATATGAAGGAATGTGATGCTCCAGAATCAAATAAAACTGTGGCAAGCACTGAGCTGACTAAGAACTCACCAAGTACTACGCCCTGAGCTCCTTGAGCCTCTTGCGCGTTGATGTGGTTGACACGGGCTCGTCCATAGGACTGCTGGGGCTGCCTCATCTGTTGGTTGTTGGTGTTGTTGCCGGGGTTGTTGCTGCGGACGGGCACACGGTTGGCACCTGACAGAGCTGGCTTCGGTCCATTCACCGAGTTGGAGTACATTGGGGCTGCTGGCTTGTTGCTGGCATAGGGGCAGTTGGCCACATAATGTCCGGTCTCACGGCAGTTGAAACAAGCCCTGTTGTTGTTGCTGGCCTGACTGGCACTGTTCTGTGGAGCTTTGGCACTCTGGCTTCTGAAGGTGGGATTGGTGACCTGTGAGCCTGAGGCTCGGGACTGAGTGCGGTACTGCATCGGCGTCTGGGATCTGGGTGGTGGAGGGTTATAGCTCTTGGTCCTCTGGAAGCGGTCCTGCTGGCGAGCCTTGCTCTCTAAGAACTTGCGCTTGAGATCTTTCTTCTCATCCGCCTTGGCCTTTTCCGTGAGAATAGCCCTGTTCATTAATGTGTTGAAGTCAGGATAAATCTGGGGGGTTAGCAGAGTCCTGAGCTCTGGGTCCAGGCCTTTCATGAACATTTCCTGCTTCTTCTCATCTCTATCCACTTCTTCCGGTGCATAGCGGGCTAACTCCATGAACCGGTAGGTGTACTCTTCTACAGTCTTGTTGCCTTGCTGCAATGCCCGGAACTCATCCGCCTTGCGCTTCATGGTGGCTGCGGGGATATGGTAGCGACGGAACTCATCCACAAAATCCCTCCAGGTGATGACAGTGGCATCTGGGGTGGCTGCACAGTAGTTTTCCCACCATGCGAGAGCATTCCCAACAAGTTGATGGGTGGCCAGGAGCACTTTGTCACGATCCTCACAGTGAAGTGGTTCCAACTTCCTCTGAATCACCCTCAGCCAATCATCTGCATCAAGTGGGTTGGTGGACCCGCCAAAAGTAGGTGGCTTAGTTCTGAGGAACTCCGACAGCTTCTCATTCATACCCTGCCCACGGGGCCTCTGATTGGCGATGGCCTTGACCACAGCTTCCATTATCAGGTTCTGATTGTTCACCACCTGCAGCCAGTCAGCGGCACGTGGCAGTGGCGCTTGCTCTGACCTAGGCCTGACTTTCCTCCCTCCTTTCTTGGTTCACTTCATCCTGGTGCTCTTCATGGGGTGCACTCTGCACGTTGTTGCTAGCAGCCGGGACTCGGCTCCGGGAAGCCCTGGGTCCACGCGTGTTGACCATCTGTAGATTTAGAGGACAAATGAGAGACTAGGATTTGGAGTTTTAGTGATGTTTAAGTTATTTAGTTCGCAAAAACAGAAAGGCAGAATCCTCCTTCTGCCCACAAGCACAGAGTCTAGCAAACATCAAGCACAAACGATTTTATTCCTTTGAAAGGGAAAGGGAGTACAACACTTGGACAGGCCAAAACACGGGCTACACGACCGGGGTACAACGACACAACTGGGGTACAACTACGCAACTGGGGTACAACACTAAACTTCGGGCCAGGACGACTTCAACCCTGGGGTGTCTGGGTGCATTCTACTCGCGGGGCGAGCCTTCTTCCGGGGCGGAGTGTTCTTCCAGGGGAATGAGCAGTTCATCGTCTTCTGGGATTCCATTTTCCTGGGGCTGTGCAGGGGTTCCTTCTTCAGCGGGTGCTGCTGGTTCTCCGGCACCTCCGGGTGTGCTTGGCGTGGTTCCACTAGGTCCTCCCCATCTTGCAATGGGGGTCCCAATTAGATCCGGGCTTCTCCGACTACCGGGACGGGCGTTCCGCTTCTGGTCCAATCTTGCATACATCCGGTCTTGAGCCTGTCTGAGACTCTCATGTGCGACAGCTTCACTGCTTATGGCTGCCGCGGTCCTTGCTTCGGCTTGAGCCACCCGGACTTGGTACATCCTCACTGCGAGTTCAGCTTGCTCGGCTCGGCCAATTTGTTCCCTTAGGAACCCAGCTTGCTCGTTGAAAAGCTTATCCAAGGATACGAGATAGGCGACCACATGGTACAACAGGTCATCTTGATGGCGGCGGCGTTCCAGGTTCCTCATGCGGGCCTGCCAGACTGGAGTTCTGACAGCCGGGGGAAAGAGTCTCATCGGTGTGGAGATGAGGTGTTCTTCAAAGATCCGACACAAGTAACGGAGGGCCTTCCTGATAGCCAAAGGGTAGGTATCCTGATGTCGAAATCCCGTAGCGGTCACCCTCCATGGCTCAATATCAGGGTAGCGGGTGCTTCTGGCAACAGAAAGGATCACCCTACAGCGGAGAGTGCCAAGATGCTCGTACTCCCTGCTGTAGTACCTTGGGCGTTCAGTGATACCAAGACGCTCCAGGGAGTTGATCAAAAGGCGGGGAAAACCCGGCTCTTCCTGGCAAACACCATGGGTCCATCCTTCCTCGGCCATCTGAAAGTAAGGATAAGGTGAACAACTTGTTTCTCATAGAAGCTAGAGTACAACATGAAGGTACAAGATTCTGACTCGACAACTAGGTTGGGTACATCCATTATTCAGAGGGAAACTCTAGCTCAGCTAAACTATTCTACTCTCAAGGAGAATCTTCCTCGCTCCAGCATCGGCGCTTCTTTGGGGGTAGGAGTTGCCCTACTAGCCAATCCTCAGTCTGCGTACCCCTATCCCAATGGGTTTCTTCGGGCTCACCCTCTAGCAATCCTTTCTCTCTTCGGTACGCTTCAAGACGTTCCTTCTCTTGCGCTTCCTTCTGCCAGATGTCCTGGAGGGTAGCTAGGTAACTTTCCGCTTGCCTTTCAGCTTTGGCGGTCTCCTTTCGCTGTTCCTCTATCTCATGTTCCGCCTTTTCCGCCCTGCGAATCTGGTGCTTCAATTGCGCTGCTTGCTCGATGTAGAGATGATCTAAGCCGGCAAGATAGGTGGATAGGTGGGTGACGGTGTCTTCGAGGTCTTCTTCTTCCCTTCCGAGTCTTCTCATCTGATCGATCCATGAGCGTCCTCTTCCTCCGGTAGGTGGGAAAAATCCCATAGGACTCTCTCGAAGATGACGCCAGTAGACGACGCGCAGACGTCGCAGGACTTTACGGGCGGCCTTTCGGTAAGTGTCCGAGAAGCAAAAGCCCGTGGTGATGATGGTCCAAGGATCCACGTCGGGGTAGAGGGTGCTCTTCCCCACAAAGATCCTTACGTCACACCGAAGGGTGCCTCTGGAGTCATACTCCCGGTACATGTACTCCGGTACATCTGAAACTCCGACGCGTTCCAGGCTGAGTAGCATCAACTTAGGAAGACCCGGCTCTGCAAAGCAGATTCCTTCGTTCCATCCGTCGTCAGCCATCTGGAACAGGACAAAGACTCAAGGTCAGTGTCTGTGTAAGGAAGGCTTAGCTAGGAAAGGCTTCTAAAGGTTTCGGTCCTAATGGTCGCGTCCTACAGCCAACGACGGCTCTGATACCACCTGAAGCGTCCCCACATAAGCAGAGACTAAATGTGATACAAATATCAGTCCCAGGAGGCTGATACACATTTATTCCACAGATGGTTCAGTCATCGTGCGACCTCAAAGGGGCACGGTACTCGATACAAACGATAATAGAAATCAAAAGTACAACAATACATAACCAGAGATAGACTATGACTGGATCTAGCCCTATCTCGGCGAGGAACAGCGGAAGCATCTTGGAAGGGACCACACCACAGGCAACGTCGGGTGCGGACACGACCTCTACTCGAACTCTTCAGGGACAAAGTCCGGATCCTCCTCTGTTGCAACAAAATAGGGGGTGAGTACAAAAGTACTCAACAAGTCCAACCACGTCCACGGAGGGGGATATAAAGATTATGCACAGGATAATTCAAGGATACGGCTAAGGTTTAATTTGCGTAAAAGCTAGATTTTATGCAATGGTTTATTTTAACAGATTTTCGTAAAAGCAGTTTTTAAATATCCAGTGGGTTGATCCTTCACAAAGGGTCCACATTTTATGCTACCGGACTCCCCGTCCGCCGTAGCTCACGGCACACCTGCCGGACACTTTCCAAATACTCACACCAAAAGATCCCACCATTTCCCACCACTAGTTTCAGGCCCAAGCCGTGACTCATCCAATACCGTGGATACGGCTATTCGAATAGATTTTAACTCTGCAGAGGTTGTACACTTAACCCACCCCAACGGTTTCCGCAACACGAACACCGAAATGCCGGCGCGGACCTGTCAAAGCCATTACCACACCATAGCTAAGCCGGACTAGCCAATATGGAAGCAACCAAGGGGTCCATGTCCTCCCAACGAGGCATGACCGGAACGTAACTCACATAGATCGTACTCCTGCTCCTTGTTCTCCCATTGCTCACAGCTCACCCATTGGCTAACCGACCAACTAGTGGGATTTATGCTAAGCCGTTGCCACATACAACGGTAGGGCGGTAGCACTAAACTGGGCCAGGCTAGATGACAATCAACTCGGTCCTTAAAATAATGACAAGATGGATATCTCCACATCCCGCTCAGCCACACAGGCACGAGCTCACCAGCTTGGTGTTTCACACAGAACACACCATCCATCCCATCGGTTTCACCATTATTCCATTTTCACCAAAAGTCACCCTTTTCTTTTAAACACTCACGCCATTCTTTATTTTAAAACACATGAGTATTTGCAATATGATAGTGATAAGAGTAACAGGTCCTAAGCGTTTCTAGCAGCGGCTATCATCCAAACAGAGCAAGTCATATTTAATGATAACCTAGGTGATCAAGGAATATTCATAGCAATCAAGGAGTGGCTATCCAACCGGGTCTTGCAATAAAACAATGCATTTTATAAACAGGCCAATGGGTTGTGTTTGTAAAACATAGGATAAGTATGCATCAAAGGACGGGATTGAACTTGCCGTCTTCGAAGTCGTCCGGAAGTGCCGGCTCGCGGTACGGGTCTTCGGGCTCCGGCTCGCGGTACTCTCCTGCGTACTCCGGCTCGCGGTGCTGGCCTCCGAAATCGTCGGCGGAGTGTTCCTCGGTCACTCCGTGATCTACGGCACGCACAAGCAAGCATACAACAATCAAACAAGCACACAAAATAAAATGAGCTCAACTAGAGACGAGAATTATAGAAATAAATAGAATATGATTTTAGAGGAATTTAAGAAGAAGGATGGAGTAGATTGGAGTTTAAATGGACGAGATATTGGAAACATTGGAAGCTAAATCAATTCTGAAAATGAAGTGACATAGAAATGGGGCGGTAGCATTTATTTGGGGAACTTGGACTTCACGTGATAGGCCACCTGGGCTGCTGGTTTGGGCTTTGCGAGTAGTACCTGGGCTGATTGAATTGAGTTGGGCTGGGTGGAGGAAAATAACAGGAGGGGGAGACAACAGAGAGGCAGAGCACAGGGGCTCGTGCTCTGTATCGTGTCCGCCATGGGAGACGGACGGAGCTAGCTGGTGTTTCGCCGTCCGGCGATTCCGGTCGCCAAACTCAAATCCAGGGGCATGGTGAGGGAGAGGAGGTCGAGGGGAAGCTCACCATGGGCTCACCTCGGGCAGGGGCGGCGTGCAGAGGGAGATCGATGGGTGGTCTGTTCTTCGTGAGGAAGAACAGAGTAACGGGAAATTGGAGGCAGGGCGCTCGGGACGGGAAGCGGAGCTTGGGCGAGCTGGTGGCGGCGATGGAGAAGCTCGACGCAGCCCTTTTATAGGCGGAGGCGAGGGAAGTTGGCCGGCCTCAACAGCTCGCCATCAATGGAGGTGCTGTGGCCGGGCGTCGGCTTGCGAGCGTCGGCGCGCGGCGTGGAGCGGCTCGCTGCAGTGGGGCCGAGATGGAGGGCGGCACGGCAACGGCACTGCTCGCCGGCGCTGTGCCGTGCGGCGCGGCGGGCACAGGCGGGCGCTGGCGTGCGGCACGGCGGGTCGCCGGCTTCCGCGGAGGGATGATGAGCGCGAGCGACGAGGCCGGCAAGTGGACGAGACGACGCGGCGTGGTGGTAGGGCCACGGCTTTGGTCGGCACGGCGAGGTGCCGGGCGGCATCGTGCTGTCACATCGCGGGGCCGCGCTGCTGTGCGAGCGGGGCAGCGGGTGAGTTTGGCCGGGGGCCCTGGTGCTGTGCGCTGCTGTGCGTGTGTGCTATGCATGAGAGGAACGGGCTGCCTCCTGTGTGCATGTGCTGAAGCTAGATGAAGGCAAGAACGAGATGACAAGCTAGCAAGTGCTGCTCTGTGTTGTGCGTGTATGTGCGCATGGAAGGAAGGAAAAGATTAGCATGTTGCTTTGGGAGAAAGAGTGAAGGGATGCACGGATGTAAACAAAGGTGAATCAAGGAGATGGTCTTGAGATGGATTTTAGATGGAAGGAAATTTGAGCTCAAGAATTATTTTGCAAAGTTTTGAAAAAGATCCTTTAACGCGTGATTTAATTGGATGAATTTTTTTTGGGATGTTACATGAGGCCACCAAGGTCGAACTTTGTAGAACCGTGTAGTTTTCTTGGCAAATTTCAATTTGAGAGAGGTCCATAATAGCTTTTCTCCCAAGTATTCCCTTTCCGCAGAGTCGTCCCTCATGGTGTGACACGGGGAGTCCAACCGGATCAAGATCCTCAATAAAGTCTACACAAAATTCAATGACCTCCTCCGTAGCCTTTAGCGATGCGTCCTTCTGGTCGAGAACGGTTGCGAACATACTTCTTTAGGACTGCCATGTACCTCTCGAAAGGGAACATATTGTGTAGGAATACTGGCCCCAAAATAGTTATCTCTTTAACTAGGTGAACCAGGAGATGTGTCATAAATTAAAGAATGAAGGTGGGAATATCATCTCGAAGCTTACAAGGCATTGGACCACGTCTTGTTGTAGCCTTATTAAATGACTTAGATTAATCACCTTTTGTGAAATTTCATTGAGAAACGCGCACAGTTTCACGATTGCCAACCTTACATTATCTGGTAGAATACCCCTCAAGATAACAGGAAGTAATTGTGTCATCAGAACATGGCAGTCATGAGACTTCAAGTTCTTGAATTTTTTTTCTTTCATTTTTATTATTCCTTTTATATTTGAGGAATATCCGGTAGGCACCTTGATACTATTCAGGTAATCAAACATGCTTTCCTTCTCCTGTTTGCTGAGAGTGTAGCTGGCAGGCCTTAAGTATCGCTGGTCTTTTCCCTTCTTTTTAGGATGTAGGTCTTTTCGTTGTTCCAACGCTTTTAGGTCACGTCTTGCTTTCCACGGTATCTTTCCCTTTTCCGTATATACCCATGAAGCCTAGCAAATTCACACAAAGATTCTTCATCAGGTGCATCACATCAATTGCATTGCGGACCTCCAGCATCTCCCAATAAGGTAGCTCCCATAATATACTCTTTTTCTTCCACATGGGTGCATGTCCGTCCTCGTCATTTGGAACGGCTTGGCTACCAGGGCCCTTTCCAAATACTACCTGCACATCCTTTACCATCGAAAACACACGCTTTCTGTTGCGGAACAAAGGCTTTGATCGATTATCAGACTCGCCTCTAAAATGTTTTCCTTCATGTCTTAATGGGTGCTTCGGTGGTAAAAACCGACGATGGCCCATATACACGCACTTTTGACAGTGCTTCAAATAAATGCAGTCTGTTTCATCATAACAGTGTGCAGGCCAAGTATCCCTTGTTTGACTGTCCCGAAAGGTTTCCAAGTGCAGGCCAATCATTGATGGTCACAAAAAGTAATGCACGGAGGATGAATGTTTCCTGTTTGTACTCATCCCACACACTTACACCTTCGTCCTTCCACAATAGTAAAAGCTCATTGATCAAAGGTCTTAGGAACACGTCGATGTCGTTTCCAGGTTGTTTTGGACCTGCGATGAGAGCTGGCATCATGATGAACTTTCGCTTTATGCACAACCAAGGAAGAAGATTAAATATACATAAGGTAACTGACCAAGTACTATGACTGCTGCTCAAATCGCTGAATGGATTCATTCCTTCTGTACTTAAACCAAACCGTATGTTCCTTACATCTTCATCAAATTGTGGAAATTCTCTGTCAATGTTTCTCCACTGGGACCCATCTGCAGGATGTCTCATCATCTCATCTCGCTTACAATCTTCTTTGTGCCACCACATCAACTTTGCATTCTCCTTACTTCTGAACAAACGCTTGAATCGTGGAATCACTGGAAAATACCACATCACCTTTGCAGGAATTTTCTTCTTCGCTGACTGCCCGTCAACTTCACCAGGATCGTCTCGCCTGATCTTGTATCCAACGCACCACAAACAGGACAAGCTTCTAATTTCTCATATTCAGCGCCAAGTAACGTCAAATAACTGAGAATGAAGTTGCTAACCTTTTGGCGCGCTTATATCGAAGAAATCCACAAAATATGCAAAAATTGGGCAACAACTCCTCCCACTATGGCGCCATGAGTGAGAGAGCAAGCTCTCAGGAAGAAATGAGCTCGGGCTCGGGGAGGAAGAAGCTGGGCGCGGATTTATACGAAGACAATTAGTACCGGTTGGTGTTACCAACCGGTACTAACGTGCTCCCTTAGACACTGTGCTTACAAACCGGTACTAAATTCATCATTTAGTACCGGTTATAACACAACCGGTACTAACGTACCATGGACCAAAGGTCGTTTCTCTAGTAGTGTATGTGGATGTTCCGGATTGTGATGTCGCACTGGTGACTGCTTGTCACTTATTGTTGGGAAGACCGTGGCAGTTTGATCTTGATGCAACACATGGTGGTCGTTCTAACCATTACTCATTTGTGCACAAGGGGGTTCCTCATGTGCTCAAACCGATGCCGGAGAATGCTATTAGGGCTGAGGTTTTTGCTCTTGTAAAAGTGAAGCAAATGGCTATTGAAAATAATCCAAAGCCGAGGACGGCTTTGCTTCAAGAAGGGGAGAATGATATGGCTGTCACAAATCCTACAGTTAATCAGTGCATCATGGATGATCCAGTATTTACTGCTCAAGTCACTAATGATGTCCCAATAGTAGCCTCTGCTATTTCTGAAATTACATCAATGCATGAAAATAATTGTTTTGCAGCAATGAGAGAACACATACCTGCTAACAGAAGGATGAGTTTGTTAATGCAATAGAGTCGTTTAACAAAACATCGGAGGCAAGTCTTGCTGTGTGTTCTGAGAGAAAGTGTGATGTGGCTATCAAGGCTCTAAGTAATGCTTGTGGGGTTTCTTCTAATGATTTAATTTCTGATGATATTTCTCTTATGCCATGTGAGGCCAGAGTTAAAAAGGCAGATTATATATTGAATGAAGATGTTAAAACTAAGCTAAAGCCGAGGACGGCTTTGCTTCAAGGAAAGGAGGATGATGTGGCCAAGGCACCGCCAATTATTTCTGCTGGTAATGATACACGTTTTGTAAAACTCGGTGCATTTTCTGCTGATGTGAATAAAACCATAACGAAGACAGGACAGCTACCTTGTACTGCTATCCTGCATAGCAAGGTTAAAATAATGGGTTGTTGCTTCGGTAAGAAGAATATTATTCAGGAATATATGCACGAAAAGGAAATGTCCAAGAAAAGGGAGCTTAGTCTAATTCAGTTTGGTTCCATGCCGGCCATGCGTGAAGCTGATCTAACCATGCTTGTCTGCAAGAATATGTTATTCGGCAGGGGTGCTTAATTACGTGGGAATTATACTACCCAAGGTGCCTTATTATTATTTTATTGGGCACGCATGGATCAGAGTCAAGTCATGTTGAGTCTTTTGTTTCCCTGTTAGAGTTTGGGTCAGTCTGTTTAGTCCTGGTCGAGTCCAACAGGCATTATGTCGTGCCCGTCGAGTTGAGTCCTAGGTTGAGGGTTGGCCTGCGTGCCATATACCCAGGGCCGACGCTCATGCAGGGGTTGGATTTTATTGTGTTTTCGTCTAGGGTTCTGTCGGTGTTCTACCGTCGATCCTACCGAGGGGTATCCGAGGTAGTAGAGTTTCAGGTGGGTTTCGCCGAGATCAGGAATGCAAAGGCTAAGAGACTCAGGATTTAGACAGGTTCGGGCCGCTTAGAAGGCGTAATACCCTACGTCCTGTGTGGTGATTGGTATTGATTGTATGTCTTCTTTGTTGAGAGACTTGGGTTCGTGTCTTTTGGAGAGGGTCCCTGCCCAGCCTTATATACACGGCAGGCAGGGTTTAAAAGGTCGGTTTCGAGTAGAATCCTAACCAATTACTACTCGGAGAGTGCTTTCAAGGCAATCCGAGTAGTTTACAAGTCATACGACTAGTTTCCATAACGAGAAGAGTCCTTGCAGTACTCTACTCGTGTTCTTCACGCCTGGTATGACTTGTTTGGAGACAATCCATGCGTCCCTATGGGCCCATGGTCGTACCTCTAACAAGCCCCCAAGCGCTTCATCATCGAGTATCGTCAACCGAGTGCTTGCCAAGCCAATCGAGTGCTTTTTCGAGTTCTTCGAGTGCTTGATCAGTCTTGGACAGGTCTTGGTTGTCACGAGGCCATGAGGTGCTTAAGCCCCGTTTATCTTGATCAAATCTGTAGTCTTCAAAATATTATATGGTGTGCGATAAAAATCGCACTCCATATGGAGTAGCCCCCGAGCCTTAAGTTGAATCGAAGAATCAGGTTGAGGGTCCACAGAATCTTGAATCTTCATCTTGTTCTTGAAATGTGCAATTTTGGAAAAATTGCACTTGATATCAAGTAGCCCCCGAGCCTTGGGTTGAATCAAAGAATCAAGCCGAGGGTCTTGATTTAAGTCTTCAGTCTTCAGAAAAAATAAAATCAGCAGTCGATGTATATCGCCTATCAGCCCCGAGCCTTAAAACGATTCAGAATGACCAATTCAAGGGTCCAGCGAGCTTTAGGGTTCTTCAAATCATCTTGGAGATCATCATCCGAGTGGTAATTTGCACCAAGAAATAATGGTCACATCAAATATTCTTGGAGATCATCATCCGAGTGGTTTTCTTATACCCAGCCCCCGAGCATAGGAGCCAGCGGAGATGCATCGAGTAATATGTAGTCGAAATAGCCACCATCAATAGAGTAGCGAAACAGAGGAGGTCGTGGTTGACTTGTCACGCCGCGATCTCCCAGAAACAGGAGTCAGGTGCCAATGTAGTCGAGGCCCCATCATTGGTACTTGGCGACTCAAACATGCTGGAGAAAAACAACTAGGTAAGCTTGATGGCGAACCGAGTTGTAATTTTAGCGTCAGCCCCCGAGCCTGGAAGCTGGTGAAGATGTGATAGCACGCTGTGCGGCCTAGAGAGTTGTCATCCAAATAAAGTAGTCGGCACTTGGCCAATCTTGTTAGAACAAGATATAGAATTTAATAAAAATAATTGAAACAAGTAACTTAGCTTGTTTGATGTCGTTTGTCGATGAAGCATACTAGTCAAAGTTGATTCCGACTAGTTTGAGTTCATCACGAACATATTGGTGATGCGGCAGTACCGCGGCACAAGCTAAGTCGAGCTTTGGCTTGATAACTTGCAACGGGTTGAGGCGACCACCACATTGATGAATTCCATTGATCATGATGCGCCCGAAGAGTCATCCAAACCACTCTTGCAGTGTATTCAGGAAGCCCCCGGCAAGTTGTACTCATTTTGCGAGTTATACTTCAAAGCACTTGATAACTGGTACTTGAAGATCACTACTCATACTGTAGAGTAGACTCTAGAGTACTTTCAAATAAGTACTCAGAGATTTGAAATTGCTACTCTTTTGTGGAGTAGACTCTGGAGTACTTTCAAATAAGTACTCAGAGATTTGAAATTACTACTCGCCTTGTGGAGTAGACTCTATAGTACTTTCAAATAAGTACTCAGAGATTTGATGTTACTACTCGTCTTGTGGAGTAGACTCTGTAGTACTTTCAAATAAGTACTCAGAGATTTGAAGTTACTACTCGTCTTGTGGAGTAGACTCTGTAGTACTTTCAAATAAGTACTCAGAGATTTGAAATTACCACTCGTGGGTAGTTGCTTTATAAGGCTAGCTGGCCTCTACAGGTGTTCAGCCTAGTCTTAGTTAAATCTAAGTACTCAGGGATCCTGGAAAGTAGTCATGTGATCTACTCTTCGGATTTTGACCGATGTATACTTTGTTGAATCAACTAGTATCAAAGGGAACTCCGGAACTTCTGCATGAGTGTAGTCGACGCACATGCGCCACTCGTTGTTGTTCTTCTTTCTCACCAAGACTGGATTTGCCAACCAGTCGGGTGGAAGACTTCCTTGATGAATCCTGTGGCGAGTAGTTTCGCCAGCTCCTTCTTGATCGCCTCTCGCTTGTCGGTTGCGATCCGTCGCAACCGTTGCCTCCTGGGTGTAGCTTTGGGATCGACGTTATGGCTGTGCTCGATCAGGTTCCTTGGCACTCCTGGCATATCTACAGGTTTCCACGCAAAGATGTCGCGGTTGGCTTGCAGAATCCTGACGAGCTCGCCTTCCTATTTCGAGGTTAAGCCGGCCCCGATCTTGGTGGTCTTCGACTGGTCTCCTTCCAGTAGTGGTGCGTCCTTGGTCACCACGTCTTCAGGGACAGCCGCCTTGTGTGGTCCAGGCTCCTTGCTGGGGACCTCGTACTCTGACTGCTTCAGCTTCTGAGCTGCTGCGAAGATCTGGGCCATGGCGTTGGGTACCTGAGTGGTAGCCGCAAACTCCACAGCCTCTCTGTCGCAGTTGTATGATCGTCGCAAGTCGCCGCGGATAGAGATGACGCCTCTAGGTCCTGGCATCTTGAGGACGAGGTAGACATAGTGTGGTATGGCCATGAACTTGGCCAAAGCCGGACGTCCGAGGATCGCTTGATACGAAGTCTCGAAGTCCGCCACCTCGAACTTGATGTATTCCGTCTTGTAGTTCTCCTGCGTGCCGAATGTGACTGGTAATGTGACTTGGCCGAGGGGAAGACTGCCATTACCAGGGACAATGCCGTAGAACGGGGAATCGGTGGGAGTCAACATTTTTTCAATGTCGAGCCCCATCCTCTTCAGGGTGCCAGAGAATAGCACGTTCAGCCCCGCCCCGCCGTCGATGAGCACCTTGGTGAGTTGTGATCCTGCCACCGTGGGGTCCAGGACGAGTGGCAATTGCCCTGGTTCGTCGTAGCTGTTCCACTGATCTGCCCTGGAGAAGGTGATTGGAACCTCCGAGTACTTTAGGTATCTTGGGACGGCTGGCTCAATTGCCATTATGTGCCGTAGAGCGAGCTTATGCTTCCTCCGAGTGGGGAATCCATAGTCGCCACCCATGATGACCATGAGTACATTCTTGGGCTTCTGGAACTTGGGAGTCTGGTCCTCGTCGTCGTCTTCGTCTTCGTCGTCGGCCCTTTCCTTGTTCTTGTCTTCAGGATCGAGTGGTTCCCTTGCAGTCTTCTTCTTGGCCTTGTTCTCTCGATCCTTCTCGGCGTATATGCGTTGGAGATCATAGCATTGGCTCATAGTGTGCTTATGCTTCGGGTGCATTGGGCACAGCCTGTCCATGATCTTCTCAACGTCGCTCTTGCCGGGGTAGTTCTTCTTTTGGCTTTGCATGCCAGTATCCAGAGTCGCGACTGTGTCGTCTGGCTTGCGCTTGTTGTTCTGGGAGCCCTGCTGGCCTTTGTTGTCTTGCCTCTCCCTACCCTGGGGAGGGCCATACTTCTCGAGGTCGCGGTCTTCTTGCTCAGACCATGTCTCGACTTGGTCACGCAGGGTGTCCAGAGTCCTTGGTCGATGCAGGCCAAATTGCCTGTCAAAGAACCTGTTGGTGATGCCGTTCTGGAACAAGTCGATGCAGTCGCGATCAGAGACGTCCACCACCAGAGTCTTGATTTCCATGAAGCGGCGCATGTAGTCGCGCGCGCTTTCTCCTTTGTGCTGCTTGCACATGGCGAGGTCGTGTCGAGTCTTGGGGCGACTGTATGTGCCTTGGAAGTTTGACACGAAGATCTTCTTCAGGCGTTCCAGGAGTCGATGGAGCGTTGTGGCAGGTTTTCAAACCATGTGAGTGGAGCGGGCTCAAGTGCCATTGGGAAGTATCTGCACTTGATGGCGCTGTTGCCACCCGCGCACTCAATAGCTGTAGAGTAGATACGCAACCACGACTCAGGGGAGGTCTTGCCGTTGTACTTCTCGAAGCCGACTGGTTTGAATGGTTGCGGGTAAACCGCCAGCCGGATGTCCCTGGAGAACATTGGGTACTCGTCGTCTTCTTCTCTGTACCCCCGGGCTTCATCACGCTTCTTGGATTCAAGGATGGAGCGTGCGTCGCGGTTGACGTTGTTGGTTTGCCGGAGGTCAGCACTGTGTGCCGACCTGTGGGATGATGTAGCAGCATCGTTGCGATGAGTGCGTCCGCCTCGTTGACAATCATCCTCTTGTCAGTGTGGGGGTGTGCCTTCTACGCGGTTGGCCTCTCCCGGTCGGCTTGGATTTGGTGGTCGATGCCTGTCGCGGGGAGGTTGGCGTCCGCTGCTTTCGACTTCTTCGCTTGGAGCTGCTCGGCCGCTGCGCGATGGTGCGGCGGCGATGGCCTTGTCGAGAGTGCGGATCATGTCGTTGATCCTTTCGAGTGCAGCTGCCGTCTCTGGGGTTCTTGGCAGACTGCGGATGTGATAGGCAATCTCCATGGCGTTAGCCATAGGAGAGTCGTAGCGTGCCACTCGCGCGAACTCTTGAGCGAGGTTGCGCCCAGCCATGACGCGATTGCAAGCGTTTAGGCGGCGCTGAGCCCTCTTGTTGTTCCGGATTTCTCTGTCCGTGGCCGCTTGAGTGGATTCGCCAGCAGGTGCGTCTTCATTTGCAGAGATATCTCCTTCTAGCTCAAAAGTATAGCGCGGGTCGTTGTCGACGTCGCCAGCTGCTGCTGCGCCAGCCATGAAGACTTGTCGATTGGGCTCGACAGAGTCGCTGGAGCTTGGGGTGATGAGCTCTGTAGAGCTTTCCTCTTCTGGCAGCAGTGGTGTGCCGTACTGGAACGGCAGGTCGTCAGTAGCTTCAGGCCCAAAGAGTATAAAGATCTGGCGGGACTCGTAGACGTCCCGTGGGATCCTGTCTCTTTGGTACTCTGATCTTCCTTCAGTCGTGGCATAGATCACGAGGTCGTGTTCGCCATCGTCTTGTAGTGTCTCCTCGTCCGAGTCCGAGTGGCATTCGGGGACCGCTTGGCTCAGAGAGTTGGCGTGTCCTGCCATAACTCGGACTGGGACGTCCCGCTTCGAGTCCATGACGGACTCGAACTGGCTCCGTAACGCCTCACAATATGCGTGGGTCGAATTACGGAGTCCAAACGGGAATTGGGGTGGGAGGGTTGTTTGCTTCTCCGTAGTCGTGATCGACTCGGACTCTTGCCCGCGGATGAGGTCCGCGAGCGTGATCTCGCCGAGTTGTTCAGCCAAATCTTCCACGATGGACGCTTGCTCCTGCTTCAACTCGACAGGTGTCTCGAAGTAGCTGTAGAAACCACCCGAGCCGTCGGCGACGTAGACCCACGAGCCAAAGTGGAAAGTTGTGCCCTCCTGAGGCGCTTCAGCTTGAATGTAGGTCACCATTGCGTTCTCCACGGGATCTTCGAGGAAAACCCCTACCTGGCGCGCCAGATGTCGGTGTTCTACCGTCGATCCTACCGAGGGGTATCCCGAGGTAGTAGAGTTTCAGGTGGGTTTCGCCGAGATCAGGAACGCAAAGGCTAAGAGACTCAGAATTTAGACAGGTTCGGGCCGCTTAGAAGGCGTAATACCCTACGTACTGTGTGGTGATTGGTATTGATTGTATGTCTTCTCTGTTGAGAGACTTGGGTTCGTGTCTTTTGGAGAGGGTCCCTGCCCAGCCTTATATACACGGCGGGCAGGGTTACAAGGTCGGTTTCGAGTAGAATCCTAACCAATTATTACTCGGAGAGTGCTTTTAAGGCAATCCGAGTAGTTTACAAGTCATACGACTAGTTTCCATAACGAGAAGAGTCCTTGCAGTACTCTACTCGTGTTCTTCACGCCTGGTACGACTCTGTCTGGAGACAATCCATGCGTCCCTGTGGGCCCATGGTCGTACCTCCAGCAGGTTCATCGCGAGAGAAGCTGAGGGTGGTTCCTCCCTCATCTATCTTGCAAGTCCTATTCGGATTGTGTGGAGTGCGTGATCGAGCTGCTGCAGCCTGGACACGTCTCGGATTCATGCCGGAATTCCCTTTCTTCGGTTTGTGTCGTCGTGCACGGGTGGAAGGATTAATCTAGGGTTTGGTTATTCATTTACCTTTGCTACTGGGTGTGGATTTGATCTCACTGAATTTTTTTGTCCCTATTTGGATTAGACTACTATCTTGTTTGGGCCAATATTATTGCCGTCAGTTTTCTTACTGGTTATTCCCGTGAGATTTACCCGTTGCTGTTGTTACTTGGCTGATCAATTAAATTAATCCTTGGAATATTTGATCTGTTGTTACTGGCTGCTGCTATATTTTAATGGTCTGATCACGTGAGAGTAATATTTCCATGCAATCTGCTAGTTGTGATTTTGAGGAGTATCGGCTTGCAGCTTTATTTCAGAAGTAATTTTGATATATTTTACTGAGAGGAATATTCAGTAGGCAAATGAAATTCAGAAAAGATTGTGCTACTTATTTTTGTGCCGTGAAAGGTTGGAACAAATAGTCGGGCATCAGGCTTGTCCTTATCAACAGCCCTGCTCGACCCTTCGAAATCCCCCACGTTCGGTTAAGTCGTAGAGCCGTTAACCGGAGTAACTGTAGATGCAGTGTAAGCCGGTGCCCAAAGCAAGTAGGAAGTAGAGACGCCTTGCTACCCATTGCTAGAATCATAGAATATCCTTTCATCTTGTTTTCTTGGTTGGTAATCCTTGGGATCCTCTAGACCGTAGTGTGTACACACGTTCCTTGGATTCGATACCCTTGGAATACTCCTAGGGAAGAGCTGCGATGACATCTATGTGCTTGCAGATTCTCTGTGGACGTTAAGTGTCAACGAGCTTTCTAGCGCCGTTGCCGGGTAACTGGTAGCGACGTTAAGAAACGCCAACAAGCTTTTTGGCGCCATTGCCGGGGAACGGTTGTTGTATCCCTACGAATCTAGAAATCCCTTGTATCCCTTTTTAACTTTTCTTTGATTCTACCTTTACCCCCGCTACCCATAGAAGGTTATCCTTGTACACACCTTCCGACCCAAAGAGACCGATCTTTAGAGCCACCATTTCAACCATCTTTCTCATCAGGCTACCAGATTCCCGTCTCTCTCATAGAGCTTGTTCAGAAGAATTCTTTCTCGGGGTTAGGCTATGAGAACCCCTTTCATCATCTACGGGAGTTTGAGAACCTGTGCTCCAGTCATCTCATAACTGGCTTAACACAGGATACCCTTAAAATGAAACTTTTTCCCTTCTCCCTTAACGGGAAGGCTAAGAAGTTGTATTTCCGTCTTGAGCGGGGTGCGGACAGCTGGGATAAGCTGAGGACAGCTTTCTGTTCCTCCCTCTTCCCCCTATCTCACATCAGTTTCCTTACGAGTACAGATGATCAACTTTCATCAAAGAGAGGAAGAATCGCTAGTTGTAGCATGGGCTCGTTTCTCTACCTTGGTAGACACGTGCCCAGTCATATCGCTTCCCGACCATGTGTTGCTTCAACATTTCTGGTTCGGATTAGCGAATGACGCTAGTCAGCGACTCGATGCCATTTCCGAAGGCTCGTTTTTGTTGAAGACACCAGCTAAGGGAAAAGTGCTCTTGGACTCACTCTCCAAGGCACGACTTCCCCAACCGTCTTACAAAAGGGAGCCCCGTCAGGAGGAAAGAACATCGAGTTACCACGAAACTTCCTCATCCGAGTCTGAGTTTCTATGTCTATCATGTTTAGACTCTGGCTGAAGAGTTTTCGACTGAACAACACACGTCTTGGGGAAGAAGTGCCTCGCACATGTTCGACCCCAAGATCACCCTATGATATTTTCTTCTAGACTTTCTTTTGGGCTTTGTCCCAAGAGAAGGAGGAGCAATAGTTGAAGGAAACGGTTGTCCTTGACAACCCGCTCCAACCACTAAAACCTCCACTAGAAAGATGTGTCGTAAGGGCGAGGGACCGTTACGCTTCTAGTCAAGGCAATATCTAAGAGCACTTTAGCCCGTGCCTAGGATTTTACCTTGACGCTTGGCCACACATTCACAGTTGTATGAAACTATTCTTTGGCCAAGGGAAGCATAATGATCGTACCGATTGGAGCGAGTGAATCGTAATTCACATTCTTATCCTTGCTACTGATCGATGCCAATCAAGTCATGAGTTTTTCCAAATCCTTATCTCACACCTTGATTCGATTGATGCCTGCTGGAAGTCGAGCTAAACTCACATCATGTAAACTTCCATCAGAAGCATGAGACGAAATGTATTCGTCCCATGAACGAGACGAGCAGAGAGATGAACTCGTTCTCGTAATCACCTGAGCCTAGAGTGACCAGTCCACAGCTTTTCATGTTCTCTTTCATAAACGGGACTGTGGTCATTCTTGAGTTCCCTTTCACACGGAGATCGACCTTTCTTTCTCATGAGCACGATGCACCATCATGATTTATCATAAGAATCGTGCTCGTCCTTTACATTTCCGGTGTTTCTGGTCCTGAGTGTCACAACACCACGAGGGTGAGGTTTCTCTATGGAGGTTGAACGTTAAAAACGTCAACATCATACGTGACATGTCGTTAAGCTTGGTCAACTAATTCATCACCTTCTGCATCACATACAGTGATGCAGTGCCCACCCTAGTTGTAGGGAGCTATTTCTCCATTCTTTTTTCCTAAAGCAAACCAAGTCACTTTTTTATTTGTTTTGCATTGTAGCAATGATCTGCACAGCCGACCGTTCTCCACTAGAGTCACAAACCACAGTGGGAAGGGGGAACTACGACATAAAAATTTGTGCCTGACTCTTGGAATCAAACTTCTGGAATAGATTCCTACCAGATCTATTTCTCATCTGGTCCCAAACCTAGATATAGCCTATCCAGCGGCCATCTACTACCATAAGGGCAGTCCCAACCCTCTAGGGATAGTTTCCATAGCATTTAATATGGTGCCATGTAGGCAAAAAATCTGATGTGGCAGGAGAGTAAACGATGAGAGAAGAGAAAAAGGGAAGAAAGAAACGAAGTCAGGGCCCTCTTTAGATGGCGGTGAAATTTTTTTCGAGTATGTTCCCTCACATGCATGGCGCATTAAATGTAGTAAAAGAAATAACCCATTATATGGATGGAGTGTACGTCGTGAGGCGAATCTAATGAGCCTAATTAGGTCATGATTAGACAATAAATTGCTACAGTAAACATGTGCTAATGATGAACTAATTACCCTCATTAGGTTCGTCTTGCAATTTACGGACAGAATCTGTAATTAGTTTTGTAATTAGTATATATTTGATACTTTAAATGTGTGTCCGACGTCCTCGTAAATTTTTCCAACTTCCATCTCAATAGCGCCCAGCTCGTGCACCAAAGCTCGTAGACATCGCACAAATCGCGTTTCCCCTCCGCCCGGTTTCTATCCTCGTTTTCCTCCCTCCTCCGATCCGGTGTGCTTCCTCCGCCCGCCCGTACGCCGCCAGCGATTCCCCTCTCGCGCGCCTGCATCTTCGCGCCCCCTCCCGCTCGCCCGCCTGCCCGTGCCATGCCGCCTCTGTCTGTGCCTGCAATTCCTCCTGCCGTGCCTGCAATTTCTGGGCGGCAAATGCCAAATTCCCTCTCCAATCTCCCGTGCATATCTTTCCCTGTCTATTTCCCTCGAATTTCTTTGGTTGCTGGCTCCATTCCATCTTTTCCCCACCACATAGTGCCAGTCATCTCCAGTCCATGACCTAGCCGCCCCAAATCAATCCCAAACCCTCACCAGTACTGACATATCGAGTTTCGAGATGGATCCATCAGAGAGGCAAAGTTCACAGCAAAAGAAATCAAGAAATCCCCTTCCAGCCTCTAGGAGAACCACTGGTGCGCCTGCCATGGACTTTGCACGCACTGGTGTTCCACCCGGTGGTTTGGGAGCTGCTTTTGGGGTATTTGCCGGTGGTTCAAGCGCTGCAGCTCCAAGCTCGGTTGGTGGAACCAGCTCTCCGCAAGCTTCAAGTGCATTTTGGACAGGGAGCAGCTCTGAATGGTATGATTCCTATGATTTTTTTTGTGGCAACTTTTGTCTGTGTGTGATGGAATACCAGATCTCCCCAAGCTCCAAGTGCGTTGGTGTTGGTCCTGTAGGATAAAAGCCGGATTGTTGTTGTGGGGGAATAAAGGCTAAAATTTTAGTGATTTTTCTCTGACAGAAGAGGTGTAGTTGCTAACTAATACGCTACTGCACACATTTTGTTTTTTCTCTAGCAGGAAGTTAAACTAGATGTGCATAATTTATTGAAGCAAGCACCAAGGCTGAGAAGATGACAGAAGCACAGGAAAGTTTAGCAAACAAGAAGCTTGAAGTAGCAAAGCTTAATCATAAAGCAGCCCAGGAACAAACAAAGGGTAAAATGTTAGACCTTTACAAAGATTTATTGTGTGGCTCCACAAGTGATCTTAGTGAAGAAGCTAAGGCTGAGAGATCCAAAGCATTGGAGTGTATGAGGCTGGCTCTATTTGCTAATCCAAATTGAGGTATGTTTTAAAAGATATTTGCTTAATTATGTTGTGATATTAGTTTGGCAAGTCTAAACAAAATTAGTTTGGCAAAGTAAATAGGTTCTTTTTTTACTGCAAGTCTGAACAAAATTAGTTTGGCAACTGGACAGTCATGGGTAATCGAATAGGCTATTTTTTGACAATTGGCTGTACCATTTTTCTTTGCAGCAAGGTGTCAAGTTGCTCTGCATCTGGAGTTCATTTGGTCTGTGGAGTTGCTGTACGCATGGAGCTGCTGGACTATTGGAGTGTGAGCTTGCAGATGGAGCCTGAAGTTCATGTGGAGTTGCCGTGGATCCTCATGGCATTGCTACCTAAATATTAATTAGATATTACTATGTGTTTTTGAACTTATCTTTCGTGGTAGCATGTCTACCTTAGATCGGATCATATATCGTATAATGTGTACCTTAGTCTTGGATCATAGTATATCATATTGTGGTTCCCTGGAATATTTGACTGCCGCGTATTGTGGTTCAAGTGCTGTCAGCAGCAAGGCTACACGGCCACATGCCACAGTTGATCAATCTTTGTTGGTGTTGCTTGAATGAAAGACATTAAATTCTGCTGCGTATAGAAACTATTGATAGAAACTTGTAATGGGGAGGTTAGGTTTATGAGTGGTTTCTCAATGATTTGGCATCATAGAAACTAACCATAGAAACTATAGGTTGGGACTGCCCTAAGAGACCACTGTTCCATTCCCTTTTTTACCCCTCATTAGCCACTGAGGTTCCTGCTCGATCTCCATCTTCCCCCTGCTCATACTCCATGGCAAGCACCACTACCAGATGAAGTAGCAGCGTCCTTGGCTCCCCTTTTACCCTCTGACCCTACAATTCCTGTCTCAGATATACGAGTTCAACCTTTGATCTCTTCCGACCCTCACCAAATGAACTCTGATCTCTCTTCCCCGTCGAGTGGATGTTGTTGCGCCTGCGCTTAAGCAGGACGCACTCTCCAAAGCTGCGTGGCTCCTCGTCATCCTAGAGATTGTGGCCTTTGCGGTTCGTCCCTCTAGGTCAAGGTCGACTTGCACTGCCCCAGATAGGTCCACAACGCATCAAGCATGCCCCAGGTACCCGAGACTGTCACGGATCACCTTTGTCCTCCTATTGCAACGAGGATTGTTTCTGACAGTTTATTGCTTGCTTCTTTTGTGGCAGCGCATGGGTGGAGTTCGTGACCGAAAACATCGCAGCGGGCAAGGTGATCATCATGGGTCCAAGGCCGTCAAGGAGAAGGCTGCCAAGAAGTTGAAGGAAAAGGAGAACAAAGTGGACGGCGGCAGCGAGAAGAAGGTGGCCGATAAGGAGAAGGGTGGCGGCGGAGAGAAGAAGGCCAAGAAAGGCATGGGTGGCGATCGACAAGCCCCTAGAACCCTAGGAGGTTAGTTAATTTCCGATGATTCCATTAGAATTAGTTCATGCGGCTGTTGTTGATCTCGTCAGCGTCCGAGGAATGCAGAAAAACTAAAATTGCATTGTTCCTTTTTCTTTCTTTCAGGAGACGGTGACTCTCAAGATCCTCCGGCTCCAGCTACACAGCGAGGTCTGTATCGACCGGTGCGGTTTCCCTTTGCGCACAAGGGCTGTTTAATCGCTGGTTGTTTAATCAGTTTGTTTAATCACAGGATTTGCATCATACAAAATTTATAACAGAAACCTGAAGTTCCCCTCAGTAGAGTTTGCATCGGGATTTGGGAACTATTATATAATTCTTTTTTTTTGAAAAGAGATTACCTCTGCTTTTATAGAAAGCATATAAGGTTTGGAAACAAAGTAAACGTCAACTGAACAGCAAAAAGAAGCACCAAACTATCCTATTACAGAGATACGAGGTCAAATTTCGCCAATGTCTGTGGAGCCAACACCCTTTATGATATGACCTCCCATCCAGCAATGTACTTGCTCCAGAATCTTGGTGATCTTTCCTTCGTCTTCTGGCTTCAGTAAAATCTTCCACTTCTGGACAAAGACCAGACCCGATTGTAGGGCTACCAAAGGGTTGCTAGGAAAGATCTTTTCAATTGCCATCTTGTTGCGAGTCCTCCATAGCGCCCACAAGATACCTGCTAATACAAACATGGTAAGTTTTCTAGAAATATTGGTCTTCCCCACCAACCAGCTTCCTTGCAGGTCAGACCAAGAGGAAGGACACCTTCCCAAATTGAAAATATCCCTTAAATAGCACCATATAAACTTTGCAAGGGAGCATTGGAAGAAGACGTGGTTTGTTGTTTCCATGCCCCCACACAGACAACAATGAACATCTCCTTTCCAACCTCTTTTTTTCAAAGAAACGACCGACTGAAGTTTGTTATGGCTCAATTGCCAGATAAAAATTTTAATTTTCAGAGGAAGCTTGGTTTTCCATATGCTAACTGAATCAGCCTCCCTCACACCCCTGTGTGTTATGAATCTATATAAAGATTTTGCTGTAAAGCTTTTTGACTTCTCCAAAGCCCATTCGCAATTATCTTCCTCATTCAAATCCAAAGAGACTTCTTTTAGCAGATCAAGTAGTTCCAGCCTCTGTTCATTGTCTTGCACAGTTAGTGCTCTTTTGAACTCAAGAACCCATTCCCTATCTTCAAAACACTCTGCTACTGTAACTTCAGGATCAGCACATAGCTTAAAAAGAGCAGGGAATTGGATTTTCAGAGCCGTATTGCCAATCCATACATCACCCCAAAAGGATGTTTTTCCTACCATTTCCAATCTGGTGAATAGCCCCCCACTTAAACAAATGTTTGACTTTGTGAAGTCCTTGCCAGAATTGCGAAGCCCCCTTGCTTCTTGATTTATAGAAGTTTCCATCAGGCATATATTTGGCTTTTAGAATTTTGTACCAGGTTTCTGTTGACCCCTTTTGGATTTTCCAAATCCATTTAACCAGCAGGCATTCATTCATAATCTTTGTGTTAATAATTCCTAGGCCTCCCTGATCTTTTGGTCTACTAACAGAGCCCCAACAAGCCATATGGTACTTAAATTCTTCTTTGTCTCCTTGCCAAAAGAATTTCCCTCTTACTAAGTCCATCTCCCCATGAGAACCTGCAGGTAATAAGTAAAATCCCATTGTATAAATTGGTAAGCTGGTTAAGCATGAGTTTGTCAAAATCAGTTTCCCCCCTGATGACATATGCTTCCCCTTCCATGGGTCTAGCATTTTCCTCATTTTATTCCCTAACCTAGCAAAGGCTTGGATTCCCAATCTATTTATGGAGACAGGAATCCCTAAGTATTTCATTGGCCATGAACCTAAACCACAGTTTAGCATGTTTGCAAGCCTTTCCCTTTCCTCCTGATTTACTCCAAGCACATATACCTCACTTTTATGGAAGTTGATTTTTAGCCTCGAGAGCCATTCAAAGGTGTATAGAATGAGTTTCAGATTTTGGACCGAACGGTCTAAGCCATCTATCATGATCACCGTGTCATCTGCATATTGAATATGAGACACCCCCCTGGGATTAAATCTGCCAGAACTCCTACTATATGGTGCTTCTCCACTGCTTTATCTAGCAGAGCACTGAGAGCATCAGCAACTAGGTTGAACAGGAGAGGTGATAGGGGGTCCCCTTGACGTAGCCCCTGATATGTTCTAAAGTAATTACCTCTCTGCCCATTTACATTAACACAAACTCTGCCTCCGTGCACCATTTGCATTACCCAATTTACCCATTCTACTGGAAAGCCTTTTCCCAGCAGAACAGATTGAAGAAAATCCCATCTGACCTTATCATATGCCTTTTCAAAGTCAATTTTCAAGATCAGTCCTTTCCCTTTGGATCTCTTTAATTCGTGTATCACCTCATGTAATACTAGGACACCTTCCAATATATTTTTACCCTTTACAAATCTAGTTTGGTTGACACCAATGACCTCCTTGGCCACTGGAGTAAGCCTGTTGTTCATCATTTTTGTTATTCCTTTGTAGTCCACATTCAGCAAGCAAACAGGCCGGTACTGCTTAATAGTGTTGGCTTCTTTCAACTTCGGGATTAGAGTGATCACACCAAAGTTTAACCTCTTAATATCAAGTAGACCTTTATGTAGATCCTCTACCATGGCCATGTAATCCCCTTTGATAACCTCCCAAAATGTTCTGAAGAAGTGCACCCCGAATCCATTTGGCCCCGGTGCCGACTCTGCCTTCATGTCAAACAGAGCTTCTTTCACCTCCTCCAAAAAAGGTCTGATCAACCTTCCTTTTTCTTCCTCATTCATAATGTATCTGTCCTCCCAGAAATTATTTGAAAGTGACAAGGAATTTGCTGTTGGGGAACCAAACAGGGACTTATAGAAGTCAGTGACGTGTGTCATCATCTGATTCTGGTCTGTGATTACACCTTGCTGAGTTTCCAAGGATATAATTGTCTTCTTCCTCCTTCTCCATTAGCAAATAAGTGCAAGAACTCTGTATTCGCGCCCCT